>CM076575.1:1692258490-1692583207 GCA_034641835.2 Pinus albicaulis | reverse complement strand
AAATTTGCTTACAGACGGAATGGAAATAAAACTAGCTAGGGCGCTGGTAGCTATCTCTGAGAAGAGATGTGGCGGCTACAGGCCTCTGAACTGAGTTACAATGAGGCTCGAGGGCCTATTTATTATTGAGAAACAATGGAGAACCCTAAACATCCAAAAACCTAACCCTGGGAGATGAAGCGCCAAAACTATGGGCCCCGTTTGGGTAAATTGGTGTTTCAACTTCCCAGGGACGTAACTTTGGCATACTATCTCCATTTGACGCATATGATACATCATTAGAAAGCTCTATCCGAGGACTACAGCTGTCGGGACGAATTTTATCAGAAAATTCGCTGGCGCTTTCATACCCAAAAAACGTCGGTTAGGGCCTCAAAACGGCTCCGGAAGTTCAGGACCCGAAAAACTGCTAAAAATAGTAAGTTATGCCGAAACTGAAAAACTGAAAGAGACAATGGTGGGGGGCCAAGTGGAATAGGTGGGCGGCCACCAATATCCACCTGGATCATTCCTCCCCCCTTAGGAAGCAATGGTCCCCATTGCGTTAAGTTCCTCCATGAGATGAGGAAATTTCTGCTGAACTTGGTCCCTGGTGAACCACTTTCCTTGGTGCAGGAGTTGGCCAGCTTTGACAACCCGATACGGTTGGATCCTCTGTTGGCGAGTGTTCTTAATTTGCATGTCCATGATACAATCTGTGGTGGCCTGTTCCATGCAGTCTGGGTTTAACTCTGTTGGTGTGAGTTGTTCTGCAATGTCCGAAGTGTCAGGTAGAGGTGGGAAGTAAGGACGAAGGCGATCCACATTGAAGACTGGGTGCAGACCAAGGAATGGTGGAATACTAAGCTCGAAAGCATTGTTCCCTACGGCCTTGGTGATGGTGTACGGCCCGTATCGGAGCGGGCGAAGCTTGCGGTGAGGTCCAGTGAGGCGCTCCTTCTACAAATGCAGCCATACTTTATCGCCCACCTGGAAGTTGTGTGGCACCCGGTGTTGATCATGGCGCTGCTTGTACTTCGCATTAGCTCTGTCCACTATATCATGAACCTGTTGGCGGATGTGTTGAATGCGCTCGATGAAGCTACTTGCTTTGTCAACTTCAGACTGGACGTGCGCTGAATCGGCCTGAGCAGCTGCAAATGGCATGGCTGCGTCAATGGGACATAGTGGCTGGAATCCCAATCCCACCTGAAAGGGGCTATGGCCAATTGAACTGTGGAGAGCCCGGTTATAACTATGTTGTACATAAGGGAGGCTCTCGTCCCATGTGCGTGGATGCTTTGAATTGTACATGCGCAGAATGTGTACAATCATTATGTTGACGACCTCTGTCTGGCCATCTGTTTGGGGATGGAAAGCTGTGGACTTGGTGAGCTTTGTGTCCATCATTGACCAGAGGCTGGACCAAAATGTGCTGAGGAACTTGCTATCTCAATCTGATATGATAGACTGTGGGATCCCAAAGTGAACCCATACTCGTTCAAAGAAGAGTTTAGCAGTAGCTTCTGCTGTGATATTCTTCTTACAGGCCGCCATAATGGCCATCTTCGAGAATCTATCAACGACCACAAAAACACAGTCATTGCCATTCTTAGTAGAGGGTAGGCCCGACATGTAATCCATGGAGATGGATTCCCATGGTCGACTAGGGGTAGGTAGTGGAGTATATAGGCCTTGCTTCTTGATGGTCGGTTTGGCAATGGCACAAGCAGTGCAGGATCTGATGTGCTTCTCGACATCCTTTCGAAGGTTCGGCCAATAGAAATACTTTTGTAGTATTGCTCTTGTTTTCTCGACCCCGAAATGCCCAGCGACTCGACTGTAGTGTGCTTCCCATATCATCTTGGCACGCTCGCTTGAAGGAACACAAAGGTGTCCCAGGTGACATAAAAGTGCATCTTGGAGGTGAAAATTTGGAACTTGCGTACCCCCCAAGAGTGCCTTGTAAGTGTGGCCGAATTCTGGGTCACTCTCATAGAGAAACGACCAATCAGAAGTCTCGTGCCCACAAGAGTTGAGCACGGTGGTGAGCGCCACGATCGGTGGTCGGCTGAGGCAGTCTGCAACATTATTGGTGCTACCCTTCTTGTACTTGATGTTCAAATGAAGCTGTTGCAGATATGTGGACCACTTCTGATGGCGATCATTCTGCAACTTCCCTTGTGTCTGTATGAACTGCAGGGGCCGGTGGTCTGTGTGGATGATTGTTTCCTTCCCCAAAATGTAATGCTTCCGTTGTCGACGGGCTTGCACAATGGAATACATTTCTTTGTCATAGGTGGGATACTTGCGAACTGTCTCAGACAATGTCTCACTGTGATATGCCACTGGATGTCCTTGTTGAGTAAGAACTGCCCCAATAGCATAGTCAGAGGCATCTGTCTTGATCTCAAATGGCTGCTGCAAGTCTGGTAAGGTGAGCACTGGGGCAGAACATAGGCGATTTTTCAATTCTTTGAACGCCTTCTGTTGAGGTTCCGACCAAAAGAATTTTTCTCTCGCTCCTCCTTTGGTGACTTGACTCAAGGGCCAAGTGATATGAGAGAATCCCAACACCAATCTACGGTAGAAATTAGCAAGACCCAGAAAGCTGCGAAGCTCTGTTATAGTAGTCGGGGCTGGCCAATCCCGAATGACTTGGATCTTGGCTGGATCCACATGCACCCCTCTTTCATCAATAATGTATCCCAGATATTGAACCTGGGTCATGCCAAACGTGCACTTCTCCAAATTGGCACACAACTTGTGTTGCCGCAGTGTTTGGAGGACTTGTCGGATGTGATTAAGGTGCTCTTCCCAAGTCTTGCTGAAGATCAGAATGTCATCCAAGTACACCACTACGAATGAGTTGGTGAATGGCCGCAAGATGTCATCCATCATCCTCATGAAGGTTGCGGGAGCATTCGTCAACCCGAAAGGCATGACCAGCCATTCAAAAAAGCCTTCCTTAGCTTTGAAGGCAGTCTTCCACACATCAGAGGGTTCAATTGGTACCTGGTGATACCCAGACTTCAGGTCGATCTTACTGAAATATTTTGCACCTTGGAGTTGGTCCAGAAGGTCATCAATCTGTGGGATTGGGTACCTATTCTAGACAGTAATCTTGTTCAGTGCCCGATAGTCAATACAGAGTCTCCACGTCCCATCCTTTTTCTGTACCAACACGATCGGGCTCCCACATGGTGATGAACTTGGTCTGATGTGACCTTTCTGCAACAGCTCCTGAATCTGCCTCTTGATTTCATCATTTTCTAGAACAGAGCGTCGATAGATCGGTCCATTGGGCAGCGGCGCACCTGGGGTCAGATCAATCGGGTGCTTGACCTGGCAGTGCAGAGGAACCCCTGTGGGTGAGGTGAAGATGTCCCCG
This sequence comes from Pinus albicaulis, assembly GCA_034641835.2. Lineage (NCBI taxonomy): Eukaryota > Viridiplantae > Streptophyta > Pinopsida > Pinales > Pinaceae > Pinus > Pinus albicaulis. The sequence goes on along the minus strand of CM076575.1, from coordinate 1,692,579,837 downwards.
TACTCCTCCACGACCTTATCCATTTGTTGTTGTCGTACAGAGGGGCCCTGTCTGGAGGTCGTGGCCACAGTCTTCTTCTTGCCCTGGGGGCGGATCATCAGAAAAATGAATTTCCTGGTTTGGGAAATGAGCTTACTACATTGTTTTGCAGTAACCAAAGAGATAGTCGTAGGAGGTGGTACCTCTGGTATCCTGTACAACTTATTTCCCAAAGTAATAATAACAGCACGAGGTCGAGACTCATACACGGCATGACGCTTCCACAAGTATGGTTGTCCTAATAATACATCAGAAACATCAATAGGAGCAACGTCACATAATACCTCATCCGTGAAGGGCTTGATGCTATAGGGAAGGCGGCACTGCTGGCTGACGCGGAGATCTCGTCCTTGGTGAAGCCAACCGATGGTGTATGGATGTGGGTGAGCTGTGGTCGGCAAGCCCAACCGCTTCACGGCGTCTGCTGAAATGAGGTTCTTTTGGCTCCCATTGTCGACAATGAGCTGTACAGGGGAGCCCTTTACCCACATCTGGGAGTGGAAGAGACGTTCCTCCTCCTCTGGATCTTCCGGTTCCTCCTTCTGGACCTTTGTAGTGGCAACGGTGGCGTTGGGCTCCGCATCAATAATCTGTTTCCCTTTTTCATTCCCCTTTTCAGGTTCTGATTCGGAGTCGGAGCATGCATCTGACTCAGAAGCCCTCATCTTGGCCACTAGCGACTGCTTGGCCCGACATTCACTTGTGTTGTGAGTGGAGCTCTTATGGAACTCACACCACTTTCTCGTGTCCTTCTTTGGCTTTACGGTGTTGTTCTTTTCTTGTGGCTTTGGTGGGTTGTCTTTAGCCGCCATGCCTTGGCTATGTCCTTTGTTCTGCGGTTTGGAAGCACCTTTTCCTTGCTTTTGATTCGCAGATCCAAAGTATCGCTTCTTCTATTTGAATTTCTGCTCAATCTTGGCAGCATACCGGTATGCCGTACCAAGCGAGGAGATGTCGAGGAACTCCATTTCCTCCTGAATGTATCTGTGCAGACAGCTGGGATACTTTAGCACCAAATGTTTCTCTGAATCTTTGATACCCAACTTTGTGCGCAGGGTATGGAACAGATTCGTCAACTCGTGCACATCTTGATCCCTTTGTTGTCGCAGCGTGGTCCATTGTATGTACTTGTCCTCATAGCTCCCCACGGGATAGTACTGTTCCTTGACGGCGTCTCGGAAAGAATTCCAAGTTGGTACGGCCGAGAACAGAGAGGGTTCTGTCTGGTCCTTGTTCTCACGGTAGGTTTCCCACCAGTCCTTAACATGGGGGGTAGCTTTGAGGAGTGCAAAAATAATCTTCTCCCGGTCTGAAAAGTCATGAACAGAGAAATATCCTTCTAATAGATTCAACCATCTATCTACGGCAACTGCGTCTATTTGACCCTCAAATATGGGAATGTCAAAATTTACTTGTACCTTAAAGGGAGTCGCAACTCCAGAGTGGCTACTGGATGCAGATGCGCCGCCGGTGGGCAGCCGTTGAAGGATCTGAGCAAAGCTATCCATCATTGCGTTCCTTTGTTTTTCGAGGGCCTCCTCAAGCAATATTTTGATAGGATCTCCTGCTCCCTCATCTTTCTTTTCGTCCCCCATGGGCGTCCGTCGAGGTTTGCGAGGCTGATCTTGCAAAGGTTCCACCAGATCAAGCCCTAGCTCCTTATGCCCCGACCTCGTTGGGGACATGCAAAGAAGGATCGAGAAAAAGCAGACCGCTCTGATACCACTGATCCGGATTTATGCAGGAACGCAACAGAATAAACACATAACCATAAAGATAGAGATGCAGCGGAAATAACACTTCATTTCATTAATATCAAAGAACTGAAATTTGCTTACAGATAGAATGGAAATAAAACTGGCTAGGGCACTGGTAGCTATCTCTGAGAAGAGATGTGGCGGCTACAGGCCTCTAAACTGCTTTACAATGAGGCGCGAGGGCCTATTTATTATTGAGAAACAATGGAGAACCCTAAACATCCCAAAAACCTAACCCTAGGAGATGAAGCGCCAAAACTATGGGCCTCGTTTGGGTAAATTCGTGTTTCAACTTCCCAGGGACGTAACTTTGGCATACTATCTCCGTTTGATGCATATGATACATCATTAGAAAGCTCTATCCGAGGACTACAGCTGTCGAGACGAATTTTATCAGAAAATTCGTTGGCGCTTTCATACCCAATCATACCCAAAAAACGTCGTTTAGGGCCTCAAAACGGCTCCGGAAGTTCAGGACTCGAAAAACTGCTAAAAATAGTAAGTTATGCTGAAACTGAAAAACTGAAAGAGACAGTGGTGGGGGACCAAGTGGAATAGGTGGGTGGCCACCAATATCCACCTGGATCATAAGGCTGATACAATTAAATGGATTGGATGAGTTCAGGATGCAAGCACTCCTTCACATAGAAGTGATTCAGCTGCAAAGGAAGGTCTGGCATGAAAAGCACATTAAGGAAAATACCTTTCAAGAAGGAGATTGGGTGTTGTTGTATGACTCAAGGTTTAGGGATTTTAAATGAAAACTGATGATAAGATGGCTAGGAACCTAAAAAGTGGACAAATATTATAATAATGGCACACTTCAGATCAAAACCATAGATGAGGAGGGGATACCCCTACTTTTGAATGGTTACTAGCTCAAAGGTTACAAAAATCCCTTGTCTAGGGTTGAATTTATAAATTCCATAATCAAGGAGGTGTACGTCATGGGAGACTCCATGGTTTCCGGTGCCTCCCCCTCCTAGAAAAAAAATAAAATAAAATAAAATAAAGAGGCATGGGTGAAAACCTTTCTGAGGCGCCCAAGGCCAACTCCAGGTTTGGAAAAATCCATATGGAAATCTTGGAGAAAGAAAAAAAGAGAGAAAAAAATAAAAAATAAAAGATCCTTGGGTGAAAACCTTTCTGAGGTTCCCAAGGTAGACCTGTGGGTTTAAAACCTTTGTGAAGCATCCCAGTTGCATTCAAAAAAAAGAAGAAGAGAAAAAGAAGAGAGAAATAAAAGAAAAAAAGCGAAAGAAAATACCTATGCACTCATTTTTTTTCTGTTTTGTAGGTTATTGGTTGGAGATAGTTTTTGGATCCAAAGGAGAAATTTTTACTCACTTCTCTCTCTCATCTTCTTACATGCTCCATGAACCACTCAATCATGCACCTGTTCAATAATTTCACCCCTCAAATAGGCAGAAAACTCCATTTTATCTCCTGACTGTAATTTCTACAGGAAAGTGTGGCAGCTACAAGATTCCTGTAGCACTACAGGAAACTCTTCTAAGTACAGGAAAATTATTTATGGGGAAAGGAGCTCTCTCAAAGATTTTTAAATTTAAAGGAGAGAATGATAATTTTTTTTTTCATATAACTACCACTCCTAACCCCTCATTTCACTCCATGCACAAGGATTCACTCTCTAAACCCTATGTTGCGCCATTAGCAACTAGATCATCTGTAACTTGGCATGAGACCTCTCCCCTTACCTATCCACTCCAGTCATTCTATGAATCCTTTCATAACCTCCATAAACCATTTTCATTCATTTCAAAGCAAGTTAAAGCCCCAGTAGATACCCCGAAACATCCAAATTTGGTTAAATATACCATAAAGGTGAATTCTGCCTCATTATAATGACTTTGTTGAGCATTTCAAGAGCAGTGAGAGAAAAATAATCCTGATGATCCACCAGGGAGAGAAGCATCGATGTATGAACTTGCATGCACCATCGTGCTACAAGAAACAATGAATTGCTACATGGAACTACACAAGAGGATCAACAAGGATACAGAGGGAAAAACATAGCCAGATTTAGGTGAAATTACTTCCTAAGGCTACCATATCCAAAGAAAAACCTTAGAGGATAGAGGTAAGTGGTTTCCACCCTCCAAAATTGAAATTTCTCCCTGAAATTTACACACGGTTAGTTATAATTTGGCAATTAAATGGTAAAAATGTGAATCTATTTGAGACCATAATCTACAAGACCTGTTCATATAACCCTCAAACATTTTACCACCTTCCTATCACATCCATCAAAATGGGAGGGGGATTTAACATAAGGGAGGCCAGTGATATTAAAATAATAAGGCAACATCCTCAAATAATGGAAATTTTTAGAAACCACTAATGGCTAGGTTTTTTCGAGCTTCTGAAGGGTTTTGATGAGGATATAGCTCAAGATTTTGCATTGGATTTGCAATCACACTCAGACAAGAGAGCCACCACTGTGGTTAGGGGCCTAGCCATCACACTTTCACCTGAAATAATTAGCAGATTCACCACTTTTCCCTTAGGAGTTAAGTGGGTTAAAGAAAGGATGTCAAGCACTCCAGCCAAGAAAATTTTATTCCTTCCAGGAAAAGAATACATTGAGGACATGAATGGAGTGAGGAGAGAAAGCCTTCCATACCGCTGGGATGAAGTAGCCTTCCATATCATGAAATTTATTTCCTATGAAGGCAGACTTAGTGTAGTCTATGGATATCATTTTAGGTTGTTGAATGATCTTAGGTTTCAAGGAGAACTCCCTCTAGAAAGAAGATTAAGCATCCCTCATTTCCTCTTGAACTCAATAAAAAATGTAAGAAAAAATGTAAGGGAAAGGAAATACCAACAGTTGGCTCATCATGTCCTTATAAAACTAATAGTGACTAATGATCTAAGAAGGTTAAACCTCCATGTGTATTGGTCCTCATTAATAAAAATGGATAGGGAAGCCTTCATAGCCACCCAAACCAGACAAACATTTGTCTCTTTTCTTAGAGAGAAGGAGGTAGAAGAAGAATAAGAGGAGGCTGAAGATGAGGAACAAAAACAATAAATGGAGGTTGAAACAGAAAAAATTGAGTTATTATAAATAGAGAAGGAAGAGGTTGAGGGGAGGAAGGAAGTAAAGACATAGGGGAAAGAAATTTTGAACCCTATGCTAGGCAGTGATACCTCCCTTCAGGACACCAACAGGTCAGTAGACATAATATAATAGAAAGTGGCTGCTACCCTAACCAATTTGAGCACTCCAATGAAATAAAAGAGGAAGAGGAAAACACCCATGTATTTTAGGACTAGGATGAGCCAAAGGGTGAGACAAGGGAAACCAAAGACTCCAACTAAAAGCCATATTTCTATTGAGGAGTCACCCATGAAAGATGATGAAATAAGGATAGAAGAAGGAAGTTTCAATAGTTCACCTCACCCGTGAGGACCCCTGTGACCTACATAAGAAGAAATTCAGCAAGGTTGGAATCCCATACATATTAAAAACCACCATAGACCCTCAAAAGATAGGAAAAAGGGAAAAATAAGCAAGAGAGGGTCTTCAGCAGGAAAAACAAAGTTTTTTATAGGAAACTTTTTCTTTGCTACAAGAAACTCTAACAGACAAAAAACCAAAGAAAAGGACCTTGGATGAGGGAGAAAAGACAACCATGGATGGGCAAGAGGCCCAAGAAGGTGAGGAAAAGGCACAAGATGAAGGGAAAGATGAAAAATAAGGGAAAGAGAAAGATGCCAAGGAGGAGCCCACCTCGCGAAAACTTATCTTCAAAGATGTATCAGTAGTGCCAAACCCTAGCCCTCAGCCAAATATTAGCACCTACTGCAAATTTGAAGGGGGAATATTGATTCCTCAAAATTTCACAGTACCCTTCTTCTATCAGTTGGAAGAGGAGAGGGCACACACTTATCATCAGATGAAGATTTCCACAACCAAAGGTGTGCATGAAATAGGGGTCAAGGAGGAAAATGTGACTGAGTTGGCAAGGGATTTTTCTCATGCTAGGCTCAAAGAATCCATGTTGAAAGACAAACTTCAAAAGGCCCAAGAAGAGAATATAGCATTGCAGGATCAACTTCAGCAAAAAGACAAACAAATGGCCACCATGGTAGATTTGTGCATGGAGGCCATCCAACATAGATACCCATCATATTCCTATGTAGTATACCTCAAATAACACTGGCTCCTATTATAGATCAGGACACTAGCCTCTCATGGATCCCTACCTGTTAAAAACTGTAGAAAATTCATTGAATTTTTCAACCAGTCAAGTATGGCAGACAAGGAAAAAATGGCAGCATTCTACATGCACAATCTTGTGTTGACCGACTTGAACATTTGGGATGCTAATCCTAGAATGGGAGACATGTAGTTAATTGCATTAGCCTCTTGGCTGGTTAATGAGGAATCCAGAGCATAATAAGTAATAAGGGTCATGAGGAGAGAAAAGAGATAACCTCTACATATTAGGGCAGAAATATTCAACCCTAGGGGAGTCATCAACTACCATCTCAAGATAGAAAAGGATGTTGCACTTGTAGAAAAGTACCTCAGCACACAAGCTCAACCCATGGCTCACTTTGATGATTTTCCTAGGTTGTTGGGAGATGAATGCATAATGGCTAGTCAAATGAGTTGGAAGATAATCCCTCACAGTCTTAGAAACATGGAGTACCACATGCCAGAGATATTGGTAGGTTCCCTAGAAAGAGGGGCCATGCAGGCCAAGAAGATTCATGGCTTGGTTTGAAACTCAGTCCACCCTTATTAATGGGGCTGAGTGATGGAAAATACCAAGATGAGTAGAAAAGAGAATAAGAGGAAGCATAAAAGAATGATGGCTTTTACTGTCCTAAAGGGACTCCCACTCTTCTTCCTTGGGAAGTAAGAGGGTCCATTAAATCTTTGAAAGAAATGCGGAAGGAGGACTAAGTTGCTCAGAGGATGACCAACCATTTTATAGGGGGATGATGATGAGCTCCATAATTAGGTATAATTTGAGGGGTTAATTGTCACCTTTTAGCCTTATTAAGTCCCTCTTTATCAAATTTAAATTATATTATGGTCTCGAGTTGCTAGTGTGGATGGTGATTAAGGCTTGTCATACTTTGAATGCCTAAAATGAGTTAAATTCAGGATAATCACGATATATTGCACTTTTAGTGAATATTTTGCAATTAAAGCTTGTAGTAGAAAACGAGAGATTCTAGGGTGATTAGACACATCCTTAACTCCCAAAGGCATCCAAGGGATCCTCAAGATTCCCTCCAACAACTTGAAATCAAAGGCAGCCAGGCAAGTGGGAGATCAAGTGCACCAAATCTCCACTTCTTTTGTAGTCAAAGTGGACACATCAACTAATTTTTAGGGAGTTGGTGGTAGCTACATCATTAGGATTCGAATTTTGAAAGAATCCAATAGATTCTTAGCTCTTGTAATAGTTTTTTGAAAATTTTATAATTATGTAATCAAATTATTTTCTGCAATAAGATGAGTAATCATATTTTCCTTCATTGATTTAGTTTCAGAGAGCTAGGATTGTGGGTTAGAGCCCAATCCATTTGCCTTAGTCTCTCTTTTGTATCCATGCTTATTTTTATGTCTTTGTAGCTAGTTTTCATTATTAGTTTTTAGCTAGTTTTCTTACATTTCAATTCACAATTTTTAGTTTGCTTCCATTTGTCTTTTTAAATAGTTAAGCTTGCATAGATGTTGGTAGAATAACTAATAAAATTAGAAAGTTGTGTGATAAGCCTCCCTCTCTCATCTATTTTAGTGGAGCTTGATGGCAGACCTTCCCCACATGAACAATTTGTTCTTTAGTTCATTATATGTTGAAAATAATAGTTAGGTTGTTGTAGTGTCATGAACATGTCTAGAATGTTGAGTTAGATTTCATTTTGAATTCTAAAGTAGGTTTGCTTTCCAAATTAAACTCATCTTTTCCATTTCCTTCATCACGAATTTGTTAATGTTTGTTGAATGAACATGTATTTTTCTTGCTTGAAGTATAAAAACAAAGGAGGACTTCACCAACATCCTTAGCTTCATTTCTCACCCACCATCAGCCTTCTTTCCATCAAATTTCCATCAGCTCTGTTTTCATTTTTTTCACCTTCACATCGTGAGAAAAAACTAGAAGTGTAAGACGAGCTTCTCAAGAGGTTTTGAGCTTGTCCAAGGGGTTGGAAACCTGCTACTCATCCAAACACACCTTCATTCCACCTCCCCTATGCTTTTCTCCACCATTTTTTTCCTCAAATTTCCCTCGAACTGTTTCCTGTAGCAATTCAAGACTTTCCTGTAGCACTACGGGAAACTTGTAGCAGCAGTTGCAACAGAACTAGTGGGCATCTTATGAAGCCCAAAAACCATCATCCACCTCATCTAGACTTGCCAAAACCACCCAAATACCTTTAGCCCTACAACCATGAGTTCAAGCCCTTCCCAAACAACCTTAGCCCTTTCTCCTCCTAGCTGCAAAATAATGCATTGACAAGCATAGTTAGTTCATGATTGCATGCATGAGTTAAAGAATGATAGTTAAAACATGAATTATACATAGTGTGTTTATCCATTTGGCCCATCAATGTGTGATTAGGTTAGTCTTATTTTTGCAATTTCAATTCAACAATTCACTTCATGAAATATGCCTAGCTTGATTCCATTTCTTTCCATAGCTTAATTTGTATATTTCCTTCATTGTAGAGTAGCTAGATGTACTTTCTTGTTGTAGAATAGTTCTTTGACTTCTGATAGAGTAATGGCTTTGAATCACTTCTAGCCCTAAGTCTAAATTCATAAGTATGATAGACTTCATTCAGAAACCCTAGAAATCTCACCCTTTCATAGGACCCAGAAGAGGATGACATGATTAGAATGCATCTATTGTGTATATAGCATTGTCACCTCCATGTTTGTATGAACCCCAGGTTGATAAAGTAAAGTAGAGTAGCTTTTGGGAGTTGAATCATTCTTGGTGCAATACTAGGGCTAACCAGTATTTCTTCCCAATTCACTATTATTCTCATTTAATTTCCTCATCAAATGTGGGGTATAATCACTACATGACATTTTATTTCTTCCTCCTCTTACTTGGAGGGCCTCTTATCCATTAGAGATTCCAACTAACACAATCCACGAAATATATTAGAAGTGTTCAAAGACTGATGTTGACATCAATGACAACACCATTTAATAGAGCATTCATATTAGAATCAAAAGAGCTATGAAATTATGATATAAATAAAGAATTATTTTATTTATACTGAGAATATTGGTCCCCTAAATTCAATATATTTTTCTTTGTTTAAATAAATTGGTGGTGAGAATTTTTTTATAATATACCAAGATCTATTTACCTTAGCAAAGAGAAAATCATTGTAATACATTATATATTTCAATTTATTGGAGAAGGAAAAAATAGTTAAAGAACCTATCATAATGAGCATAATGTTAGACATATAAGACAAGTTGTAATAAGTGAAGTAGTAAAAATGAATATCTAGACTTTTTCTTTGTTAAGGAAGCTCCAAAATATCTGAGAAGTGAAATAGTTTATCAAAGAAATATTTATTGAGATGAATAGAAATAATAAATTTTATGTGTAATCATTATTCCTAAAAGTTATAATATGTAGGATATATGTATCTAACCCTAAATATTCAAACCTAGTTTGTTCTGTGATAAGGGAATAGATCCATGTGGAATTTCATAAAAGAAATAAGTATGATTGTATTAACAACTAAAGGTATTCAAAGGTATTCAAGCAACAAGTTCAAACTAGGTAGCAACATTCATGCACAATTCATTTGGAATTTTTTTATAAGCACTTCTTGTAGTAATTCCTAGAAATTATTATGAGATATTATCGATTGGAGTGTGATCTGAACCTATAACGCATATCATGTGAAAAAAAATGTAGAAAGATATCGAGATTTAAGCATAATTGTATATTTTAATAAGATGAATTTGAAAATAAAGTGTTTAGAAACAATTTAATTGATATCTTCCTCCCTAAGGAGGCATGGTTACCCCATGGGGAAAAAATCGAAATGTGCACTATTTTGCAAAATTGAAAAATGAATTGAAATTTCCATTAAAACTATAAAACTAATGGAGAAGAAACATAAATAATTAGAAACAAAGTGGTTTTGGGAGTGTGGGCATCGATGCTGGTGCAAATGGTTGGAAGTATAAAAGTAAATGTGATAATGGAATTTATGTTTTATTTATTTTTTATTTTTAACTTAGCATATGTAATATTCCAAAATAGGAAAATTATACACTATCGGGAATATCTTAAGATATTCCAGATGTGGAGATCCAGAAAATAGACTCATATGATGTGTTCAAAAACACATAGCCCTAAAATGAGTGAAACAATAGCAAAAGAAGAATGTCTACACATTCCCAAGTGGGGAAAATGCGGAAATTAGACCCTGAAAACGTTATTACTGAAGATCTACATTTTTACTGGGTGAAATAACATTGGGTTCCCTTAGCATATGCTGTTAGGCTCTCACAGACAGAGGGGTATTAGAAATAAATCCCTTTTTATATGTTAAACACACCTCCCAGCTACCTGCCAGCTTAAAAGTGACCAGATCCCATGACTTGAGTTATGCAGAAAAAGACTAAAGCATGTACAACGTTATTTTATGAGGGTTTCTATAATAAAATGATAAAATAACATGGATGTGGAACCTTATGGAGCAATATGCCAAGAAAATAGAGATCTGGCCTCCTTATTACATTATAAAGCTAACCTGGCAAGGGTTTCATGAAACAAATTTACAAGAAAGAGAAGATCTGTATATCCAGCTCAGAAAATGCAGTCTTACTGCAACATTATAGAAATATAGCTGAATAGTACAAAATTGGTATATGATGATCCCTTCCTCTACCTTTTCGGGAGAAGGGTTGGCCCTTTCCCTAGGAAACTAGCTCAAAAACAAGGGTCTTAACCCTACTGCAGCAACTCTACATAAAATGGCGCAGTTCCTGCAAGGGACTACACTGTAGGAGATGAGAACCACATTCACCTGCTACCAAGATATGAAATGTGCTCAGAAACATTCCTATTTGATTTCTCAAGAGAAGAAAGGCACCTTCTACTAAGAAACAGACCTGGAAGTGGTGTAAGAATCCTCCACTGCAACACCCTGCAACTCAGCAATATTCTACTATAGAAATAATTTTGGGACTGAATAATGATGCTTGGCCTTGAGCCTAGATGTGGAGCAATATAGGACAAACTCTCCCAAGAGGCCTCTCAAGGGAAGAGTTGGGATTCCCTCTCGGGAACACCCAGTGCTACCCAGCTAAACAGCAAGAGGAAGTAAAGTCTAAACAGACAAGATCAAGAGATCGAAATAAAAAAGCATGAATAACAAAGGTCTCCATCCTCTCCATATATAGCATGTGAACCTCTCCTCATTGGTTCCCATCCACATGTGCCATCAAGCTCATGCAAGTTGTCCTCCACCAAAACTGCGTTGTCCGTCAAGGTCGTTCAATGTATCTAGACAGCTTTGTTGACTTGGTCAAAGTTGACTGAATCAACATGTCCCCATCTCTGTTCACACCCAAGGGTGCTCAAATAAGCTACTTATTCTTACTCCTTTCACATTAGGAGTGTTATTGATCCTTCTAAAGAGGTTAATGGGCCTCCCTACCCATTTATTCACCTACCTAGTGATGAGACAACTCTAATATTCCATTTAGCTTGAAGTCTAAAAATTTGGAATATTATAGTCGTCCCCTGCAAAATCTTGCTTGTCCTCAAGCAACTGTATAAGGAGAGAAAAATCCTCTCCTCCTCTCCTTGTGGCCTTCTCATCAAAAATTCTCCACCACTACTGAACATGATCTTCTACAAATCTATCCTCCAATGTCTCCTCCCAAGCATGCAAAACCATATGGCTCACATCATAGAAAGGTGGAAGATGTAAGTGGAAAAATTCCTTATTGTCCAATGGCATCCTTAAGGTAGGATTGATGATGAACATGGGAAATATTATTCCCAATGAGTGACTCCCACACCCATGCTATCATCCAAATAAAATGAGACAATCTAGTTAGCTCAAAAATATCCTTAACCCCCGGTTCATGCAATGTGTTGGGGATGCATGGAGAGATTGGATCCTCCCAACCAACTAGTTTCTCTACCCATTTATGATAAGTATGGGGCTACTGCTGATCTTGGGCTGAAATTTCATGAACTCCAAGAGTGGCCCAAGCTACCCCATCAAATAAATAAACCATGAAGTGCCTCCTCCAAAAACTCAAGTTCTCCAAATGGCTTCTCCCACATGAAGAAGAGAGATGTAATTTGGCAATCATGGGCTACCCATTGCTCCTCCGGAAACATGAATCATGCAAAGTAGGGAGAATCATACCCCCAATGGGCATATTCAAATCATATCCCACTCTCCAAACAACGCTTCCCATGGAATCATCAATACATGGAAGCAAAAACCAATAGAAACAAGTTGTCATATGACAACCGGAAAGTGTATCAAGGTCCCATACAAGGAACCAACGTAGTGCATTCCTTTCCTGCATCAAATCAAACAAAAACAACTGCTTTAATAGCCTTTTGTTTGCTGCCACAATCATTTTAAAAGATATAAACATGAAAGTACAAAAGGGTGTCAATGGTGCACACCAAAAAACATGTGGCTTCCCCCACAAAGCACCAATGAGATAGCCAATATCAATGCTACAAATGGCTTCAAGTACATCATTATACAATATTCAAGAAGGAATAATCCTTCTTGGTACAATATGTTGCTCATAAAAAGATAAGAAGTACAAAACATAAGGTGAAATTGTACATTATCCATCATGCACTTGAGGTCTTGAGCTGAAATGGCTCAACTGGAAATGCTCCCTTACTCCCAATCAGTAGGAAGGTGGTTGTGACATCCTCTCTATCACCATCTAGGCTATGCATCTCTCCATATGATGAAGTATGTCATGCCGAATGCCCTCCCAAATGAACTCCTCTGACAAGGAAAGATATGCATCAAAATGCATGGAAAAGAAGTCCTCATGTGTTGCATGTAGCAGCTTCTCCCTGAGCTTAGAAGCTCTAGTCAAGAAGACTCTACTATAAGAATAGATGACCATATCATCCACCATATATCTGTCATGTCCATCAAGGCCATCAAGAATCATGCAAGCACCAAGTTCCTTGGAGTACTCTACCAAGATTTGAGACCTCCAGTATGGATCAATCCTCCCAAGAGACAACATTGGTGATCTAGTATGTGAAGCTCCCTTCATGCTACCGCCTGCTACTTTGACATCCCCCATGCCAAAGTATTTTCTAAAACTCTTCACCTCTCCAAAGTCCAAGAGTGGTGAACTAATGGGCAAGATTTCTCTTACCAACTCCAAGTATGGTGGCCTACCCGGTGGAATTCCTCCATGTAGTGAGACATCCATGGCTAGAGAAGACTATTCATATGCTTCGACAACCTTGCCCTTGCCCTCACAGCACAAACCAGCCTCCCTCCTCCTTTCTCCAGCTCTATGAAATAGATATGGGTGTGTGCTCCTCATTAAGTAATGATGTCCTTTCTCCCTACCTTCTCGTTCCATCAATATCATCTGACAATCATGCTGCTTATTGTTTTTAATTTTCCTACCATATGTGAGATAATGGGAAACTTCTTGCAATGACACAAGAAACCCTCCTCTTGGAGCATGTGCTCCTCCTTCCTCTGCATGAGGCAGTAGATATGCTCTATATGTGACAGCATTGTAACCCACATCCTTCTCCTCATCTTCAATATGAATAGGAGGTAACTTCTCAATATGACGATCCTTCTTTGCAAAAGGACCCTTCATGCCCTCTTGTCCAAGGTTATGAAACAAAGATCTTGCCTCCAGCAAGGTATCATGCAAGAAATGACCTCCTCCAATAGGTTTCGAAAGTGGTTATGAGTTTGCAGGTCCTCCCAACTTATGCAAAAGTTTCATTGGTTTGATTGTCACATGTTTTGCATCAAATATTTGTACCAATATTTTAGTGAACTTTGAAAAAGAATAAGTATTAAAATTTCTTAATGAAAATGACTCAAACATCCACCAAGCATAGGCCTTACCTTCAAAGTGCAGTTCTACAACTTTGATGGCCTCTTCGTCAGAAACTGGGTGCTACTGCAAATAAGTACACAACTCCTCCACCCAAGCTTTGGCTAAGCAAGTTGGAGATCCATCAAAGGTAGAGAGAGAAAACCTATCCATGTCATGCAGCTAGCTCCTCTCCACCTTGATCTTGCAAAACTCTTTGAATGTAATATGATATCTAAACTTCTCAGTTTGAGACTCATACTCTTGCAGAAAATTACTAAGAGTTTCGTTCTCCGACATTTCCTCTTCTTTCATCTTTCTCACAGGAAACCTGGGAATTTGACTGCGTTGTGCATAATAGGGTGTAGCTTCATGCTCACACCTATCATGTACCAATCTTGATCTAGCTCTAGATCCAAACTCCTCAGGAGATTCCATCTCTCCTCTTATCTTCTTGAGATTTTCATTGATGCACTACACAGATTTTGGAAGAAGCTTTGTAAGCCTATATTCCCTTTTTCCTCCACATAATGGAGTCTTATTTCTATTCATCTCTCCTTATCTGGATAGGTACATGGCTGAGTTCTACATGCTGAGCCAAGATTGAAGCTTTGATACCACTGTAATATTCCAAAATTGGAAAATTCTACACTATCGGGAATATCTTAAGATATTCTAGATGTGGAGATCGAGAAAATAGACTCATATGATGTGTTAAAAAACACATAGCCCTTAAATTAGTGAAACAACAGCAAAATAATAATGTCTACACATTCCCAAGTGGAGAAAATGTAGAAATTATACCCTGAAAACGTCATTTTTGAAGATGTGCATTTTTACTGGGTGAAATAACACTGCATTCCCTTAGAATATGCTTTTAGGCTCTCACATACAAAGGGGGATCAGAAATAAATCCCTTTAGATATGTTAAACAGACCTCCCGGCTACCTGACAGCTTAAAAATGACCAAATCCCATGACTTAAGTTACGCAGAAAAAGACTGAAGCATGTACAACATTATTTTATGGGCGTTTCTATAGTAAAATGATAAAATAACATGGATCTGGAAATTTATGGAACAATATGCCAAGAAAACAGAGATCTAGCCTCCTTATTACGTTATAAAGCTAACACGGCAAGGGTTTCATGAAACACATGTATAAGAAAGAGAAGACCTATATATTCAGCTCAGAAAATGTAGTCTTACTACAACATTACAGAAATATAGCTGAATAATACAAAAGTGGGATGAGGATCCCTTCATCTAGATTTTTGGGAGAAGGGTTGGCCCTTTCCCTAGGAAACTCGCTCAAAATCAAGGGTCTTAACCCTGTTGCAGCAACTCTGCATAAAATTACGTAGTTCCTACAAGGTACTGTGCTGTAGGAAATTAGAACCACTTTGTCCCACTGCAAAGATATGAAATGTGCTCAGAAATATTCCTAGTTGATTTCTCAAGAAAAGGAAGGCACCTTCTACTCAGAAACAGACCCGGAAGTGGTGTAAGAATCCTCCACTCCAACACCCTTCAACTCAGAAATATTATGCTACAAAAATAATGTTGGTACTGAAGAATGATGCTTGGCCTTGAGCCTAGATGTGGAGAAATAGAGTACAAACTCTCCCAAGAGGCCTCTCAAGGGAAGAGGTGGGATTCCCGCTCGGGAACACCCAGTGCTACCCTGCTAAACAGTAAGAGGAATCCAAGTCTAAACAGAAAAGATCAAGAGATCGAAATAAAAAAAACATGAATAACAAAGGCCTCCATCCTCTCCATATATAGCAAGTGAACCTCTCCTCATTGGGTCCCATCCACATGTGCCATCAAGCTCATGCAAGTTGTCCTCCACCAAAACCGCGCTGTCCATCAAGGTGGTTCAATGTATCTAGACAGCTTTGTTGACTTGGTCAAAGTTGACTGAATCAACATCTCCCCATCTCTATTCACACCCAAGGGTGCTCAAATAAGCTGCTTATTCTTACTCCTTTTACATTAGGAGTGTTATTGATCCTTCTAAAGAGGTTAATGTGCCTCCCTACCCATTTGTTCACCTACCTAGTGATGAAAAAACTCTAAGATTCCATTTAGCTTGAAGGCTAAAAAATTGGAATATTATAGCATATTGGGACCAATAGTACCATCATATATCAATGTGAAATTTTTATTTTACCTGTTAGTTCCAGTCTTCGCAGCCTATCACCAGGGATCAACATGAGCTCTTACTATGTTTGGTTTTGTTAGATGTTTTGCACATGATGTTTAGCACAAAACATGTCACAGGTGTGTCCATCAGAAGAATCTCGGAAAAATATTTCCAATGGTATATCACACTCCCATAACCAGCTCCCGGACTAGAAGATATGATCGAAATGAATGAGTGATTCTTGGTTATGCATGTTTTGAGGTCAGTTGCTGCATACAATGACAAGTTTATTAAAAAATCAGTTTCTGAAATAATGGTAAGGAATTTTTCAAAATTGAAAGAGGTTTTCGTTCATAGCATACCAAATAACAAAAACCTCCTTCAGTTTATGCATAGGTGCTACTATGTGGGAGATATATAGTGATATTTGGAGCCTACATTAAAACAAAGCAAAATTTTCATATTTTTTACTGTTTTAGTCATTTTAGTGCGGAGCCATTTTACAACAGATGGAAAGTAATTTTGCAAAACCTAAGGATTTTTTTTTTAATCATGAGCCATATAAAAAAACCTCTTTCAGTTTATTCATAGGTGTCACGAATTGGGATATGTGACTAGATCTTTACAGCTCATTTTCACAAATTTAAATTTTTAATGATTTTCTGTTTTAGAGATGCTTTTGTGGAACAGATTGCGAGCAACTGGAAATGAAGTTCCCAAATTTGAGAGATTTTTTTCTCCAAAATGACCTTCTCTACAAACACCTCTTTCAGTTTTGTAATAGGTGCTATGGTTTAGGAGATACGAGTTCATCTTCAACACCTATTTTCAGAAATTCAGCCCAAGTTTAATGTAACTAATTATATTCTTAAGAAAATGGTTGAGCTTAATTTCCTTAGTACAAGGATGAGAAAATGTATATATTTTATGAATTTCATAGTGTAGAGGTTGAATTTTGGTAGAGGGTTGGACACTTGGGATTTCTTGGCACTTCATTGTACATTTCATCTCTGCATTTTGGCAAAGGAATAGACCAAGATTTGGAGCACTCTTTGGGATCCATGTGGCTCTGTGTTTTGATGATGTATTTCTCTCTGTGATTGTAATTTTTCTGATGTTTCATGTGTATAATTTCCCTTTTCCTTTCTTATTAAATTAAACAAATAAGTGATAAAGGTGGAATTCATTAGATTTGTAGTGCTCTGCCTTGAGTTTTGTTTAATTTTCCATGTTTTCAACTGTCTGAAGAGGATTCTTGAATGCCTCTTTCCCTCTTCAACTCCTCACCAGTCTGATCTATCTGTTTCATTCAATTTCAAAGAATAAAAACAATTTCCTTCCTTGCCCCATTCAGCCCTCTACAAAACTGATCATTTCCCGGACCCAAAATCTACCTTTCCCTTTGATCCAACAAAAACCCTGAAAATCAAAATCAAACTCTTTTATATGTATAGCTAGCCTAAAATCAGCCTTTATTTCAAGTCATCTCAAGCCTTATTGATTATTTTTGCTGAGATTGACCCGGAGAGAGCCCTCTCTGTATCTGGTAGGGCTAGCTACCAGATTAAGCGTGGTTTGATGTTACCCTAGACTGTGCCTTCCTTCAGCCTGAGGTAGATTTAGGAAATAAAATAGTGGAAACCATACTAGGGAATAAATGGTTTTCTTGTTAGTGTTATTTGTTTTAGAAGCTACAGACGGAGCCTGAAGTTATGCCAGGTAGCCTTCGAAACGCTCTTGCTTTGCATTAGCGAAAGTAGATAAACGCTGCTTCAGTCAATCTCTGGTCTAGTTTTATAAACGTAACATGTGACTTGAAAATTGCCCCATTACATTAAATTGGGGAAGAGGTGGCAGATCTTCTCCGGGAAAGATCATTCAAGTTTCAGATCTGATTGTTGATGGTGGACAGCAGTCAGACACATATGAAGGCTGAAACATTCACCTAGCGACTCCAACTCAATCCAGAGATTCCAGTGCTCACTGATCCATTCATGCACTAAAATAAAATGGTAGGGTATGTGGCAACCCTGCGCTTTGTGAAGTTTTAAAATAAGTTAGAGATTAGTTAGTGGATATTGAAATTGATGAAGTATTTTTCATTGTCGTGCTTCAATTTTTGAGATCTTCGAAGTTTCCTCCTAAAGCTAAAACTGGTTTCTTTGAGTTAGTTGTTGAAAAATTTGAGAAGGAGATTCAGTATTTAAATGATCAGATCCAATCATATGAATTCCGAGATCCCAAAAAGTTCTTGGAAACTCTCCCTCCTTCAAAACAAGAAACAATAGAGCTGCCCGTGGATGTTTGCATTGACAGTTTGCAGCTGGAAGCATGTATTGTGGAGTTGGGGCAGCAAACAGAGTCTGGTTTTTGCGATCCTATTGCAACGTACATGGAATTTTTTTTCAGTTTGAATGATAGATCAAATTGTCTTTTACATAACCAGACTTGTTATGTGCATGTATGGCTGTCAACATTTACATTTGTGTCCTGGTTGAAGCACTTTCAAGCAGCATCCTTGTCACAGTTACTTGATTGGTTGATCTGGCATTACAACGTTACTTGATCTATTGGTTTTGCAGCAAAGTAGGGGAGATTTGTAAATAAATAAGCTGCCAAAGGCAAAATTTCAGTTTCCGGTATTTGTTTATGTACAGGTTGTAGTATGTATATGTTTTTGGATTGGTATGAGTTGTTTTGGGTTTGCAGTTATTGACTCCATTGCCCAATGGATAAGGCACTGGTCTACTCTCCCAAAGATCTGCCATTCTTGGCACCTCCAAGGAGCTACCATCCCCATTGGAGCCAATGTTAGTGTCAGTCTTCGCAGCCTGTCACCAGAGATCAACATGAGCTCTTACTATGTCTGGTTTTGTTAGATGTTTTGCACATGATGTTCAGCACAAAACATGTCACAAGTGTTTCCATCAGAAGAATCTCGGAAAAATATTTCCAACGGTATATCACACTCCCATAACCGGTTTCTGGATTAGAAGATATGATCAAAATGAATGAGTGATTCTTGGTTATGCATGTTTTGAGGTCAGTTGCTGCACACAATGACAATTTTAGTAAAAAATCAGTTTGTGAAATAATGGTAAGGAATTTTTCAAAAGTGAAAGAGGTTTTTGTTCATAACATGCCAAACAACAAAAACCTCCTTCATTTTATGCACAGGTGCAACTATGTGGGAGGTATACAATGATATTTGGAGCCTACATTAAAACAAAGCAAAATTTTCATATTTTTTACTGTTTTAGTCATTTTAGTGCAGAGCCATTTTACAGCATATGGAAAGTAATTTTGCAAACCCCAAGGAAATTTTTGTTAACCACGAGCCCTATAACAAAAACCTCTTTCAGTTTATTCAAAGGTGTCACGAATTTGGATATGTGACTAGATCTTTACATCCCATTTTCACAGATTTAAATTTTTAATGATTTCCTGTTTTAGAGATGATTTTGTGGAACATATTGCGAGAAATTGGAAACGAATTTTCAAAATTTGAGAGAGGTTTTTCTCCAAAATGACCTTATCTACAAAAACCTCTTTCATTTTTGTAACAGGTGCTATGGTTTGGTATATACGAGTTCATCTTCAACACCTATTTTCAGAAATTCGGCCCAAGTTTAATGTAACTGATTCTATTTTTAAGAAAATGGTTGAGCTCAATTCCCTTAGTACAAGGATGAGAAAATGTATATATTTTATGAATTTCATAGTGTAGAGGTTGGATTTTGGCAGAGGGTTGGACACTTGGGATTGCTTGGCACTTTATTGTACATTTCATCTTTGCACTTTTGGCAAAGGAATAGACCAGGGTTTGCAGCACTTTTTGGGATCCATGTGGCTCTATGTTTTGATGGTGTATTTCTCCATGTAAATGTAATTTCACTGATGTTTATGTGTATAATTTCCTCTCTCATTTATTCTTAGATTAAACAAATCAGTGTTAAAGGTGGAATTCATTAGATTTGCAGTGCTCTGCCTTGAGTTTTGTTTAATTTTCCATGTTTTCAACTGTCTGAAGAGAATTCTTGAATGCCTCTTGCCCTTTTCAACCCCTCACCGGTCTGATCTATCCATTTCATTCAATTTTGAAGCATCAAAACAATTTCCTTCCTTGCCCCATTCAGCCCTCTACAAAACTGATCATTTCCCGGACCCAAAATCTACCTTTCCCTTTGATCCAACAAAAACCCTCAAAATCAAAATCAAACTCTTTTATATGTATAGCTAGCCTAAAATCAGCCTTTATTTCAAGTCATATCAAGCCTTATTGATTATTTTTGCTGAGATTTACCCGAAGAGAGCCCTCTCCTGATCTGGTAGGGCTAGCTACCAGATTAAGCATGGTTTGATGTTACCCTAGACTCTGCCTTCCTTCAGCCTGAGGTAGATTTAGGCAATAACATTACCCTCACATGGTTCCCCATAAAATAATATGTACTAATGTGTCATGGTGTACTAAAGCACACTAATACACTTTTTAGTAAGTTAAGTTCTTGAATGTGTGGTGCATTTATGTACATCATAAGACATTGATTCATAAATATTGATAGCACATCAGGTGTATTTTTTTATATGATTAAAAAAATTCAAAGTTTGAGTAAAATTAAGAACATTGTTATTATTTTTTAATGTAGTAGTATTGCATATGCAGTAGCAAGATTAGGTTTCTTATGTTCACTCACAAAGTTTTTTTTAGAAACTCAACTTTTTATTGAATCATCAACTACTTTAACCTAGTACATTGTATTCTTCATACATGCATCGATTGCTTTATTTAGTGTGGAGTACTGATATGCTTTTTTTTAATACAAAAGTGATAGTCTGTGGTTTTATATATATTTTTTAAATACAAAATTTCTATTTAATAATTTTATACTAATAAAAATAATTGATGTGCATTATGAGCACATTAATGTTTCATGACTATTTAGGTGCATTGACATGAAAACATTGTAAAAACCTCTAATTGCTTGAATCTACCATAAATAGAGAAGGGAGAAATATTTCAAAGGCTTTCCATAAAGTTCTCCACTACTAGATGTTCTTTTCGTAGTGAATACAATCATGATTGTTGACTTTAACCCTAAAGATAATTCCATCTTTTATAATTATATGAAAACCCTATTCCTAACGATTAGCAGCTCCTATATTAACAAGGACGATTGCTAAGCAACAAGTCCCTAGCCAGGAGGGAGTGCAATTCTCGATTTGATGTTGACTATGCTACTCACTGCACTAGTTCTTTTAATTTATCATGGTGACTACTTTCATTGATGTAATGCAACATTTTTTGGGTGAACAATAATTTTTCCTTCTTCAGGTATTAACAAATTCCTTAGATTAGGTTTCCATGACTTGAAATGTATTAGATCATGGTGGCATTGTGTTTTCCAGTGGTTATAATGGTTGAGGTTCCTTGAGTTTGGTGTTTACCTTTTATTAATACTGTGTGTTATGGTTACTAGTTCGGGGTTTGCTGCAATGATCTTGACCTCCATGAATTAAGTGTGTATATGTTAACTTCTAATTTTTTTCTTATGCCATATTTATCTGGTTTGTTCTATTGCGTGATTGAGATAACTCCTTGTTTGAAATATTTGATATGAAAATTTAATGGTCAAAGAACATCATAATCATTAAATCATGAAGTTTTGTTGGTGACTAAAATATATATCAGGTGGTATGTTATTAACCATTCATGTTTTCATGATGGTCGTCACCTTATTCCTAATGGTTTATCATCCAAAGCGTGACCTGAACATAGTGAAAATTTATAAAATTCACAATGTTTGATTTAGTGAAGGGTTACACCAAATAATTAATAAAGTGCAGATAAAGGAAGAAATAATGAAGGTAAATGTCCCTACATTTGGTGAAATTTCATTCATTTTGAATTTTCTAAACATACAACTAGTGCTTTTAAACATAGAATTCTAGATCTACAGTCTCACATTCATTGCCATGGGGATTCATGAAATTTTAACACAAAATTTGTAGTAGCAGTAAAATATCTAAGTGTCACCCTCCTAACAGTTGGTAGTAGTAGCGGCACGAGGTGAGGTTCATAGCTTCTATGTGTGCTTTCGGTGAAGGTCCCTATTTAACGCAGGCCCGTTGTTATCCCAAATCTCTGATGCATATCAAGAGAAAAAGGAAGGTGGATGGAAACATGACCCTGATACTTACTTACAAAGGGGATTCATGAATCATGTAACCTAGCCTCATGAATTTATTTCATCGAAGCTAGTGCACTGTGTAATCGAACATCTACACGTAACCTCTAATGTGTAGCTTAAATCAAGTGATTTTGCATTTCCAGTTGTGAACACACTTACATAAAATGCAGAAGCGGAAAACCTAGTGGTGGTGAGAAAAATAGATTTTTTGCATGCCTACAACAATTTTCGTGATGCTAGTTCTATGAAACATCCATGAAATAGAAAGTGTGATCCTTTTCCTCATCTTTGTTACACCAAGAATTGAAGCTTGTTTCTTGTGTCATTGGTGGGTCTGTGTAGCAAATCTAGGCAGTCATTCCTTTGGGTAAGAATTTATACAGTAGATTTTTTTGTCATTACCAATATCTAAGACCCCAAATCATCTTTCTCTATGCCCGCAACTTAATGCCCACAAAAGTTACCCGAGCCCAGCCACCCTAAACAACAAGAACATCAGAGAGGTCGAGTTATCTGGTTCCTTGAACTATGATTACTACCTTTGTTAATGCTCCTTGGGAGGGTGCTACTATGTTTTGGTCAATTTGTCTCTTTAAGTGTGGGGCATAAGTAAGAAATAGAAGCTCAGGCATAGCCTGGTAGAACTACAGTCAAAAGTATGACCTGAGCTGGGCCGTTAATCATGAATAGAATGTGAGCTACACTTCATCACATCATAGATAAGCAAGTGCAATGTCCATCTCGGTCAATCGATGCAATGTGCAACATTCACCTATACTAGTTTTGTTTGCACATATGGAAAGCCCCATTTTTCTCTGAATGTTAAGGTAAATCAAAATGTAAGGCATGGGAGTATGCACAAATAATTTTTCCATTTTACAAGTAAAATCACCTTAGTAATCTCCAAATAACAATACAAGGGTTCATTGAAGGATTATTACCTTTGACCTGGATTCCCTACTGCAGCAAAAAATTTCTAATTATAGAGAAGCATTGTAGCAAGCCATGCAGATTGAATCCATGGCATGATATTTGAGGAATACCAAAATTGCAGTAGTTGGTTCAACGCATGATCTGTATAACTTTAAATTGCAGATGGTAATGTTGACTCAGTAGATTTAGAAAGTCATTAAGGATAAGGTTGGTCAATAACATTTATGGTGCATCAATTGTAAGACTGAAGGGAACCACACAAATGAATGGCCCCTGATTCGAGGTGGAATTGTGTAGGGACCACCGAACGACCCTTACCTAGGCCAACCCTCACGAGGAATTGCGTAAATGGAAATTGTAGCACCTTTACAACATGTTTCCCCTTTCCAGACTACCACTCCATTTCAGGGTATTCCTAGCTTAAGCATTGGGCAAGAATCTATTTTTTCTAGGTTGGAGAGAGTAAGAAATGTAAGGTGGACCGGTCTAATTTTGACCTTCTAATATCAAGTATAGCACAGTAGCCATGAATCAATTCCATAAATTATAGGAATGATAGGTATAGTTTTTTTTCAAGTGCGAAGGTCCATGTTCTCCTTTCCTTGCAGTAGATTTGATTTCTGACTCATATAATCGGCAAATAAAGCTTAGTTCTACCGATATTAAATATGTCATCTTTATAAGAATGGTATAATTGAGTATCAACTGAATTAATTTTCTAGGCAATGTTCGTTCACAATAATGTCATAAGAGCTAATATTTTCATTGATATATCTCAAGAACAGCTCTAAAGAAATGTGCCTGTTGTTCTTGATGAGTTTGAGAAAACTGAAGCCCCCACTCTTAAAGGTAATTTTTCTCAGACCTAATTTCATGTATAAGCATCCTCTCTTTCTCACCCTAATATGTACCATTTATTAATTCATGGCTTTGTCTTTCTTCTTAGCTCACAATTTACATAACTAGATTCTTTCTTGCTCATCGTTACAACACTAATTATGACTTTAATAAAACTAGAAAATAAACACCCCACAACTCATTTGTCCACATATTCTCCCCAACCATACTAGAATATAATTATAGTGAAACCCATGGGAAGAGAAGGTATTCCAAAATTGGTTGCATACGACACATTGGCCCTCAATAGTGGCATGAGGAGCATAGATAGAAAGTCACCCACATTAATTGCAAATTAAAATGTAGATAAAAATATCCTTTGAAGCCTTTCTTTGGTTTGACCATCTAGCATAGAGAATTCTATTTGGTCTCCTCCAAAAGATGAGACACAATGTTTAATGCCTCCAGTGCCAATTTCAATCAATAAAAGACCCATGGCATTGATCCACATCAAATAGCTCGAAGGTTTGTGAGCTACAAGATTGGGATCGGGTATTGTAGCCATGGACATCACCCAGTTCCCCACTACATAGAGAAGAGAGAGATACAATCTTTTTTAAAATTTTCCCTATCAGATTAGAAACAAAAAATATGGGCTTCCATGTTAATATATTTATCAATTTCAATATGAGTGTTATGGAAAATTGGTTTTGATGGTTTACCAAGAGGGAATCATTGATCACTTCTCCCTGCCTTGGACTTGCATAGCACACCATTGTGAAGAGAATCATTGGACTTGCAAAGAATGCCATTGTGAAGAGATGAAACATCTTTGTTGATCGAACATGAGAGAAAATACTGAGGCACTCTAAGAGGAATAAGGAAAGAATTGCCTTAAGGCCATAGAAGGAAAATATCTTGCAGAACATGTTCCAGATAATGAGTTTGATGGAGGGTGGGAAGAGCCAAAATCTCTGAAAATGAAATAAATAGCACAAACAGAAGAAATAACACATGACACCACAACAACATGCATCCAACTACTGGTACCTGCACGCCACCACAATAACATGCATCCACCTGCTGGTTTACCCTTCAACTACCTTCAAGGCTTTGCATAATACCAAAGCATGACTTTTCATAATACCAAAGCATAGCATTCCATTCCATAATAACAAAGCATAGGAGTCGATAGAATTTTTAACTTCAAATTAATGCTAGCATTAGTTCAAGATTAGAAATACGAAGGGCATAATTCCAAATTAACATATAGTCAGTGTTAGTGTGAATTCTAATCGCAAGTGTATGAAAAATCTCACTTTAGCTGTGCACAACAAACATCCCTAACATCAAATGTGGCTATCAATTTCATTAGATATGTAGTAAGTGATCAGAATAAATGCTACAAAAATCCATATCTGTGGAGTTAAAGACATTAAACAACAAAAATAAACAAGATTTGCCCCATACATCCAATAGACAAGACAAGAATTTATAAATATTTTTTTTTATTATGACACCTAGGTAGGGAACACATAAAGATGTTACCAGTCCCCCTTAATGGGACGGATTCTTGTATGTCCTCAGTGCTTTAGATCCAATATCTCTCTCTCTTGATGGTGCAGAAAACCCATACAAAATAGAACCCAAAGGGAGCTCACAAGCAAAAGTAGAAAAAATATGACAATGATGGAGGATCAAAGTCAGACCAAAAGTGTAAATCAAAAGGTGATAAGAAAGGTAGTGAATGAACATATAAACCTTTCTATTTATAACAAAATATTGAGTTAGTCTAGATATTGGTGTATAGTTAAAATTTTATTAACCAAATATAGATCCAACTTACTTGGAATATTTTATTATTTTTAATGGAGGGAAAAGTAATTTAGATTTGGTTAAATCCCTTTATTTAGAAATAGTAAATAAATAAATGATTTATTTATTATTTCAATGATGAGGTTAATGAATAATTAAATAAATAATGATTTATTTAATTATTTAAAAATGATTTGGTCAAATTCAACAAGGAATATTATTAAATAATGATTTAAATAATTATTCCTAGAGAATAATAAGATAAATAATAATTTATCTAATTAATTTCATATTTCGGGTTAAATATTACTAGGAATATTAATTAAACTGTGGTTTAGCTAATTATCCCTAGAGAAAAACCAAACAAAAAAGGATTTATTTAATTATTCCTCATGGGGTTTCCTGTTTAGACCATAAATAATTTAATAAACTATGGGTTGTGAAATCAATTTTACTATTTGGTAAAATTGGTTTTACGTGGTGTAATTTAGTCCATCTAACAGTAGCAGGTTAGATGACCAAAAATTGGTGTAACAGATTGCCCCCTAAAGTGCGAGCGTTAGGAGCTAATCGTATGTACGAAGTATGTTGTAAGAACACAATCACTAGACACCAAAGGGGGATAGAGAGAGAAATATAAGATGGACTGAAGTGAGAGAGGACAGGACCCTGAGGAGGCGAGACTTAGAGGTGCAACAAGTCTCTTTTATGAGTGAATACTTGTTCTCAATGAGGTGGGGAAGGCATACCTATTCCCGCCGAGATGACCATTAGGGGAATTTGGAGATCTAAAATGGGTCTTCTAAGGAAATAATAAAATAATAGCTAAATCAATAAAATAATATTTATGAATTTTCATTTTACTTTTTTCACCACAGTCCATGTAACCATGGTTGAATTCAATTGAAAAGGTGTACCAAAACAAAATTACTAAAAAATATTGTATTGATGTGACTATAAATAAGAATGAGCTTTTCAAGAAAATGTCATTATCATCGAACAACTAATGCATTTATCCTTTGTACATAAAACATAAAATAAACTATAAATATAAATTCTTAAATTCTTAATTGTATGATATACTATTAATTAAAATTTATATTATTTAATTATATAATAACCTGTAACTAATATTCTATATAAAAATAAAATAATATATATATATATATATATATATATATATATATATATATATATATAGAGAGAGAGAGAGAGAGAGAGAGAGAGAGAGAGAGAGAGAGACTAATCCTAATCACCCACGGGTTTTGAATCAGTGACCTTGCAGAAAGAGTGCCTTAAAAGTGCACCCATCACTGACTACTCTACACTACATGGGCATGTATTTTTTTATATTACTTATTGAATAGATTTGATTTATAATATAAGAAAATTAATATCTAATATAAAAAGGCATATAGTATATATTCTATAACTTTTAGATTATTTTTCATAATATAATGTATAATAATATATAACATTAATATAATCATAATGAAATTAAATGAGTTGTATTTAAAATTAAAGAAAAATAAGTATTGAAATAGATTTAATTTATATTTATAAGTATAATATAATATTTATATACATTGAGCTTTTGGACTTTTTTTCGCACCAAACTATGTTGAACTTAAGCCATCTGTTTTGTAATATTGTTTTCATTGTAAAACTATTTTCAGCACTACTGAACAATATGTTTGTATTTTTATTAAGATTATAATAATAGTATTCATAGATTTGATTCATCCTAAAATTACAAGGTTAAATTTTTATTTATTTTTATTTCATATATATATATATAAACTTATAATTAATTTTAAATTCTAATATTAAATAAAATGAGATGAATATATAATTTAAAAATAAATATATGAAAATATACAAATATAATATTTATTGAAAAATGTGTAAAGACATGAAGATTATGTAAGGATATGCATTGTTTCTTTCAAAAAATATGAAATGACAAAATAATATTTTATTAAAAAAGTGTGAAATAACATTTATTATTAGTACTTTACTTTATGACTTTAAAAGTACTTAGAGCACTATAATGGTTAGCCATGAGTTTTCATCCACCATTGAGAATGTGACAAGTAAGTACATTTAACTCAAGCAATTCCACCTCAACCATTGGGGATGATGTCATCTCCTAAAATGTGATTGGTTATCATCATGTAAATTTTGATTGTATATTTTCCTTAGGAGACCCATTTTAGACCTCAAAATTCCCTTAATGAAAGAAAAAAGAATAACGGTGTACCCAACAAACATGGGTTTGAGCTGTATAGTACCTGTTGGCATAAACCTTTGCTAGATAAAAAGACATAATGGATCCCATATAAATATTGTGCCTAGGACAACAACAAGTATTTATACAATAGTATTTGAGTACATGAGATATAATAAAAACCAGAGAGGCCTTGTAAAACAAGAAAGGGTTCTGAAAATTTGAATGCCACATGTAAACTAAAAATATGCTGCAAGCGGCTAAGGTCGAAACCATCAAATATGCAGAGCTGCATCCAAGGCTGTAATAAAGAGGTCATCCCAGTATGTGGGAGGCTACCTGAAGGGCCACCCCCTCATGAGGTCTGAAACTTCTCACACAAACCCAAGAATCATTGGTACAATCTGCTCCATCACTAAACCATCAAGTATACGGATCTCGATCATACCATAAGGAGATGGAACATAGAAACAATCAATTCAAAGGGAAATAAAGTGTCCCTTTTCCTAATTCAAGGAAATGAACAAGAGTGGAAGATGGAACCAAGGTACACTGCCCTCTAGACCTGTCTTCTGGAATGAATAAGTTAATGTCGACAGAAGGAGGTCCATCATAGGTGAGGCAATAAGGAATCCTCAACTAAGGCACGAGTGATAATAGTAGAACGACTGATAGACTGACACCAGGGATGATGGTGGAATGGGGGGTACTAAGTAGTGGGCCGACGACTTCCCTTGTTAGAGCATAAAGGGAATGAATGACCTAGAAGCTACTGACTCGACTCCGGAGGGTATAAGAGACTGTATGACTGAAGCCCAAAATGTGCGACATGAGAGAGGTACAAAGAAATGAAGGTTGGAAGATTGTGACAGGAGACAAAAGGAACTTGGGATAGACACCATGGATGCGATGATTACTCAACCCAGATGCTCTAAACAAGGGCGACTCGATGATGCTTCCACATAGAATAGGCTCAGTGGAGACCATAAAAACATGATTAAAAGATGGTTATTCACAAAGAAAATCGACACAAGTATCGACAAGCATAAAGGAAAAGTGGTGCCCCAAGTACAAGTGTCGCTAGTGAATAAATTCGATTTTGAGAAGCGGCGAAGTGACCCTTCTTGGAAAAAAGGCTTTTGGGTGAAGTATCAAATCACTAAAAACAAAAGGATACCCATTTGAGTGCTCGGTGAGGGTTTTCCAACAATGCTGATGGCTCATCAAATCAAGCTAAGGTTTGGTCGTAATTGGAGAAATAAAAATGAGGGGTTTACCTTTTAGTAAGGAAATTTCTCTCCAATTTGATTCATTTGCAAGTGTAGTTGTGGTGAACGTAGAGAGGAGAAAAGGCCCTAAATCTTGCAGTGATTGTAGCAGACAAACCGACCATTGGAATCGAGATGCGTGAATTGCAAGTAAGAGGCCTTACCATACTCTTTCAATTTAGTGGATTAAAGTTTCAGATTAGGCACCCAGAGCCCAGGAATAGACCTCTGTTCCTCCTCACGGTTGGGTCACACTTTTTTGGGCCTATTTTGCAACCTGGGTAGCAGGTACTAGGCAGAAAAATGCGACCTGTCCTAGGAAATGACCTAAAAAGTGCGAAATATCAAAGAAAAGGGTTTCAATGATTTTTTTGGCTGAGAGATAGGATTTTGTGGTTATGATGCAGTATTTCCTTTATGTATGCTGAAAAACATGATTGTTTTGTGCACGTATGGAAGAATTGAGGATCAACTAGAGAGAGAGAGACCTGGATGCATTACATTCTGAGATCCGAGGGGATCATGTAGTTCGTGCCGCATTGGCCAGGTTTGGGGTCCTCAAATTTGTTGATAACCCATTGACGAGGGAAAGAGAGCCCTTGCTAGCTTGGATAGTCAACTATTGGGACTCCGATCATAAGATCTTTATAGTGTAGGGGCACAAGATCAATCTGACAGTTCAGGACATATATTTCCTGACGAGTCTCCTGCCACTAGGGATGGTGGGAAACACATAGCTAGTGTTATTTTGAGGGTGGAACATTATGGAATTTGTAGAGAACCACTATCGACTGGGTGTCCATGTGAAAGGCACGCGGATACCGATCAGAGATCTATAGAGGCTAGAGACTCGTGCTGTGGCCACAACGGTGTTGCGGATCCTGGGAAACCATGAACTCCACCACATCACTGGAGGGAAGATGTTGTTGGTTTAGGGTGTATTGAGTGGGACATACTATGGGTGGGCCTAGATGATGTTGTCGTAATTGAAATGACAGTTTTCATTATGCAAGTGGCAGGTGAACCATGACTGTGCATATGGCACAGTTCTTTACTCACTCTTCTTTGAGAATATCCCTACACTTCATCCTCATATATCGATCTAGGATGGGGGCATGCGAGAGCCCACGATGCATCGTTAGGGGTAGTTGCTATGTAGAGGAGGATGTGGGGTAGTCAGACGTATGTTCTGACCTGAGTTTTTTGTGCATTGGGATAATATGCTATTACATAGATGACTATCACTATAGTGGGATGAACTATCATGGGGACCCAAACTTTCCACTTCTGCCAAGTCAAGTATGGGGGCTAGATGGTAAGTGAAACATTTCTTAAATTTTATGGTGCATTTTAAAGTTTCAAAATATTGTATATGGTATTGATTCATTTAATTTTGGTATCTAGATATAGCACTAGTGAAACCGACCGGGTATATGGGACGACCTGCAGTGTCAGGCGCTGCAAAACCTAGTGGATTGAGAGGAACGCAAAATGAGGATGCAGTGGCCCTCATGGAGGATGTCTATCATAGATGTGAGAAGCTGCTGACCAATGTTTCTGAGTGCAATTGGCAGGGCCTTGAAGACCAGTACATAGAGCCATGTGTTGGTATACCCTCAGAGTGGCGAGGAGTTATGCGATACATAGCGATGGCCAGACAGGGAATGTGTGATCTATGGGATACAAGACTAGAGCCATTGGCCCGAGACCCTCCAGATAGTGCTTAGATGTAGAGGCATGAGGTGCCCCCATTTTTTGTTTGTTGTAACATGTTATGGGCATGTCATATGTATCAGAGTTAATGGACTCCAAAACATTGTATATTTGGACGACACATATTATGGATATGCATCTTTTTATGGTTTATGGTTATTTTCTTGTGTTAAATGCGTGTCATAAATGCCAATCTAGAATATTTTTTGCAATGCTATCTACATAGTGATTCTGGGCTCTATGTACATGAATAAATGTAATGGTTTCTAATTCATGCATTAAGAGATTTACTCATTAATATATTCTAAAAGGACAGGATTACGCACATGATAAACACCATTCAATTGCATGAAAAGCATCAAAGAATCTAAACGAACATGAAGGTGAAGGATGCGATGGTCAAGGGCATCGACTAAAAAACTTATCACTGCATCATATTTGGCCTAGTTATTGGTGGCAGCACCAATGCATACGTCATTAGAGAGGACAAGCGAATTCAAGTGGGTGAAAATGGCCAACACTGCTGAGGCTAGATTCTATGAGTAGTGACTTGCACCATTGGCATAGCCAATATATGATGTGGATAGCCATTGGCACCATTGGCATAGCCAATCTAAAAGGTGCCACAAGGAAATATATGAGATGATGATGAACAATGATGACAACCTAAATGCAAATTAAGAATAGAACAAGCACTGCTAGGGGGAATTCTATGGGTAGAATTTCTACACCCTACACATTGAATGGTGGATGGTGTGGGGGAAATTTCTTGGGGACAGCTTGTGCTCAGGTCACGAAAGTCACCATAAAGACGGATAGTGCCATTTTTCTTAAGGGCTTGATAGATAAAGCTAGGGGTGGTAAATGCTTCCATAATGTCGTCATCAGAGTAGAAGATGGGGTGACTGGTGGAAGGATGACCACATGACATAGCGAAGCTACCTGACTCATCATTATGAGAAGTGAGGTTCACATGCACATCATCACGGAGGGTGACAAAAGAATAGGTAGATGAAGAATCTGCGGATGTTGAGCCCAAGGTGATCGCTGAAGGGAGGTTAGGCGAAACAGAAGGGGATGCCTCAGAAAGGTCTTCCACCATGGATCTCATAGATGATGATAGGTAGAGGATAGTGGCTGAAGAATCTATCATCTCGACATCAAAAGGGGGTATGTGAATGGGATTGGATATGTCCTCTAGTTCTGCCGAAGAAAAACTCACAAGGGATAATTGGACTCATTGTGCTCGACCTTGAATTGGTGAACCGCTTCTAAGGAGGTGCGAAAATATTTGAGGTGGGGACAAAGGTGAGTATAGTGGCCATGTAAATCATACAAAGCACAAGGTTGATCTATGTGCAAAGTCTTGAGTTTCTTGGCTGAATTCGATAAAGTAACATGGACTTCCGAGATATAAGACTTAGGATATCCTTCATTGACCATGGTTTGAGACAAGGCAATTTAGGATAATTGTGGGTAGCATGACCAACAACATCACACAAAGCACATAGAGGTGTATGCTTTGGAGGCTTAGGAGGAATAGGTGTTTTCTGGGCAGCCTTGTCCTTAGGTGAATTTTGGCGGGCTTTTCTCCCATCACCTAAGGCTTTCACAACAAG
The DNA here is from genome assembly GCA_034641835.2 of Pinus albicaulis. NCBI lineage: Eukaryota > Viridiplantae > Streptophyta > Pinopsida > Pinales > Pinaceae > Pinus > Pinus albicaulis. The sequence continues at coordinate 1,692,547,209 of CM076575.1, read as the reverse complement.
AGTAGATTCTTGTTGAGGTGGCTAAGGCACAGAAGTGAAGGGAGGGGTCATAGTGACTGGTTGGACTAGGGTCAAAGTAGTGTAAGGTTTGAGTTGACCAGGCGGGGTATTGGCTGGGGGAACAATGTACTAGACTAGGATCCCGAAGGTCATGTGGGGAAGGGTCAAGGTAGCCATAAAAGGTACTGAAAATACTCTGGAAGGGGGAGCAAGAAGTTGTATCTGACTGGAGGGGTGATGGCCAAGCGGAATAGCTCCCATATGGTTAAGGCTAGGGGGAACCATTCCATGAGGAGAAACAGGATCAAGGACACCATCTACAGATGAAGGGCCTTGAGGAGGAGGTCCCAAAGGCTGAGTCAAAGTACTAGGAGCAAGTTGCAAAGGGTGAGGTTGCTGACTAGTCAAACCGGGCCGTTTGAAGTCAGATCGAGACGATTGCATCATGTAAAAATTCAAGGAGCTAGGGTCAGGGATACGAGGGGGGGGGACCAAGGAATGAACCAAGAAAAGAGGAATCTTTATAGACTCTGGGTGAGACATTGGTCAGAGGTTCAACTATTTTTTTTATTAGCCACCAAAGGAATAATGGACTCTGGAGAGGTCTGAGACTTCAGTTCATAATATGTAAGCTGATCTATAGTAATGATATTTTCATTGTGAGGAAATCACATCTTACAGTGAACCGCAGAAGGGAAAATAGACATTGCATAAGTATAGCTACGATCCAATATAATGTTGTAGTCTAAGGGATCATCAATGATTTCAACGTCAACACAAACAATTTTGCCAGCAAGAGTAATAGGATAGTTGGGGAACATGTCAAAGGGCTGGGAACAGTGGCCACTCCAAGAACAGAGGGTGATATTGGAAGGGGCTAACTTGGATGATCTGAGCTTTTTCCAAACAGAAGCAGACATCACGCAGGTGGATGCTCCCTCGTCAATGATACATCAGGAGACATTGGCATTCCAAATCTTGACAGTCATTTGGAAGGTGAAAGATGCAGGTAGGGGTAGATGCTCTGACTTATCAACATCGAAGACAATCAAAAAATCATTTGAAGGAGCCACAAAATTCATAGTAGTTACTAGATCTTTCGTTGTGAAGGGCACGACTCGAGGAATTCCATCATTGACATGGAAAAACAGGACTACCCCAAGTCATCTACTATACTGTAGGTGTGGATGGCTTTACCAGAAGTAGCATTTCGGCGCAATGGTCCTTTGGGGATCTTGGTATGTACCTCTACCTTAGGCTGAGGGATCTATAAAGGACCATTAGGTGTCAAAATTGGCTATGTGGGACCTTAGGACTGGGGCTCGATTGTGGACGTAGTAGGAGGCTTGGTTTACTCGCACGACTGAGTCCGAAGGTTGAGATCAATGGTATTGGCCTAGGTAGAATGCATCATAAGGATCTAGTAATCATAGGTAGCATATGGAGGAGGTTGAGTGGTTGCCTGAGCTTTGGGGGTTGGCCAACCACATATATTTGTTGGGGGGAAATATTGGTAAACACAGCTAATTGAGTGGGCAAAACATTAGGAGGAATCGAAGCAGAGGCTTGTTTTCCTTGAGATGTTGCTTGAGCTTCCCAAAGTTGATGCATCTGAGGTAAAATGGGATAATCATGGGTATAGTGACCATTGACACCACAATAAGAACAAGGCTTATTCATGCGAAGAGGCTTGTTCTGCTTGGGCGGATCGCCATGTTGTTGAATTGCAGTGTTAGATGTATTTCATTGGGGATTGTTTCTTGGATTCACTATAGCGGGTTGGTTTTGGTTTCCTTTCCTCTTATTTTTGGAAGTGGTAGGATTAGTCGCACTCTTCTGTGCATAAACCTAACCCTGAGTGGGGGTGGCTCCTGCTGTGGAGCTTGAGAAGGCATGTGAGGCAGAGGTGCTTGTGTTGGAGGAGCTGGAGCACTAGGCTGCTGATACAGATAGTAAGGAGGTTGAGCAACATTGGCATAAATAGTTTTGGAAATAGCAGGCCCTGGCATCAAAGGATGCAGTTAGGAAAAGGTGTGAGGCATGTTGTGTCTTGGATACATGTTGTCGGGAGGGGGAAAAGTGCTAGAGGAGTTGGTCCCTCCCTGAGGGAAAACATAACCCATAGGAGGATGAGTGTATGGATGTGAAAGGGATCCAACGATACCATCAGCAGCATGAGATGCCCCCGGTGCATTGTCACCACTTGGTATTGGTAGATTAGGTAAGATGGTATAAACATAACCAGTTTGCGCGTAGATCAAGTCATATTTCAACACAACTTGGAGAGCTTCTTCCTCAATCTAGGGAAAGTGAGACGTGACATATTTACCAATAAAGGGAAAAGGGGATCCGAGAAACCAATCCATGTAGACATGGTCTTTGAAAATTGGAGCTCGACATAAGCTCTTCTACATCATTTTTGAACATGGTCAGATAAGCGGGTGGTAGAAGTTTGATAGAAAGCACTCAAAATTTCGATACCGATGTCATAGTGAAGGGGAAGCTAGAAGTAGGACAAAAACGCCTTTGCAAGAGTCATAAAAGCAGCATGAGAGGTAGCGACTTGGTCGACATACCACTTGGAAACTTCTCCAGTGAGCATACGCTGGAATAACCGAAGACAGATAGAGTTATCAGTGATAGAGTTGGATGAACACCACATGTGGAAAGAACAAAAATGGTTGGTAGGAACCTCTCTAAAATTTCCTTCAAACTTAGGGATGTATAAAGGAAGCGTGGTTGGCATAGTAGGCCAACCTGGATCATGGTGTATAGGGTCATTAATCAACTAACTCAACTCAGGAAGGATTAGACCTGCCATATAAGGAAGCTAGGAAGTAGTCGAGACCATTCCTATTGCGGCTCCACTAGTAATGGCTCCAGCATTAGAACTGGGGCCACCACCAGCGATAGGTCCTGCACTAGACATGATGAAGGTTAAAGGAACAGAAGGAGAACCCAATGAACCAAAATCAGAGCCGGAATGGGAACTCGGGGGAGGACTAACTTGGACCCTACGTGGTGGAGTAAGTATTCCTAACAGAAATTGAGGATGAAGGCCTTGGAGTCTCTGGGATAAATTCCTTGGGGGCGCAATTACGAAAAAGTTACATAAAATTCAATAAGGAATAGAGGTAAACAAGGGCACGGACGTGTAGAATAATTAATTAATTACAATGTTTCAGTCTTGGCCTGGCAGTGTAAACTAGGGGCTCTTCACCTTAGGTGTGCATGTGTGTGTTAAGTGTGTTAATTTTAATTAAGCCTAGATGTGTGCTTTGAGAAAAAAAAAAATTTGTATAACTATAAATAAAACTAAAAGAAAAAATAAATAAAACTAAAAGCGACAGTAAAATAAACAACTAAAGATGCATAAATTAAAACCCAAAAAGGAGGGCTTCCCAAAAAATAGTCTAAGGGTGGGAAAAATCTATTCAAAGCACAAAATATGGCTAATAGATCTAAGGTCAAGAGGGATAGGGATATCAAGGTCAGATCTACTAAAAAGAGGTGTAGAAAAAAACAAGAAACCAGAGGGAAAAATGTTGAAAAATACGTAGCGAAAGGCTACAACCTAAAGGGAAACGTAGCGGACCCTAAAGGGAGGACCAAACAAAATGAAAAGAGGTGTTTTGGGTGGAAAAATAACTAATCTGAAATGGATCTGAAAAGACAGGTTCAAATCTGAAAATATGGCTAAAAAACACTGAAATCTAAGAGGACATACTTCAGCTAAACTCCTCTTGAAAAGGTGGAATCGTACTGAATCCCTAAGGGGCTTGGTTCCTACTTCAACGAGTAAAACTAAGAAAGTACAGGTCCAAGATGGGTAAAGTTGGAGGTCAAAGAACCCTGAATAGTGCCCCAAACAAACTCTGAAAAATAACCCAAAAATCACGCAAAAAAGTTGAGGTCGCAGGTACTGACCTATTTTCTACTGAGGTCACAATTTTTGGGCAGTTTCCCGCTACCTGAGATTTGAGGTCACAGGTTTTGGGCTAAAAATTGTGACCTACACTTTTGTCTATCTTGGCGGAAAGTTTCATAAAAAATTGTCGTCTTTGTTGTGGCTAATACCTGTTAGTTGTGTAAATGGCCTAGAAACACACAGAAGTTAGAATTTTTACTGTTTTAGGGTATAAAAGGTTAAAAACAACCTAAAGGAATGCAAATTAAGAAGCTGAAGAAAAACCCTAGTGGCTGAAGCAATTGGTCATGCAAGAATCTAAAAAATGACAGCGGCCATAATTAAAAACCATTGTGGAGTTCGAAACTAAATATTTTGGGTTCAATCCCCAGTGTATTGGCCAGTTGTTAGCGTGAATTCTAATCACAAGCATACAAAAAAAGATCACTTTAGCTGTGCATAACGAACATCCCTAACATCAAATGTGGCTGTTGTTGGGTGCCAGTTTTGTACACTTTCCCTACCTTTGTTTTCCCTATTTTGCCTCTTAACTATAACCAATGGGAGTATATTTGCCTCTTTTTCCCACCTTTCTACCCTAACATGTGTTGTTTCACCTTGTTTTTATTACTCTGCCAATTCGCTAATTATTATGATATATCGTGCCTTTTTATGAATAATTGATGCTGAATGTTTGGAGAAGATCGATGGTCTTTGTGTTGTATTTCCAAATGTCATTTATAGCACCAAAGATCCTGAGCACGAGGTCCACAGGAGCAGTTAAGAGGGTGTTTTTATAGCGATGTTGTTACACCTTTCTGTTACAGACCCGCTGGAAAACTGTTGTTACACTCTGCTAATACAGACCCGCTGGCGAACTGCTAATACAGTTGTAGCATTCACTGGATCTCATCAACACTTGTTGCTGATTTGTCCTCTAGCTATTACACTACAAATTTGATTCTATTATGATAGTTGTAGAAGTTGTTTAGCATTGTATTTTTGGGATAATAGCCTAATGGCAGTTTTGATTGTAATCTATAATTTTTTAGTCAGAAATTTATTAGGAAGTGGTTATAACTATATGTGTTCTATTTCGATCACCATGAGAATCATAAGATTCTCATGATTGATCTATCCCTTGATTTTCTGATGTAACCACTATATAGTTCTCAGCCCTAGAGGTCGAAAGGTTAGAGGAGAACAACATTATTTTGTCTCTGTAATTGTGTTCAGATTAATACAGATTATCATGTTATTGTTGTTACATGCGTTATTCAATTTAGTTTTTATTAAGTTATTTCTCCACCTACGCCCTTCTAGGGAGGAAGGGCCCTCCTTCTTAAAAGGGATTGCAGTGATTAAAGTAGCTTTGTGTATGTATTTGTATTTCAGTTTATGTATCAGTAGAGTGTTGTTGTTGTTGTTCAGCTGTGAATATATCTGCTTCAATTTCAATAATTTGTATGCTGTTACACATATGATATTAGAGACACCAGTTGGATACTAGTTGTGTGTCACGCTAGAAAAAATTAATTGAAGTGTGATTCCAGTCTTGTAGATCCTTTTACTTCTGTATGAGTGATTTAATTCTGGCATTTACTTCAATGATGATTTCTTTTCTTTGGAATTGCTTCAAGTTGGTGTATCGGCATAGACAGTGAAACTGTCATTGGAATAAACAAACGTCCTTGAATTGATAATTAATGTGTGTTTTTTATTCATTTAACAATGATTTATATAGCCCAAAATTTTGGCACCATTGCCGAGGATGGCAGTGACAATCTAATCAATCAGAGTTGTTTCTTAGAAGTGCAATTTCTGTGTGTTTTCATATAGTGTCTCCAGCGACACAATTTTCTGGAAGTAATATGAGAGGTAAGAACCTATGCAGCGCTCTAACAAACATGAGAGAGCTCACCAATGTCTTCCTGAGACATTTAGGAGATTGAATTTATTAGCATTTTGTTTTTTTTCTTAGACTGTCTCTAGTGACAGAATTGCCAGGTGGTAAGACAAGTGGTAAGAACCTACGCATTGCTCCAACAAACTTGAGCGAGCTCATCAATGTCTTGTTGGGACACTTAGGAGTTAAATTTTGGGTGTTTTTTTTAGGGTGATTTGAGCTATATAGTTGTTGGGCGGTAAGCTAAGAGATAAGAACCTGTGCATCTCTCTAAAAAACTTGGGCGGGCTCACTACTGTAGAAATTGAAGTGGTTATAGGATGAATTGATACATATAGGGCCCATGTGTGCTAGTAGGACAACATCAACATCTATAAACACCCCCCACTCTACTGACTATAGGAAATATGAGTCATAAGAAGGAAAAGAAGGGTCTAGATTTGGGAAGAAAGACATTCTTTGGATATCTGATTTCAAGGGATGAAAAGGAACAATCCACATCATACAAAGACAATAGGAAGACAGGACCACATAAAGAAGCTACCATATCAAGGCCTAGACCATCGATGTCTTTCATGTCTAGACCTCACCATCCTTCGAACAACATATCCACTCCTAATATCAAAAGTCCAGATTCAAAACAACAGTGGAAAATCATTGATCAGAATCTGAGAATTGAAGGACACGAAGAGACCAGTGGGGAGCATCAAGGACCTGAACAACAACATTCAGTTGATCATCAATTAGAAGCTGGTAGTGTTGTTAAATAGTTGGTCCTAGAGTAGCCTAATCCTTTTATTTGTTAATCTCTAGTACACTCCAAGGTTAGTTCATCCCATCCAGAAGAATTAGCCATGGGGGACGAGAATGTCAAGACAAATAGCTCTGTTACTTTTGAATTCTCAATAGTAGTAACACATAATGAGGCTCCTATGAATAATATTCCTTTATCATCCCTGTTATCACAAAATTGATTTCAGATAGGCTACTAATAAGGAAATCGCATGCAACTATTTCACACCAATATTTTGACTGAGGTTTAGCCTCCTAAATCTGAGAGGGCTCTCTCAAGGGTTAATGGTATGGAATAAAGATATCGATGGCTAACTCTATTTAGGAATTAAATTGGTTATGATGAATGTAGGTTGAAAATAATATCATCATGTAGAATTTGGGCTTATGGAGTCAAAACTTTCAGTGATTCAGTGATTTTACCTGACATGGAAGTTGAGGCAGGTCACAGTTTTTAGTAGTAGGACATACACACATGAAACATAAAAATACACAGTCAATTCACTTATAAAGGAAGTCAGAGCATCACATGGATGAATTTCGAGTAATATAAATGAAAACCACTGCAAGTGATATACATAAGAGATACAAATAGAATAGGTAAGCAAGAAAAAATCCTTCAGAATCTCAAGTTGGTCAAGTAACAAATCTCTGTATTGCTGAAATAGTCAATTTACAATAAGCTGCAATTTTGCCAAAAATCTCCAACCCTTGAAAAATTCTACCCAATGGCCTTTAATAGAGTTGTTACATCATGAGATGATCTGCCTCTAGGCTATATACATCGAATTTTTTCCTAATGACACCTTGCATAACCATAAAACATCAACTTAATGATAAACAGACACCTATCCTACTTCACAGTCCTATTTCAAATCAGACTCAAACTACTCGTTATTAGCTTTAAAAACCTTATATACTAAAATAAATTACATCTTTGACAAGTATGTTGTCACATGGTTGAATTTATATGATGGGATTCATCACTTTATGACCACTTAACTGACCTCCTCAAAACTAGGAGACAAGACCCTGTTTTTTAGGAAAATGGTCTTCTTCTTCCTCGAATACTGTGGCTATCATTAAATATTCAATTCATGGTCCTTGAGTGTTGAATAATTGCTTGACATGGTCTTTAACCATTTCATAATCTCCAGATTTCCAAAACTGCTCCAAAACCTACTAAAAAGGTTGATATATAGTGTGCTATGAAAGTAAGGCAGTTTTGTAGTGCACTTTTGTAGCACTGCAAAACATGCCTTTAACCTAAAAATTCTTGACTCTTTCCTTTTGCATAAGGTTCTTTATCATAAAACACATCCCTCATACCAATTTCACCTCTTAATAACATCCAAAACTAGTCAAAAAGTCAAAAGAGTGGCTACAATAGTTTCGTAGCGCTTTGCTGCCCTTCAAGCCCAAAGGCGATACGAATCTGCTGAAAAGTGCTGAAAATGCAGATTTTTGTATAATTTTGAGAAACGAAACCTTTGAATGCCAAAAAATTGTATATAATTATGTCATCAACCTCAAACAACCATAACTAGCTCACCTTATACTCCTTGAAGCATTTCTTCCTCATTTACTATTGATTGGGCTATTGGTTCTTCAATCACTGTCATTTTAAGCCCTTTTTTCTCTAATTCTTCATGAATCAGTTCAAGTTGCTCTTGTAGGTCCTTAACCCGTTCTTTAATTCTTATATTAGTGGCTTTCAGATGAGTTTTCACCTTTTTGACATGCTTGGCTTCTATCCTTGCTGGAATTTTCCACTTGATAAGTTGTTGTGTATTGTCTAAATTTTTAGAAACAGTGTCAACTTGTTCTTCACAAACTGCCTTCATCTTTTCAAATTGAATTTTCTCAACACTGTGTTTCCTAGCTTCTTTTTTCATGACAGCAATTTCTTGATTGGCCAATTTAAATTTCACTTCAAGGGGCTGCAACTCTATTTTTTCTATCATCTTCTATTTTCCCCTTTTTGATTTGTTGATTATATCCTTTATTGTGGGTGATGAGAGGTTAGTAATCTCTTGAGGTAGTTGAGTTGTCTCAGTAGGTGTTTGAACTTCTTTCTTTCTCTCTATTAATTTCCTAGCATGCCTTGTCATAGGCTTTCTTGCTTGGAACATGAAACCTACATCTTATCCCTCAAACTCTAATTTCTTTGCAGATTTAGCCTTCTTTAACTTCTGCCCACCTTCCTCTATGAATTCATCTTGGATAATAGGTGTTTCCTCTATATCAGTGGCATGTAAAATATCCTCTAGATTTCCCTTAGCTTCTACTTTGTCTTCTATAGCCACCATCTTCTCTTCCAAAACCACTATTTGGCTTCTAGTCATCCTTTTGGTCCCTTGTTTGCTAACAGTTTGTTTATGTTTTGCAGGTTTGACCACATTTGATTTCCGTTTTGCAGGTGGGACATTTGGTGTGCCAAGACTCTCAATTTTCTTTGGCTCCTTCATAGTTTTCTTACTTAGTTATGCTCTTGCAGGTTCATTTGATTTTGCAACCAATGGTTGGCTCTATTCTGCTACTAGTGGTGATGGAATTTTCCTAGGTTTAAGAGTTTTGAAGGAGTTAGAGCATCCAACTCAAAACCACTGACAAACAAGAATGAGGACCAATATCCACCTAACCTTTTAAGTTCATCTAAAACTAATAATTTCATTAAGCCATGATGAAATAATGTTATCTCACTCCCCTCAGACTTTGCTTGGACCTTATCAGCCATCTTTGACAGACTTCTATGAAGATAGAAAGGTAAGTCAAGGGAAATCTTACCAGTGAAGTGCAGAAGTAATTTGTAATGGTATGAGTATACTTTGTGATATCTACCTCCATATGTAAAGTAGTTTTGGATGATGAGCATCAATTTTGAATAGTTGTCTTTAATGCAGCTTCTTGGAACAACATTGGTGAGATCCATCTCAGTGTGCTCAGGGTTCATGAATTATTTGCACTGCTCCATGTTAAACTTTAAACCTTTTAACCAGTTTTCTTGACCTCTTGGAATCTCTGTAGCAGCAACAATAACCTCTAGTGTGATGGAAAAATTTAGCATTCCCACTTTAGTGGTTGTTCCACTGAAATTCAAAGCAAACTCCTTGGATACCTGTGTATGACAGCCCTGCAATTTCTCACAAAACTGTAGGCAACCTTCTCTTCTGAACACTTCGATTACTGTTGGATCTTCATTGATCACTTTCATGTATGCAGGTTCATATCTCAGACATTTTCCACCCATGTGTATTTTTCTTTTCTCTGCCATAGTCTCTCAAATAATTTCTCAGCCTCGCTTGATGATGTTCAGCCTCGCTTGATGAATTTGCAGGCTCACTTGATAATGTTCAAAGTAAACCTTTGAAGAAACCAGCCACAAGTTTGGATTAGTATAATAACTCTCCAAAGCTCAGATATTATGCAAGGAGGAATGACAAATGAGAATGACTGAATTAGGAAAGCATTTGAAGTTTAAATTTCTTCTCATGACTCAATGATGACTTATAAATTACCTAAACTGACCATGATGACTGAAAACCTGGGCATGTACCTTGATTTCATCACTCCATGACTCGAAAAGCATATAACTTACCCTTTCCCAATGTTTTCTGACACCTAACTACTTGACTGACAAGACAAATAGGAAACTGCGCTTTCGTAGTGCCTCTAGTGTTAATTTGACTATTTTCGCTACGAAAATATGAGTAGTTTCGTAGCGAAAAGTGACTTTTTACAGTGCAATTCGCTACCAAAACTATGGTTTCTTTGCTAACTTGACAGTTTCGGTACAAAAAATTTGGAAAATGAAATAAGTCAGAAAATGATGAATGATGTGACCTGAAGGAGTTTGAAAATGAGTGGTTTTAGACCTTAGGGTAAAATTAAACCATAAAAAATTAATATTTCCCTTGACCAAACTTAAAAATGAATCCTACAACCATATTTTGACCCATGAACTTATTTAAACTTGTCAAAATGATGTTTGAATTTTTTTATTTATAAAAATGCCTACCATCCTTTCAAGGGATGGTTGTTGAAAACCCTGATACCTTCTTGTTCAAATTTGATGTGCTGTGTAGAGGTTGTGACTACACTTCAGATGCCCACAAACTTAAATTATTCCCTGCTACTCTGAAGGGGGCAACATTAACATCATTCATGAGACTGGGTGCTAGCATGATTTGAACTTGGAATGACATGAGAGAGGCCTTCCTCTTTAAGTATCAGGATTACTATCGAACTAGGGACTTGAAGGACGAGATTTTCATATTTCCACAAAAGGAGGAGGAAAGCTTGGAAGACTATTTGGAGCAATTTCACTACAATTTACAGAGGTCTAAGTTCAGTAACTTAGATCCATAAATTCTAAAGCTAATATTTCTAAGAGGTATAAGAGATGATTTTCTAGAGCATCTAAACCTATTGGGAAAATGATACATATTGCAAGAAACGTTTGATGAGATAATGAAGCTTTGTCTGCATAGCTTAAGAGGATTGGCCAAGGGGAGAGTTTTATTTCGAGACCCTTCACTCCAGATACAAAAGTCCATGAGTGGAGGAGTAACCAGAGAAGAGATCAGGAAACTATTTGAGGATTTTAAAACCGACCTCCTTAGCACTCTCTCTGCCCAAATCACTACAGTACAAGTTAAGAAAGCACAAGCAGAAGTTGAAGCAGCCTTAGAAATATTTTTTCCCCGATGCAAAAAGGAACATTTGGAAAGAGAATGTGGACTAAATAGTGTCAGCCTGTGCAACATCTGTGAGTTGGCGCACTCTACGAATCAGTGTCCCGAGTTTCCTAGACTAAAGGTGGTGGTAATTCAATAATCAAGCGAGGATGTTCAATATTCTTATTTCATCAAATCAAAAATACCATGGAAGCCGCGACCTACAGGTATTCCTTCATATTTTTCCTCTTTTTATCCTTGGAATAATGTTTATAATATTCAACAATACCCATGGCAATATCCTACTCCTTCCTCAATACAATTTCCTTCACCATGGAACCAGTGGCCATCTCCTCCACCAATGCAATATCCTCCATGACAACCAAATCCTTGGGGTCAGAAATGGAGAGGCAATGGCCAAGGTCTAGTACCCCATCCAATACCAATGCAACAACAGTAGTTACAACTGCCTTCTATTCAAAATCCTACACCTTCTGTTCGACCCCAATTACCTGTGCAACCTAACCCCAATCCAAATAACAAGGCAGCCGAGAGTATGGATGCTCTGGTTACCCTCCACATTTATCTTATTACTCCTATTGGACTTAAAGAGGTTATGCTTCGATCAAGGAACGTAATCAGATCTGAAAATATCCCCATTATTACCGAAGAATGTGAATCACCCAGGAAGGATATGGACGATTCTAAGGAAGCTGTTACACATGTAAAAACTGATACAACACCCTCTGTTACATCTGTAGTAGCTAGCTCGGGAGGGTATGTTGTTCCTAAAATACCCAATCCAAGTAAGGTTGGTACATCTATGATACTTGACTCAATTGTTAGCATTCAGAACCTCCCATACCCTCAACGATTAACTGAAACTGGGCTAGTCTCACAACTTGAATCTGAATTCCTCAAGGAGATGAAAAATTTGTATGTGCGGATTCCGCTGTTACAAGCTCTTAAATAAGTGCCTATCTATGCTAAAACAGTGAGGGATCTATGCATCAAAAGACCTAGAAGGAAACATAAATACCTTGCTACTATCCATGTCATGGGAAAATTGTCCGATCTTATGATTGATTAGCCTTTGCTAACTAAATATAATGACCCACGGAACCCTACAGTGACTGTCCATATTGAAAATCATCCCATAACCAATAATTTGATTGATCTGGGCAGCTATTAATGTCATGAATAAAGACCTCTTCATCTCTCTAGGAATTCATGGACTTAGACCTACACCCACAATGCTTGAATTAGCAGATAGGTCCCATGTCAAGCCCAAGGGAATGACTGGAGATGTGGTTATCACTGTGGCTTCCTGGAATTATCTGGCTGACTTTCTCATTTTACAAACCAAATCCAACCTAGGGGTTCATCCTTTAATCTTGGGAAGACCATGGCTGGCCACTGTAGATGCATATATCGTATGTAGATCCGGATCTATGGTTATCTCAGATAGAAAAGCCACTCAGAACCTAAAACATTATCCCCCAGAAAAACCTCATATGGATAAGAGTAGTCCCTAGTGGGATGAATTTGCACCTAAATTTGATCTTTCCCTACCTCTTCTCATGCTTGGAAAAGCACAATACTTTAAGGATGAAACATCGGATGATATCATTAACGGTTTTATTAATAATTCACTCCCTATTGCCTCCATTACAGATTTGGGAGAATAAGATGAGGAAGATGATGCAATTATTGAACATTTGAAAATAACTCCACATACTATTAGCAGTCCCATTGAAATCGAACCTGGAAAATGTTTAAACATCAATCCTAATTTGACTGCTGAACAAAACAGATTGCTGATACAACTATTACAGAAATACAAAAAGGCATTTTTATGGGACTATACGAATATGAAAGGAATCCATCTTGGCCTATGCACTCACCGCATTTACCTTAAAGAGGACTGTAAACCAGTTAGACAACCTCACCGCCAAATGAACCCCACCCTTAAGGAGATAGTGAAAGAAGAATTGCAGAAACTCCTTAATACTAATTTCATCTACCCTATTTCTAATAGTCAGTGGGTGTCTCTGCTTGTCATAGTTCCGAAGAAGAATGGAAAATGGAAAGTCTGTGTTGACAATAGAGAACTTAACAAGGCCACTCAAAAGGACCATTTTCCTTTACCATTCATTGATCAGGCCTTGGACACTCTTTTAGGAAAAAAATTATTTCCATTTATAGATGGGTTTAGTGGCTATAATCAAATATATATTTCCCTAGAAGACCAAGAAAAGACAACCTTCACATGCCCATGGGGTACTTTTGTGTATAGAGTCCTTCCATTTCGCCTCTGTAATGCACCAACAACCTTTCAGAGGGAAATATTGGGTATTTTTTCGGATCTTTTGAATGACTACCTTGAAATATTTATGGATGATTTTACACCCTACGAATATGCCCTTGAGACAAAATTAGCTAACTTGCAAAAAGTGTTGGAACGTTGTGAACAAACTAATGTTGCTCTGAGAACAAAAAAATGCCACATGATGATGACCGAGGGAATTCTGCTGGGACATTTCATTTGAGTAGATGGAATCAAGGTAGATCCTGCAAAAGTTAAGGTAATCTTGAAAATCCTGACCCCCAAGACTCTGAAAGAGGTACGTAGTTTTTTGGAACATCCAGGATACTATAGGAGATTTATAGAGAACTTTTCAAAGATTGCATCTCCTCTATTTTCATTACTCATGAAATATATGAAATTTGTGTGGACATAGAAGTGTGAGTAGGCACTTTTAAAGTTGAAAAAATGTGTAACAACAGCACCTATTTTATGACAACCAACCTGGGAATTGTCGTTTCATATTTCTACGGACGCATCTGACATGGTTGTGGGTGTTGTTTTGGGGCAGCTGGAGGAGAAGAAACCTTATGCCATTTATTACATCAATAAGAACTTAACTCCAGTAGAACTGAACTACATTGCTACTGAGAAGGAATTCCTAACATTAGTGCATGCTGTCAACAAATTTCGGCACTACATCACCGGGCACCAAGTATTTTTACACACTGACCATGCTGCAATTCGATTTTTAATGAAAAATCCTATTACTAATGGTAGAGTTACGATGGTTATTGTTGTTACAAGAATTTGGTATTACTATTTTAGATAAACCCGGAAAAGATAATGTAGTTGCTAATTTCCTTTCTAGATTAACTATAAGTGATGAATGCACTGCCACTGAGGATTATTTTCCAGATGAATATATTTTTTCCATCTCTACTCACTCACCATGGTATGCAGATATAGCCAATTACCTTGCTGCAGGAAAATTACCACACCAATTTTCTTCCAAGGAAAAAAGGAAGATTATACAACAAACTGCTACCTACTCCTGGATAGAAGGCAATCTCTATCACACCGGGCCAAATTTTTAGATTAGGGGATTTGTTAGAGAAGATGAGGTATTTGAGATCTTGAAGACGTGTCATGAGGAACCTTGTGGAGGACACTTCGCCTACAAGTGGACAGGACATAAAATACTCTCAACAGGGTACTACTGGCCAACTATATTCCAAGATGCCAAGAAGTTTGTGAAATTATGTGATAGATGCCAAAAGATGGGCCAACCTCTGAAATCAGATGAGATGTCATTACAACCTCGGATAGTGATAGAAGCATTTGAGAAATGGGTCATAGACTTTGTGGGGCCAATTAATCCTTCATCATAGCAAAAATCACACATATTGGTCTGCACCGATTCTGTCACAAAATGGGTCGAAGAAAAGGCACTAGCTAGAGAAACAGAGCAGGTTGTTTCAGACTTCCTATTTCAAGATATTTTTGTTCGCTTCGGGATACCCAGAGAGATAGTGACAGATGGGGGGCCTCAGTTGACATCTCATTTGATCAAGAAATTGGCTGAAAAGTATGGAATTCATTACATAATCACTGCACCATATCACCCACAAGCAAGTGGGTAAGTAGAAAGAACCAATAAATTCATTGAGGGAATCTTAAAAAAGACAGTAGCCATCCACTGAAGAAATTGGACCGAGAAAATTCCATAGGTACTGCGGGATTATAGGACAACATGGAGGAATACTATAGGCTTCTCACCATATGAATTGGTGTATGGTATGAATCCCTTGTTCCCCATATAGTTTGAAATAAAGACATTAAGAACAACGTTGTAGGTTGAACTAGATTTGAGTACAACACAGACTCAAAGACTGAACCAACTCAATGAGTTGGAAGAGAAACGACTGGTTGCCATTCAACAGACAGAGATCATTCAGTAGCAAAGATCTAGATGGCATGATGGGTTTATTAAGAAGAAAATTTTCCAGAAAGGAGATTGGGCTCTTTTGTATGATTCAAGGTTCAAAGATTTCAAATGCAAGCTCTGCACCAAATGGCTAGGTCCTTATGAAGTGGATACAGTCTTTAACAATGGCACTATATAGTTGGTCACCATTGACAGTGCTAAGATGCCTTTACAGGTTAATGGGCACCGCCTAAGGTTATATCATCAACCCGCTTCGAAGGAATCATTTTTCAACATTGTCGCGGACTCTGATATTCATGTTATGACAGCAGGGGAACATTCTCTTGTGGAGCTTTAAAAATTGAAATTCCAATAAGTTTAGCGGTTGAAAACCAACTTTGTGGCAGCTATTACACTTGTTTAAATATATATATATATATATATATATATATATATATATATATATATATATATATATATATATATATATATATAAATAAAAATAAACAAAATTAAATATGGTGAAAAAACCTTGTCAAGGCACGATTGACCGATCGATGTGTTTGGCTCCTCTTGTGGTATTTTGTTACACCCATGTTTTTCTTCTTGAAACATCATCTTCCCTTTTTGATCTATTTTATAGGATGATAGTATTCATGTAGTTTCCTTTTCTGTACCAATTTCTCCTGGTTATTATGTTTTTTTTGAAAGAATAATTTAAGGGTTGTCTTCGTTGTTACACATGTAACAGTCAATAGCCATGAATACTGTTTCTTATTATTCATTCCATAAACAACAATAACTGTTTTTGCCAAGTGCAACAACACGAGCACTGCAAGTAGGATGCCACAAATGCGAAATCTTCCTCTACGTCGCCTCAAGTATGTCATTAAAAAGGTAAACATTATCATTTATGATTTAGTGATTAATTGTCAGAAGTAATGATCTTCCTGTGATGACCGTGGGCGGTCGTCACCATTAAGGTGGGGGAGGGGATATGTCTTGAAATAATTTCAAAAATCCGTAATCATAAACATCTATCAAATCCACATGCACCTAATTAATAATAGAATTTCCAATGATGACCGAATATTTTTGTAAAAGAGTGTGTGTACTAAATCCCATTACTTTCCATAACGAGCTGTTATCACCCTAGTAATTCTTAGGTTGTGGGATGAGGATTTATAGTTTAAGAAAACTAGGGGTAACCAAGAACCTAATTTTGAAATTCAGGATCTAGCCTTCCTAAATTCCAGAGAGGGATCTCTCCTCAAGATTTAGCTTTGTTTTTGTTATAAGGTTTTAGGCTAGTTATAATTCGACAATTGGTTTGTTTTGAATGTTTGGTGGGAATAAAAGGTACTTCAAGGTAAACCACAGAGGAATCTACCAGACCATTGGGCTATGGAGTCAACTTCTTGGCAAGCAGAGATGGGAAATAAGGCCAAAAGAGAAAATGTACTAAGGGCAGGGTAGATGACCTTCAAAGGGTTTGGAAATAGGCTTTTTGATGAAATGGTAAGATCTGGAAAAAATGGCAATGAAGGATCCTTAAGTTACAGAAAAGAATATGAAAGAAATATTTCAAAAGGTACTAAGAGCAGTTAAGGATTCTTAAGTCTGGATATCAGCAGAAAACATATCAATGAATAACTAGTAAAAAACAGGGAGCTTTTGACACTAATCCTGTATAAACTTTCATAGTCAATCATTTAAGAGAGAAAACATGTAAATGTATGTATGGAACTTTAGAAATATAAACGGTGAAAATAGGAAAATACTTGACTTATCTGTTCAGCACAAGAATCCTGAGTTATGATGTCTGTTTGACTTAGTTCTAGTCTGCTGCTTTACAAATTGACTCACACAAACTCCCAATGTATTCAGCAAAATGTCTATAGTAGTCTTGACAAATTTTATTTCACACTAAATAATTCAAAGAGTGAAGTATTTATAAAAAATTATTACAAAATATCTAAGAGACATGTAGGAATATCTCTAGGAGAAAAAAAAGATTATTACATAAAAAAGAGGGACAACTGCAAAACAAACTGGCAAGCTGTCCTCTTATCAAGAAAAAATAGAACTGATTTATCTTATCAAAATTGACTTGTTGCTTTGTTGTAGATTCTTGCTAGCACTTGGAAACAATATCTTATTAGAATATATCTTGGAAGATAATATTTCTAATTTACATTCTTTAACTTGTGCTTTACCTCTAATTCTCTTTATGTTGTCCATTTATTACTCTACTGCTGTAAAAATGAAGAATTACAACAGTAAACATTGATTTGACTGTTTTATTCCT
Organism: Pinus albicaulis; assembly: GCA_034641835.2. Taxonomy (NCBI): domain Eukaryota; kingdom Viridiplantae; phylum Streptophyta; class Pinopsida; order Pinales; family Pinaceae; genus Pinus; species Pinus albicaulis. Next base: position 1,692,529,388 of record CM076575.1, on the reverse strand, counting down.
GAATACTCTTTAACTCTGTTTTTTCACCTGATACAATTTCACTGCAAATTTTACCCTTTGATAACTGATGAAAAACCTGACTACACTTTTTCTGCTCTGTTTGCATGATGTTATATCAAATCAGTGAATTCCTACCATTGCTGATCACTTGGTATCTTCAAGTTTTTCAGTTTTCTAGAGTTTTCATCAACCTCAATGTACTTTGCAAGGTTTGGCTTGATAATGAAGATGTGCTTAATTTCATTTTGTAGAAAAAATAAGTTCTCAAAGTACTCTAAGATAACTTTTCCAGTTGGGGAACCTTGTGGCAGAGGCTTGTTTACCTGTTCTTTGGCATATGCTCTGATCTTCTTGTCATAATTTGTCTGAACCATTAGTTTTTCATTAAAGCCATGAGTGTATGGAAGGCCTGCTTGTGTTAATATAGTGTATTTGGCCAAGAAATTTGTTATTGACAAGTTCATGTCTTTACATATTTCCTCCAAACTATTCATTATATTCCTTTTACTTAGGACCTTTTTGATTTGTAGTATGGTTTCAGCCTTATCCTTAATTTTCAGTTCTTCAAGCTCTTCTCTATTTTTACTGTCTAGAAATGTAATAAGCCTTAAAGATTGAGATGGCTTATTGGCAAGTTCTTCTTTTGTTTGCTGAAATTCTACTTGTGTTGCCTTGAGTAAATCTCTCTGTTCATAAATGATTTGAATGGAAGGCCACTGTAGATGTATGCCTTGAATTATGTTATTCCAAAGATAGTTTTTGATATACTTTACCTATTCAATGAAGTTTAATTCTTTCTATAAACTCTCCATTGTTATTCTAAGGCATTTTCTCTCTGTTCATGTCCCTTAGATGTTATTAAATCATTCATGTATGAGGATTCGAGATATTTATTTTCTTTCTTTAAATTATTGATCTCAGTGTTCTTAAGGGACAATTCTTCCATAGATTTAACTATGTCTGTTGTACCTGTTGATTGTTGTACCTGTGATGTAGATGATCCAGTGGCAGAGGTATCTATAGATGTTATTGACACTGCAATTTTCAATACTCCTTTTGTTGCAAAATGCTCTGCCAGTGTAGAAGGAACAATAGTATTTGCCATTGGCATGATTGTAGGAATGGAGACCTCATTTGTACTTTTTAATGTTTCATTTTCTTTCATTATAATCTATGTATGATTCTCCATTTCTTTGATTTGAGTAGTCATCTTTAGTACTAACTGCATTAGTTCATCCTTTTATGTTTTCTGCTGAAGAATCTCCTTTGCTTGTGGATGCTCACTCTGTGGAAGTTTCAGTTGTTTTCTTAAGGCAGCAATATCTTCATTCTTTTGCTTTATGAGTCCTTTAGCAACCTCAATATTGGAAGGATCCACTCCAGTTTCTATAACCAAATATTCTAAGAACTTGATACTTAAATCCTTAGCATGTAATGATGCTTTGTCTAATTTCATCTGTTTCTATAAATTAGACACAGTCTTTTGTAGCATAGTAACACTCCTAGTTTTGTTAACCAGTTTTTAATAAAGCATTTCAGTAGTACTTATGTGGAATTCTATCTGATCCAATTCATGTATTGTATCAATGTTCACCTCCACATCTGTTTTAGTATAATCTGCAATTGATTTTGGATCTGTAATTGTGGGTTTGAGAAATGACATGATCATCTTATTAGTGGAGTAATCAAAAGTAGTCAACAACCTGTCTTTGTTCCCTTGCTTTTCTTTGAGGAATTGAGAATAAACTTCACTTTTAATCTCCTCATTTCTTTCTCTGATTTGTTTGTATTTATTTTGAATGTCAGAAGTTGTCTCTTCTGTTACTTTGGAAGAGGAGGGAGCTTCTGAATTTACCTACATTTCCACTATTTCTCTGTCCTGTTCTTGTGTTGAAATATAATATTTTTGAATTTCTACTAGAGTCTCATTCACAATTATAGTGGCTTCGTCATCTATTTTTTTATCATTATTGACTTCTTGATCATCAGTGCCATCTATTTCTATTACCTTTTATTTCTCAGCAGCAGTCATTTTTACCCTTTTGTTGTAAATAATTTTGAATTTATTTTCTGCAATGGTCTCTACTGTATAGCCTTCTTCATTCTAGGTCCTTTTCTTTGAAGCTTCTATCTGCTCAGTGACTATTATTGCCTGTGAATTATCTGTCTGTCTCTCCTTCTTTGTATTTTCAGTAGGATTAATCAATGTATTTTCTACCCATTCAATTTGATTTGCATATTTTTCAAGTTTTGTTCTGGTCTCATGAAAGAATGGTGTTAATTTACATTTGACCCTTATGTTACTCAAAATGCCTTGAGGATCATAGTTCCAATAAAAGCTTTCTTGGAACTTGAATTCTGACAATTTGCTGACTATTTCTTTCAAGGCATCCCTGTTATTTACTATGAAGGGGCCTATTTGAGTTTTGAGCTTAAACTATGTCTTCCTTTTGGAAGCCATAAAATTGACTGCATCTGCATTCAAAATTTGCCTCAAGTACTCCAAAGCAAAAACCCTGATAGTTAGAAATTTGGGCAATTTATAAGGGGCCGGGTTTGCTCCAAATATCCTTAGTTCTGTGTGATTTTCATATAGGTACCAATCACCTACTTTGTAGTTTTTAGACAACTGTAGAATTATTTTTATTTCCTCATTAACCCTTGGTTGCTCTGTCTTTTTCAATAAACTCATGGCTAATCTGATAAACAAATCTGTGAAGTCCTTATAACTAAATTCATTTCCATCTTTTCTGAGTAATGAAGTCCAAAGTACTACTGAGAGAGGATTTCCTTCAACATCCATTTCTACAAGGCCACTGGAATCTTTTCTTCTTGGAAAAATAGAAAGATATAAAATAGATATGATGAATATCTAAACACTCCTTCTTCAGGTAACTTGGTCAAATGATAGTGCATGTTGTCAGAAATGAATCTAGCAAAGTTAAATATCAATGCAAGAGGTTTCCCTGGGGACAAAGTAGAAAGGAAACCTAGAATTGATGCATCAGTGAACTCATCATTAGAGTAACCTAGAATGAAGGAAAGCATAGAGATGATTTTCCTGGAAGATTAAGGAAAATCAAAGGTGGAATAGGGTGGATTTACTTTTGGGAAATCAACATGGGTAGGCATGAAGTTTTGCAGAATCATAAACTTCCTAGGGAAATCCAATTCTAGGTATAGTTGAGTCAAATCTTCAATAGATAATGAGACTACTCTTGGATCATGGTTCAGCTGGAGCATCTCATTAATGGATTATGCAGTTATAGAAAACAAGACCTATTTATCTTTGTTTACAATACATCTCTGGTTAGGGACATAATTTAGTTGGCATAGTCTAATCAGGTCTTGAGCTAGATGAGTGATTGGGACCACATAATTAGCCAAATTTGACTTCCATATAGGTATGTCATTTTCAATTTTCTTCACAAATTCCTCACAACACCAGTTATGTACTTCAAGTAGATTGAACTCTAATGTAGCATCAATAATTCTGTGGTATAAGTCAATTAAGGGACTGCTCTCTTCAAAATTAACAGGTGGTTGTAAAGGTCTGACCACTTCAGTAGAATCTATTGTTAAGGTTCGGGTAGGCTTATTTATCTTAGCAGATTTAGGTAGTGGGATCTTGCTTGAGGCAGATTTTTGGGATTTAGGACCTCCAGTCTTAGGGGTAATATGTTTTCTTGTCATTTTTGGGAAATCTAAGCAAGATTAAACTATTTTCTTAGTTAATTTTGAAAACAGGGGCTAATTGAGCGGATCTAGGAGAAATTTGGGAATCTGGGCAAGGGTTTTGGGATAGAAAACACATGTTTTCTAGGTGCAGAGGACTAAAAATGACTTTTCTGTGTGTTTAAATCATTTGGAACCATGGAAATTATCTTCAGATGGCCAGAAACACTTTAAAACAAGGTTTGAAGGAAATGGAAAATTCTAAGAAAAATTTCCCAGGGTTCGCCCTGTTTTTTCAAGGTTTGGGCATTCTGAGATTGGCAATTATCTTCTATAATAAGACTAGTTTCAATTTACCTTTAAATTTATGAATTTCAGGTTTGAAATACATAGAAATACCTTGTACAGGTATAGTGGCAGTCAAGAAGGGTTTCTTGGTTGTATCGGCTTCAAATAGGGCGCTTGACTTAGTGAAAAGCTTCAATGGTTTTTAGATGCAGTCATTATGGTGAAATTTCACTTCATGGGGATAAATTGGATATCAAAGGTTCAACTCTCGTTCACAAATATGGGAGTATTTTCTTAACCAATGAGGGGAAATAACATATAAAAAATGAAGAAAAACTAAGGTTAAACCTTAGATTTTGATCATTAACGTATCATTTAATGCAAGTCCCAGTTAATGGCAGGAGCAGATTTGATTTGAACGAGAAAAAAATCAGTGGTTATCACGTTGCTCTTAGGCGGTAAGCTATTTTTCATTTTTGGAACGCGATCCAATTAAAATTGACATGTAGAAATGGGCGGTTTCATAAAAAAACTTTTATCGCATTAATTTTTACAAATATCGATCGATCAGTTTCAGCATGCGATATGAGACCCGCACCATTATATTTTTAAAGGTGATTCGAACGGCCAAGATGTCTCAGGAAGCTGCAGGGAAAGGTAAGGTGGGACCAAGCTTTTATTATCGGTCGTTGATTTGATAAGTAAAGGATCGACGGTCGTAACTCGGCGCGATGGGAATGGTGGGGTACAAGGATAGTTTATCAGGCTCAATGCGAACCGTTGGATTATGAATGAAAAGAAGATCTGACGGTTGGGGATGAACCCAAGGGTGCTGTGTTGGATGATGAATTTTATGTACAAAAGGTGTTATACATAGAATAAATTAAATGAGGGTGGGTCAATAAAGGTTTTAACCAGGGTTCAGACTTTGGTAAAGGGATATATATTGGGAGAAAAGGGGTAAGGTTAAAGTTTTAATCTTGGATAAAAGTTGGGAGGGAACGAGAGAAATGGGCAATAAAATCTTTTTTCTACATTGTTTTAAATACACAGTATGTAAATAAAATGCACCCTGTTTTGTTATTTTAACTTTATTATATAGTTTTTGATTTCTTCAAAGGTCTAAAACCATAGGGGAGCGGGGTATATTTTTTATTGGTAGTTTTATGTCAAAGGGATAATTTCGGGATGTGATTTCAACATTGAGTAATATCTTTGACATAAAAAGCATATAATAAGGGGTTTTTTGGGATAATTAAATAGAAAGGAGTTATATTAATAGGACTAGGATTTTCTATATGGAGTTAATAAAATAAGTTAGGTGTTAATATGAAAAGGGAAAGTGAATACTCAAAAAATACAATTATAATCAAGAAAAGTGAATATTAAAGCAAAGCTTTCATTGTAATAATTTCATCACTTCAACTTAGGATAAAATGCCATTTTGAGGGTTTTATGCTTCATGAGATGTAGGAAGTTAATAAAATGAGGGTTTTAAGCATCATTAAGTAAAAATGAAGTCTTTACTTATGATTTTTCATGGTAATGAATGCATGAATGGAAAATGATGTGATTTCTGGGATTAATATAGAAACTTAACACTTTCAACTAATCAATCATTGAGCCTTGGGTCTGGTGCCAACAGAAGTCAGGGAAATTCCCTGAGCCTCTCTGACTGATAGTCTAGAATGTTAGATAGCTATGGGGAAGGGAAATTAGTTATTTCTATCCTGGTGAAAAATATTTACAATAGATTTCCTGCATTTTTCTACCTACCCAGTCATATCTTCTAACATTTTTTCTTTTATTTTAATCAGGTGCATTTGAGCTAGCAACCTTCAAACATTTATTATTTTTGAAAGAAGTAAAACTATCTAATTGTAACTTATTTCCTCCAAGAATCTAGATTAAACTATTCGATTGTTTTATTCTCTATCTAACTACCGAATTGTCATGATTAAACTGTATGACAATTCTTTATTCACTATCTACAACAAGTAAAATTGAAACATGACAAGTTAAGATTAAATTGTTCAACTCATCATGGATTATGGAATTTATTGACACTCTGTCATAATCAACAACAAAAAGTAAAAGTAGTGGCATTTAGACTTGCACACTTTCATGTTTTATTCATATTTTTTCTTTTGGGGTATATTGTTTTTTATAAGTCCTTTGATTTTTTCTTTTAGGACTTTTTACCCTCTTTTTTATTTTTGATTTTTTATTTTTTTACAAAATATGGGAAAATAACTTGCAGAAAGAAAAGTTTGTACATATTTACAAGACTACCATCAGTTAAGTCAAAATTATGAATCCTATATTTATAGGTTACTAACACGATCCATTTATGAATATTAGTGTGAGGTACGATTCGGTAAATCCGTAAAAGTCTTCATCACCCATCAACCTCCTTGACTGAAACCTTGCATCCTCATTGTAAACTCCTCGATTGGGATAAGAAGAGACGTTGAGAAGTAGAAAATTCAGAAACACAGTGATATTACAGTGGGGATGAATAGAAAATAAGTGAATTTAGAAACGCAGTGATATTACCGTGGGACTAGAGAGCAAGAAGAAAATTTAGAAACAAACATCTAACAGCAGAGATGGGTGGAGTAGTGGTCAGGTAGGAACCGGATTCTATGGATGCCTTGTACAATTTTCCAGAAGCCTACCATATAGTCAGAGATGCCAGATGGATTGAGTATTTCCATAATCTTAAATGCTCATATGAGGTGGTGGTAACTGAATTTGCTGATAACTTGAACAATAATCAAACTCGAGTAAGGGGCATGCAAGTGGAGGTGACTGAAGAGGTAATTTATCCGGTAAATTATTTACCAGTAGAGGGGTAGAGGTGGTTTAATAGAAAAATCAATGAACCCCACTTGAAAGAAGACTTCTTAGAAGGGGAAGAAAAATTTGAGAAGAAAGGGGGAGGAATTGATAGGTTGTCACTTGCCCCATGTTTAACTAAATATATCACTTGTGAGGGAAGATCCATGATAGTGTTCAACTATCACTTTCCTTTGCTTAATCACCTTCGGCACCAACAAAGGATTAATATTCCATTCTATCTGTTAGGGAACATCAAGCATATGGAAACAACAGTAAAAACAACAGCACACCTAGAGGCATGTCTGACTAGTCATGGACTCATCTAGCTAATTGTGATGGATGCCCTAGGCCAGAAAGGAAAAAATTGGAAACAATTCAAGCAAAAGAGGCTGAGGACAAGTTGGGGGAAACAAGTCACGACTTCAAGAGGAAGTCAGGTAGAAGTGGAAACCCAGACTCGACCTGCTAGAGTTAAGATTGGGAAAGACCCTATTGATGAACCAATTTGGGATGGAAGGCCAAAAAAAAGAGTGAAAGTTAGCATACCTGCAGAATCTTTGCCTGCGGCCAGAAAGTAGATAGAAGCATAAGTTTTAGAAGAAGAAAGGAAACCCTCCTAATCAAGTAAGGCGAAACCATTGCCTTGTTTTTATAACGCGAAAATCTAAGAAAAGAAAATGAAGAATTAAAGAGGAAATTATCTGAGGAGAAGGAAATCCTGGTGTCTGTATGCATGAATGTTTTCAAGACTTAACAACAGTGGGATATAATGTCTATAGAGAAAATATCATCCCAATGGAAACAGAAACAAAATAGCAGGAGGCTGTTACACAAGAACCAACAGCTAAAGCAATGCCTCCTATTATAATTGACCTGGAAGTCGACTGACAAGAACCTGTGGAGGCCACTTCTATTGTAGAAGAAACAACAATGGACACAGAGGCTACTCTAGGTGGAAACAAAGGGGCTGACAGACAAGAACCCACTGAGGAAACTATTGTTAAACAAGAGCCAATAACAGAGGTGGAACAACCCCACGTAGCAGAGGATGATACACCCGTTATTGATGTGGATATTGAATGCAGAAGAATTTCATGTCCCATATCGAGATGGAGTTCTGAGAAAATATTGTTAATTTCCATTTTACAAAAGTGGAAACATGAAGAAATCTCCCTTCAGGAGGGGACGATTTCACTAAAGAGACATAAGAGAGAAATAAACAATTTACATGAAATATGGATGAAAGAAGAGTTGGAAAAAGGTTGGGATAATTACAAGAAGAAGAAAGCTCTGAAGAAACAGGAAGAACAACTACTACTATTACAAAAATGGATTCAGGACCTCACCATGGATAAGAGAAAACTTCATGACCACCCCCTCAACTTGTTGGGTTGTAGGCGGATTTCTCCATCCTATCCTATCTTTCTATGGGAGCATTACTTCCTATTCTAGATGAAAGTTGTTATGGAGGAAAAACCTTATTTATTTTCTTCCACTCGTACATTTCTAGATATTTACCATGCCTCTGATTTTGATGAGAAAGGCTTGATGTGTGAGTTATTCTTACACAGTATTATTTTTAAACATGTGAATATGCAGATGGTTGTGACAATATTCTCCTATATGGGAGATCTTCATTTGAGAACTTTTGTATCCTTCATGAAGAATCATATTGAATGGCATTTGGCCATTAAATATATGGAGACTAATGAGGATAATATGACATTGTGGGTTCAGGAAGAACCATGACGAGTTTCCGAGTTAAGACAAGAATTCAGGAGAATGCTGAGCACCCTTGGGATTAAAGAACTGGTTGCCACTTATAGAAGAAGAATTGTGAAATTATACCTCAATCAGTTCTCAATGATGAAGAGCTGAGCTTTGACAAGGTGCTTGAAACACACGGAAGCTAGTAGTGCTGAGCTATTGGAGGGGGTTCCATTCTCATTCTATAATTTCACGGTGGTTGTTACTCATGTACCAACTTATGCACAGATTGTACAATCCCTTGGTGCTTTGTGGTTGGGATTGAGATTAAAGTTTACTTTGATCTGACTACCAATTGAGGATTATCAGATCAATAATGAATTGAGTAAGTATGAGTGAGAGTCCTGGGTATGACAGTTGATGGCCAATCAGGGATACAGGTCTACAGAAGAAGATACAACTGGTGCCTATGATCTCACTGACCTGCACCAGAGATATTCCCATGAGAGATGAGTTTGCATGAGGAAATACAAGCATTTCAGTTGGGGGGAGATGTTGGGTGCTAGTTTTGTACACTTTTCCTACTTTTGTTTTCCCTATTTTGCCTCTTAACTATAACCAATGGGAGTATCTTTGCCTCTTTTTCCTACCTTTCTACCCTAACTTGTGCTGTTTCACCTTGTTTTTATTACTCTATCAATTCACCAACTGTTATGATATATCATGCCTTTTTATAACTAATTGATGATGAATGTTTGGAGAAGATCGATGGTATTTGTGTTGTCTTTCCAGATGTCATTTATAGCACCAAAGATCCCGAGCACGAGGTCCACAGGAGAAATTAAGAGGGTGTTGTTACAATGAAGTGATGCTGTTACACCTTACTATTAAAGACGTGCCAACAAACTGCTGTTACACTCTGCTGTTACAGACCCACTGGAAAATTTCTAATACAGTTGTACTATTGACTGGATCTCGTCAACACTTTTTGCTGATCTGTCCTCTATTTGTTACACTACAACTGTGATTCTGTTACTATAGTTGTAGAAGTTTTTTAGCATTGTATTTTTGGGATAACAACCTAAGGGCAATTTATAATTATATGTGTTCCATTTCTATCAGCATGAGAATCATAAGATTCTCATGACTGATCTATCCCTTGATTTTATGATGTAACCACTATATAGTTCTCGACCCTAGAAGTCGAAAGGTTAGCAGAGAACATCGTTATTTTGGCTCTGTAATTGTGTTCAGATTAATACAGATTATCCTGTTATTATTGTTACATGTGTTATTCAATTTAGTTTCCATTAAGTTCTTTTTTCACTTGCGCCCTGCTAGGGAGGAAGGGCCTTCCTTCTTAGCAGGGATTGCAATGATCAAACTAGTTGTGTGTATGTATTTTTATTTCAGTTTATGTATCAGTAGAGTTATATTGTTTTTGTTCATCTGTGCATATATATGCTTCAATTTCAATACTTTATATGCTGTTACACATATGATATTAGAGACACCAGTTGGATACTTGTTGTGAGGAGCACTAGAACAGATTAATTGAAGTGTGATTCGAGTCTCGTAGATCCTTTTACTTCTGCATGAGTGATTTACTTCTAGAATTTACTTCAGAAATGATTTATTTTCTTTGGAATTGATTTTGGTTGGTGTATCATCACAGATAGTGCAACTGTCATTGGAATAAATAGACATCCCTAGATTGATAATTAATGTGTGATGTTTAGTCACTTAACAGTGATTTATATAGCCCAACATCTGTCAATTTCCTTAGATCTACAGTAGGTGATGAGAATAAATTCTACAAAAATCCATATCTATGCAGTTAAAGACATTAAACAACGCAAATAAACAAGAGTTTCTCCATACATCCAATAGATAATACAATAATTTATAAATAATTATATGTATTATGACACCTGGGAAGGGAAAAAATAAAGATGTTACTAGTCCCCCTCAATGGGATGGGTTCTTGTATGTCCTCAACGCTTCAGATCCAATATCTCTATGTCTTGATGGTGGAGAAAACCCAAACAAAATAGAACTCAAAGGAAGCCCACAAGAAAAAGTAGAGAAAATATGACAATGATGGAGGATCAAAGTCAGATGAAAAGTATAAATCAAAAGGCGATTAAAAAGGTAGTGAATGAATGGAAAAACCCTTCTATTTATAACAAAATATTGAGTTATTCTAGATATTGGTGCATAATTAAAATTTTATTAACCAAATCTAGATCCAACTGGGAATATATTATTATTTTTGGTGGAGGGAGAAGGAATTTAGAATTGGTCAAATCCCTTTATTTAGAAATAATAAATAAATAAATGATTCGTTTATTATTTCAACAACGAGGTTAAGGACTAATTAAATAAATAATTATTTATTTAATTATTTGAAAATGATTTAGTCAAATTCAACAAGGAATATTATTAAATAATGATTTAAATCATTATTCCTAGAGAATAATAAGATAAATAATAATTTATCTAATTAATTCTCATGTTTTGAGTTAAATATGACCAAGAATATTAATTAAATAGTGGTTTGGTTAATTATCCCTAGAGGAAAACCAAACAAATAAGGATTTATTTAATTATTCCTCATGGGGTTTCCTATTTAGACCAGAAATAATTTAATAAACTATGGGTTATTAAATTATTTCTCATAGTGAAAGAAATTTTAGTATGGTAAAATTGGTCTTACATGGTGTACTTTAGTCCATCTAATAGTAACAGGTTAGATGACCAAAAATTGGTGTAACAATCAGGCATCTCCCGCCTCGGGAAGAGGCCTATAAGATGATAAAAAATTATATTTGCTGTAAAAACCAATGCTTCTATGTGATAGGTTCAAGAATCATATTTCATTGGAAGATTTTATTTTAAGATGCAACAATTTAATGTGAAGATGTTACACTCGATTGCTATAGTCCTATGCCCTGGGAGGTAGGGACTAATAACTACGCTATGTTATGTATAACAAATGATAATTATTTAGTAAAGTTTACCAACTAAATATTAATATGGAAAACCAACTCACACCATACTTATCCTATTGTGAATACTATTGGACCTGTATACCACATTACATAAATATACCCCATTACATCACTAGGTTGGATCCTTCGACACATCAACATAGAGATAAATGTTTGAAGGTGCTATTTTTAACCATGTATTGGTACAATTTCGAATATTTGAATTTATTATTCCTTCCATTAAGCTTTTATATAACTACACATAAATATGTAAAAATAGAAAGAAGTTGCAATCAATTTTATTTGATAAAGTACAAGAAATATATATGAATGGGAAGAAGAAAAAAACATAGACTAAATAGATAACATAAAATGACAATGAAATATTCAACTCTCAAAACACACATGTTTTTCATTTATCTCAACACCATATACACACAATGAAAAAACTATTATCTCCCATGTCAACATTATACCGGTGAATATTGTTTAGTTCTCAATTGATACATCTAACTTAACTAAATTTCTATTTATATAAACTCGAAATAATTTATCTTCGTCCAACAATGATATTTAACCTATGAGCCCATTCTTCCATTACTTACACATGAGATATAACTTTGATAGGTGGTGTATTATTTCCATAAAGGTTAATTAGGATCGATTAAATGATATTAATTTCCCAATAACACTCTGCCCATATTTCCCTTCAAATTAACGGAATTACATAATTTTTCCTTTATGTTGATTTTTTTTTCCTGGATTATATTTTAATGAATATGTTTATGGGAAGAAGTATAAAATATAAACTAAAATAGTAACATAAATAAGACAAAGAAATAGTCAACCTCAAACAAATGTGTTTGTAATTTATTTCAATCACAAACACACAATGAAACAACTATTCTCTAATGTGCACATTGCATTGAGGACGATATTTTAGTTCCTCATTGATACCTATAACTTAAGTCAATCTCTATTGATATAAACTCCTCCAAATATTTTGTCTTCCTTTAATGATGACATTTAACCTATAAACCCATTCTTCCATTATGTATATACTATATATAATTTCATAGATAGCGCCCACCAGTGCTCTACTCATCTCCACCTTCCATTTAATCATATTTTTTTATGTTATTTTTGTTTAATTGATGATTAATATAATTTGGGTGTAATTCTTGTCAATTAAGGAGAACTCATCATTAAAGCTATGTATCACAATTTCTAATGTATCTAATTATGGTTGATCTATAAATTGTCTTTGATATTTCACTCGATAGTTTGCCACAATAGATCTGATAAATATATTAAAATACTCAAATTTTACACTATTATAATTTTAATAAACTTTAAGATTTGTAGACTTAGTTTTAATTAGTGCATGAATGAGATTGGAAATTATGAAGAAAAATAGAGAACGAGAAAATGAGTTCCTACACACACATAAGACACAAAATATGCTCTCTGGGAAACCCTTTCATGAGAAAACCCAACTGGAAGGTGAGGTAGCTTCGCTCTTTTTCCCTCTCTCAAAATATGGTTTTAGTTACAAAGAAGTAATGCATGTGACCCGTGGGATGATACAATGCACATATCCTCTCTATGTTATCTACCTCCTATCTCTCTTGGCTATCTTTACTCATCTATTGAACACGATTCTCTCGAAAGAATGGAATGTTGTTTCCTCCTAGTGGCTCGGTTATAACACAACCTCATAGCCAACTAGTGGTTAAGTTTGACTACATCAAATCTCAACTAGTGTTAGAATATAGACTCTTATAGTTATTTTACATCATAATCACATGGTTAGCCCCTTTTCCATGAATAATGGGGGCTGACGTGCCATCCTTCCAAACTATAGGTTTGAAAATAGGAAGGTCAACTTATGAGTGGCATAAATTTTGCATACAGACTCCGATTGACGTGATTCTTGTGACGTTGGAAATATATTTGTGTGTAGAATAACATGAAAAGGTGTGTTGCTAAAGAGACAAAGTTCTACCCCCAAAACATGTTGTTTGATGCCTCAAAATTCTCCTCGAAGGTTTTAAACCTTGTTTCACCAAACTGGGTCCCACTAGTAAAAACGGTCCCGTGATACTATTGGTCCATGGTTTCCACTCAAAATGCATCGAGATGGATGACAAACCATATAATGATCCAATTCAGATCACACCTCCCAATTTTGGGAGGCTTTTGGTCCCCAATAACTTCTACTAAATGAGGTGAATAAATGTCTCCACCACCTTCTCTTTGTTTTACCATTTAGCTTTGCATGGAAATTGTCCCTTCAATCTAATTTGCCAAAGGTCATGCTGTCCCTGTCTTGTAGTTTTGGACCTCTTCTGCAAAATTGTATCTTCTATCAACTTTTCCTGAGTATCTGGTGCCAAAACCTCCACAGAAGGTAATACTTTTTCCTCTTCCTGATCTAGCATGGAAGGCTCATAGAGTTTGAAATTCTCTACATTCACAACTAATTAAATGCCCATATATGGTGGTAAATTGAGTCGATAGGAATTATCACCCACCTTTTCTAATATCTCAAAGAGACCATACCTCAAATCCTTGATTTTCTTACAAGGCCCTTACAGTCTGTCCTTGTTCAATTGTAACCATACTTTATCTACCAGCTTCGATGACTTATCTGTTATGTGTTGATCATGCTTGGCCTTATAAATATCCTACGACTTCTCCAGTTTTTCTTGTACATGTAGATGGATGTGGCTAATGTTTTATATAAAAATTTTAGCCCTCAAAGCATCTCCTATAAGATATTCCCCCTCTCCTCCTTCCTTCCAATATGAAATATCCAAATGTGAAGGTGGAAAATATACAAAACAAGTCTCAAATGGGGACTTTCCTGTAGAAGTGTGGACTAATTTTTTGTAGGAATGTTGTATGTATACCATATTTCATCCTAGGTCTTTGGATGCTTTTGGTTGTATCCCCTCAGAAGTTGCACCAAATTCTTTCTCCCTGCTTCTGTCTACCCATCTGTTAGTGGATGGAATGTTGTAGATCTCTTCAATTTTGTATCCATCTTCTCCCACAATGTAGTCAAGAATGCATTGATAAATATTGTATCCTTATCTGAAATGATGCTCCTTGGTATCCCAAAGTGCACCCAAACTTGTCCAAAGAAAAATTTTGTTGCTTCTTGTCTGTTCATGGTCTTTTTACAGGGAATCAGAACACACATATTGTTGAACCTGTTAACTACGACGAATAGGTATTCATCTCCCTTCCCAGTTATTGGTAAACCTCCTACAAAGTCCACAATTTTTTTTTCCCAAGGAAAATTCGGTACATGTAACGGAAGATATAGACCTTGTATCATATTATTAGGCTTGTTGGTACAAAAAATCATGCATCGTCTTATGAACCTAGCTACTCGTTGTTGCATCTTGGTTCAATACACATACCTTTGCAAATTATCCACGGTCTTCCATACACCAATGTTCCCTACAAAATTGGAGATGTGAGCCTCTCTAATCAAATACAATCGATCACCTTTAGGACCACATAGATTATCTAGCCTATAGAGCAACACATCTTCGAGATGGAAGTCAATGGTGTTGTCTCCATTGTGCAGATGACTCTAACTTTGCAACTGCTAATACAGCTCCTTGAATTCTTCATCTTCTGAATATACATCTTTGTATGCATCATGAGTGAATGGCTCCATGTTCATAAGGGTCCCCAATAATGTCATTTTTTATTTCGCTAGCCTTGAAAGAATGTCAGCCAATTTTTTTGTGTTTCCCTTCTTATACTTGATCCAAAAATGAAACTGTTATAAGAACCCCACCGAGTTGTAATGCCTAGTCTATTATATCTTACTCTAGGCCTACAAGTATTGTAACGGTCGATGATCTATGTGGATTACTGTCTCCTCCTTTCCCATCAGATAGTGCTTCCACTTCTTCACAACTTGTACCATGGCATAGAGCTCTTTATCATAGGTACGGTAGTTAAGATATTCCCCTTGAAATACTTCATAATGGTAGCATATAGGCCTTCCTCCCTGCATTAGGAAAACTCTCATAGCATACCCACTCACATATGTCTCCACTTCAAAGGGTTGTTTTAAGTTTGTTAATGCTAGAACTGGTGCTTGGTTAATATTCTTCTTTAACTCCTTGAAAGCCATTTGCTGACATTTTCCCCACTAGAAACTCTTTCCACTTGTTATTATGGCATGGAGAGGTGTTGCTACTGCTGAAAATAAGTATATGAATTTAATCAGACACGATGATGCCCCAATGAAAATCCTGACCTCAAAAACATTAGTAGGCATTGACCATTTCATGATGGCCTCCATATTGGAATAATCTATCTTAAGTTCTCCTCCACCAATCACATACCCCAGATACACCAAATATTGTTGTGAAAACTCGCACTTATTGAGATTTTCTAGCAGCTAGTGCTTCTTCAATGTTTCCAACACCTAGGTCAAATGTGACATATGATCCTCTCATGTAACACTATATACCAGTATATCATTCAAATAGACAATAAAAATGAATCTATAAAAGGGTGCAGTAAATCATTCATTATTTTCATAAATGTAGATGGTGTATTACATAGGCCAAATGGCATATATAACCACTCATACAATTATTTCCTAGTTTTGAAGGCATTCTTCCATGTATCTTCTTCTTTGATTCGAACCTGGTGATATCCAAACTTGAAGTCCAGCAAGGTGAAGTACTTTTCTTGCTGCAACTAATTTAGAAAATCATCTATCTTGGACAGGGAGTATCTATTCTTGAGCGTGATTTTATTCAACGTCATGTAATCTATACAGATCCTCCAAGTTCCATCCTTATTTGGAACAATGATGATGGGTGAACCACATGGTGATGTACTCGGTCGAATGATACCCTGTTCCAGAAGTTTCTATAATTGTTTCTTCACCTCACTTTGAGTCTATAATAGACTCCTTGTACAACCCAATATTTTGAAATGGGGATTCTAGCAATAGCTAGATCTCGTGCTCAACTTCTCTCTTAGGTGGTAACCCTTTAGGTTTTTGGAACACATCCCTGTATGCCTGTAACAACACGTCCAATTTTTTTTATGTTTCTTAGTACAACCCTCCAGGGATGCCTTGCCTCTCATTGACTCCTCTTCAAACTCACTTTCTCTTAAAAACAATAAAACATATTTCTTGCTTGAACTAAATCATTTTCTTGGATTGGTTGACACTTACCAGTGAAATTTTAGACTCGCCTTTATGTGCGTTGATGATAAATGGTTTTCCATCCTTCATGAGCTAGTACTGATTGGCTCTCCTCACAAATATTGCATCTCGCATGTACATGTATGGACTCCCGAAGATGACTCCACTTACATCAAGGGGAAGCACATCTAAATATACTTCATTAATAAAATCATTACTGATAGAAAATATGATTTTGTGCTATTTTGTTACCTTAAACTTTGAATCCTTATTACTAATCTAAGTGGATATAGGTTTGTATGATCACAAACTTCCAACATTAAATTCTTGACCAGCTCTGCTACAATGAGATTTTCTTGCATCCTGAGTTAAACAAAGCATCAATCTTTGTCTTCTTGACCTGTATCTTTATATGGAAGAGTTTGGTCATTTATTTCTCTTCCTCTTGCTGAAGGCTACTCAAATTCATCTCCATCTGCACTAGTGTACAGACAATCTTCTCATCCAAGTCCAAGCTACTTTCAACTTGGTTACTCGAATATGTGGCCATGAGATTCTTCTTCTTATTATCTTTCTTCTTATTCTTTGGGTTTAACTATGGATGCAACTTACAAAATTTTTCCTCTGTATGGCCATCGACGTTGGAGTGGTTGTAGTGGCTCCTAGGATCTTTGCATTGGTGTGATGCAGCTACCATATTCTTATCTTTTCTCCCTTTTTTCTTCTCCTTCCCCTTATTAAAATCTTATTGTTTCTCCTTATGATTTGATCCACTTGATTGTGCTCTCTTCAGGCCTATTTTCTCAAGGTATTGTGCCTGTACACAAGCCTCATCCACCGATTTGGGCTTTAACAACATCACTTGCTCATGCAGAAGGAAGTGCAGACCCCGCAAATAATTGAGGATTAAATATCAGATCTTTAGAGAGATACCCATCATTATAGTCATCTTTCTAAATTTCATGGTGTACTTTGACACACTTTGGTTTATTTTTTGCCTAAATTAATGCCACCAAATCCAATGGTCCTCCACCTACCTGATGGGATACACCTATGAATTGAAATGGGTTTTGAAATCCTCCCACTTAGTCAATGCAGGTTCTCCCTCCAACCTCAGGGTTTCCATGTGGCTCTCTGACCAAGTCAATGCATGGCCCTCCAATTTCAGTCGTGCGAATGAGATGTCTTTCCCTTCCTTGATCTGATTGACGCTGAAATAAAATTCCATCTCCTGCAACTAGTGGTTCAACTTCAAATCTTATATATCATCATGGTATGGCTTGATATTATATTTTTCGTCCACCTTAAATACAGATTGATTCACGACACTCGAACTAGGTTTATATTTTCTAGTTTCTTCTTCAAGTGGTTCTCCACGTCTTCCTGGTAGACCGATCCCCCTTCATATTTTTCCTCTACATTGGAACCCTAATTTTCTCCAAATATAATAGCTTATTACTTATGGCTTCCATGAGTAGGTTTTCACTATGGTTTATATCCGTGACTTGTTTTTCACGCTGCGAAAACCTCACCTCTTGAAGATCACAAGGTTCGTTTACAAATTCGTCGGTCATGATTAGGGTTTTATAATTTCTGGCCCTGTTGATCTAGATCCACGCAATCTCTACAAAATACCCAAATAAACACTCTTTGATACCAAATGATCCATAAATTCCCATATACATTCCATTGGACAGTTAATCACAACAAATATGATAACAATATATTAAAATACTCAAATTTTACACTATTGCAATTTTATTAAACTTTAAGATTTGTAGATTTAACTATAATTAGTGCATGCATGCGATTGGAAATTATGTAGAAAAATAAAGAATGACATCATAATATCACACACACACACACATAAGACACAAGATATGCTCTCTGGGAAACCCTTTCGGGACAAAACCCATATGGAACCTCAAGTCACTTTACTCTCTTTCTTTGTCTGGAAATATGGCATCAGGAACAAAGAAGTAATGCCTATGGCCTATGGGCTGCTATAGTACACATATACTCTCTGTTTGTTGTACCTTTGATCTCTCTTGGCTATATTTACTCAAATATGGAACAAAATTCTCTCAACGGAATGGAATGCATCTTCCTCCTAGGGTCCTGGTTATAACAAAACCCGATAGCCTACTAGTGGTTATGTTTGACTACATCAACTCTAAACTAGAGTTACCATATAGAATATTCTAGAGTATTTTACATCATAATGTAATATTTCTAAATTAACGTGCAACAAATTGGAATATTAAAATCTAATTTTTGTTTCTTGTTTTATGAGTAAGTGGGTAGGGAGACCCATAAATCTTTTTGTTAAGAATAAAACCACTTCTCATGTGAAATTGGATCATATTTTAAGCTTAATAAAGCACCCAGAGGTGTGAACAAGAGCTAGAGAATGTGGAAGGGGTCAAATTTGACCAAATCAATAGTAATGTCATGGAGGAGTGGCATTCAATGAGGGACATCGTAGTTTTAGATGGAGACACATTGCATGGAATTAATGTCATTAATCGATGGGGCTTAGCATTTGGAAGATCATTTCTTATAAAAGGAAGAGGATGACAGCCATATTAGTTAGGTTATGATATGTTATGTTTTAGACTGTATGGTCTGTTTAGAAATATATCTTTCTCTAGCTGTTTAGCTGAGATTGAGTGCTATTTAGCACCGGGTGTTCCTAATCGAGAATCCCACCTCTTCCATTGAGAAGCTCTTAGAGGAGTTTGCACTAAATTTCCACATTCAGGTTTCATACCAAGCTTCAGTCTTGTGGTACAACACAGTTTCTGTAGATAAATGTGCCGAGTTACAGGGTGGAGCAGTGGAAGATCTTGTTGGGTGTTTTTTGAGCTATTTTTGCAGTGGAGGTGTTAGCACCTAATTTGAACCTTAGGCTGAAGGAAGGCAAATCAGGGTAACCTCAAACCACGCTCAACCTTGTAGCTAGCCCTACAAGGTCAGGAGAGGGCTCTCTCCAGGAAAAAATATTCAATGAATTATAACTGTAAAATGATTTTAGGCTAGGTATAATAATGGGAAATGTTTTTATAAATTTTAGAGGGTTGTATGGAACAGATGGGACAGTCTGAATCATGGGGAATTAAATCAGAGATACAGGGTATTTCATGGGGCAAGGTAGGCAGGGATTTTAACAATTTAGTTTAAATAATGATGGAATGGTAAGACTGGTGAGAAGCTGAAAAGGGCATAAGAGATGGATCCTTTTCAAACAGCAGAAAACATAGAGCATTGAATGATTTTCCAAGGCAAATCATTATACAATGGATTCTACCTATCTATCTTGAAAACATTCGACTAGAAATGTGAATGAATGAAATGGTAAACATTACAATTAACATATGAACAAAGAGAAAGAAACAAAGCTAAAATCCATACCACAGGGATCCCACAAATTAGAGCTACATTTCTTTATTAATTCCCTATCAAACTGTTACAAATAGAGCGTAGAGAATCCCTAAATGTTTTTGAACTAATTCCACACTATATTCCCCAACTCCGTTACAAATGACTGAAAAATTACATTAAATAGACCAGCTGCAGAGGAGCGGATCCCCAAAATAAGGAGTTGGTTCACCTACTGAAAAACTAAAATCTGAAGATAGCAAAGACCCAACAATATACCTCTGAAAGAGAGGAAACAATATTTTTTACCAACTTGAAGATTTTCTGTTACTTTAGCCAACGATAACAAAAATGAAAGCAATTTCCACATTTGTCATTGCTGTTGTTCTGTGATAATGCCGTAGGGATCTCTGTGTTACATGGTTTACTCATGATCTTAATCAATATCTTTTTATCTATTTCTTTGAAGAAAAACCATTTTCTGAAGGAATAATACTCTTAAAATAAAATGAAATGAATACCACTTTTTAATGAAGAAAAGTGCCTTTTTTACTCATAAGGGCGAAAGACCGATGGTGGTCCCATATGTGATCGTAAATCGCAATCGGAGGAAGGGAGGGGATGTGTCATATAATGGAGTGATTGAAAACATGCGATGGGATGGTGTATAGGGAAAGGGGAAATCGCAATCGCAAATCGGCGTTTGGGAGCGGGTGCAACACATAGCGGAGAAATGCGATTGCGATGGAGCGATCGGGAATGGGAGCGAACATTTACAATGGAGTGATGCGATAGAGGGAAAACCTTTTTAAAGAAAATAAAAATGATTTTTAGGTTTTACAAAGGAAAAAAACCTTTGTTTATTTGAAAGGGCGGAAGATTTTAGAGTGGGGCCCAGGGAACAATCACAATCGCAAATTGGGATGGGAAGCGGGTTTGTTACATATGGGAATCGCCGATTGTGATTTGCAATATGTGATCAATCGTATCAGCGGGGAGGAGGAAGTGGGTCTGTGCGAAGTGAAATAATGCAATGCGATGGAGGACTTGTGATGTGATGGATCACAATCGCAAATCGACGGGGAAGGGGCCCCGAAAGTTTTAAAACATGGCACGGTGCCATGCGATGAAATAACCTAAGAAATATTTTAAAAAATAAATTTATCGCATTTATGAAGGGAAAACTTGTTTTTATTTGGAATGGGCAGAAGGGTTTATTGTGGGACCCAGCCAATTGCAATTGAGAAATCGGAAGAGCAGGGTGATGAGTTATGGGACCGCTGCGAAGTTGCGATGCGATTGGATCGGAGGGAGTCAATCAGAAGTTAATTCAATCGCATCAGAGTAATCGGGGAAGGGTGAATCAGAAGTGAGTTAATCGCATCAGGGATTTACAATGATGCAATCGGGTGATCGGAAATGTGACTTGCGATCGGAATGGAGGGAGTCAATCGGGAGTAGCTCAATCAGGGGTGATTCAATCGGGGTGACTCAATCGGGGTTGCAATTTAAATGGTGCGATAGGATTGCAAGGAAGGGGATGCGATTGCGATTGGAGAAGGGAATTATAATGAAAAAATTTGGAATTATATTATAAAGTTTAAGGGAATAAATGAGAAAAGGGGTAGGTTAAGGCCTTTGGGGAATTTTCTTCACTTAGGCATTTTTTTCAATCCAAGAGTCAATTTTGAGAGTATAATATACAGTTGGAAAGCTCTTTTAGGGCTCCTTCTGATGGACATACTTAGAACATGATTTACACTAAAATTCCTATGGATAACACCTTTGAAACACAGACCTAACAAGGAAAACCACCAGTGGAATAATTTTATATCATGACCTAATGGAATGATTGAAAATTTCTTCATAATGGGACACCTAAGATGCACATGCAAATGTGTTTTGATCCCTGGTGGAAGTATGTAAATACTGACACTAACATTGGCTCCAATGGGGATGGTAGCTCCTTGGAGGTGCCAAGAACACCGTAGACCAAGTAGCCTTATCCATTGGTCTTGGAGTCAATAGCTAAAAACCAAACTGAATACTGAAAGAAACTCTACTCAACAAACTAACTCAAAAGTGACTCAAAGCTAACCAAGACAAAACTTAACATTTGAAGCTTGATGGCAGTACATGACCAAGACTTGAGGGTTTCAAATCTTGATGATAAACACCTGTGTTTCTTGAAAACCAATGTACCATCAGGCTATATCAAAATTCCATTGTAACCAACCAAGCAGATGCCTCCTTGATTGATTCTTCTGATGATATCCTCTGGACAACCTGCAATTGGGCATCCAAAAACATAGTTGACCATGATCTCCTTCATCACTGTATACTACAATAATTACCTTCACTACTCACTGCAATAGATTTTCCACTGGATCCTAAAAAACATGAAGATTTACCTCCTGCTGACATAGAAGAAACAAGGTGTCTTTTTCTCTTGATTCTGACCTCTCTTCATAATGTACCTCAGTAGGAGTGTGTTCCTGGTCTTCAAAAATTTTTGAACAAGTAGGTGAGCAGACTTCCTCTTGAAAAAAAATTTCAAAACATGAGACATAGGA
Source organism: Pinus albicaulis (assembly GCA_034641835.2). Lineage (NCBI taxonomy): Eukaryota > Viridiplantae > Streptophyta > Pinopsida > Pinales > Pinaceae > Pinus > Pinus albicaulis. Next base: position 1,692,506,748 of record CM076575.1, on the reverse strand, counting down.
AGAAGAATCTGAATGGCAGATCTGGATGCTCTGGTCTCCTGTAGTCTGAGTATATTGTTGATCATCTTTATATGATATAACAACTAGATTGTCATGTTTCTTATCACATTCATCAATCATAAGATAAGAAACTTTAGATGGTTCTTGAAACCCAAGACTGACATTTCTGTCATCTACCAAATATTCATCCCAAGAAACTTTTTCACTTACTTGAATAAAGATCTCATTTTGTTTTTCATAGAGGGAATGGATTACCTCCCGGTGAAGACTTTGTTCTAATGGGATGAGAACACTTAGGTCTATGACTCTGTTTTGTTTATTTGAGGTGACCTCAACCATATAACTCTCCTTTATGGGATTTGGAACAACATACTCTTCATCATCACATTTTGGACTTAGATCTAAATTAACCAATTTGGCTTCATCACAATCTGAGACTGGAACATCATTTTACTGCATCTCATCCTCTATTTCAATCCGATCTGAAATAAAAGCTTGTCTTCCATCATTTTCAATTGTATAAAGATCTTCAGCCTGCTGATCTTGATAAGTATCCTCTAAGATTTTTGTATGCTGCTGAAATGGATTTTCATATAGTGCTTCCATGATTTCTTCGTCCATGAATTCATCATCTCCATAAAATTTCTCAAGATTTTCAATATTAAATATGGACAAGATTATCTGTAACTTTAAAAGAATATTGTATGAAAATATTTTGAACAATAAATACAAGCAAGTGGCAAACTTTCATACCAAGATCGAGCTTCATCTTCTAGAGTAGCCATGAGCATCTTCATCAAGCAATATTCAGGAAAATCAATCTTTAATTTATGCACATGGATGTGAAATTTCACCAGATGAAGAGCAGAATCATTACCTTTCACATTTTTTAACATAGGCAAATTCCTTTTCCAATCTACCTTAGGCATTTTATTTGGGAAACCTGGAATGTGATCTCAGCTGATGGGAGCATACCTTCTTGCAACACTTTCCATATTAAAACAAAAATCTTAAAGCTACTGATCTTCCTACAGTGGAGTCACCATGAAGTGTTGATTTCTAGATCCCTCAATGAATGGAATCATCAGGTGAATGATTCAGCCTTCATATCTATCCAACTGTTGTTCACCATCAACAATCAAAGCTAAAATTTGTCGTTCTTTACCAGGGAAGACATGATCTTTGCTCCCCAGTATGGTTGCCAGAAATGTTAGCACCTAATTTGAACCTTAGGCTGAAGGAAGGAAAATCAGGGTAACCTCAAACCACGCTCAGCCTTGTAGCTAGCCCTACAAGGTCAGGAAAGGGCTCTCTCCAGGAAAAAATATTCAATGAAGTAAAACTGTAAACTGATTTTAGGCTAGGTATAACAATGGGAAATGTTTTTATAAATTTTCAAGGGTTGTATGGAATAGATGGGGCAGTTTGAATCACGGGAAATTAAATCAGAGATACAGGGTACTTCATGGGGCAAGGTAGGGAGGGATTTTAACAATTTAGTTTAAATAATGATGGAATGGTAAGACTAGTGAGAAGTTGAAAAGGGCATAAGAGATGGATCCTTTTCAAACAGCAGAAAACATAGAGCGTTGAATGATTTCCCAAGGCAGAGAATTATACAATGGATTCTACCTATCTATGTTGAAAACATTCGACCAAAAATGTGAATGAATGAAATGGTAAACATTACAATTAACATATGAACACAAAGAAAGAAACAAAGCTAAAATCCATACCACAGGGATCCACCTACCTGATGGGATACACCTATGAATTAATATGGGTTTTGAAATCCTCCCACTTAGTCAATGGATTTTCTCCCTCCAACCTCAAGGTTTCCATGTGGCTCTCTGACCAAGTTAGTGCATGGCCCTCCAATTTCAGCCATGCGAATGAGATATTTTTCCCTTCCTTGATCTGATTGACGCTGAAATAAAATTCCAGCTTCTGCAACTAGTGGTTCAGCTTCAGATCTTATATATCATCATGGTATGGCTTGATATTATATTTTTCCTCCACTTTAAATAGGGATTGATTCACGACATTTGAACTAGGTTTATCTTTCCTAGTTTCCTTCTTTAAGTGGTTCTCCACGTCTTCCTGATAGCTCGATCCCCCTTCATATTTTTCGTCTGCATTGGAACCCTCATTTTATCTAAACATCCCAGCTTATTACTTATGGCTTCCATGAGTAGGTTTTCACTATGGTTTATATCCGCGACTTCTTTTTCAAGCTACAAAAACCTCACCTCTTGAAGATCACAAGGTTCGTTTACAAATTCATCGGTCATGATTAAGGTTTTATAATTTCTGGCCCTGTTGATCTAGATCCACACAATCTCTACAAAATACCCAAATAAACACTCTTTGATACCAAATGATCCATAAATTCCCATAGACATTCCATTGGACAGTTAATCACAACAAATATGATAACAATATATTAAAATACTCAAATTTTACACTATTGCAATTTTATTAAACTTTAAGATTTGTAGATTTAACTATAATTAGTGCATGCATGCGATTGGAAATTATGTAGAAAAATAAAGAATGACATCATAATATCACACACACATAAGACACAAGATATGCTCTCTGGGAAACCCTTTCGGGAGAAAACCCATCTGGAACCTAAGGTCGCTTCGCTCTCTTTCTCTGTCTAGAAATATGGCATCAAGTACAAAGAAGTAATGCCTATGGCCATTGGGCTGCTACAGTACACATATACTCTCCGTTTGTTGTACCTTTGATCTCTCTTGGCTATATTTACTCAAATATGGAACAAAATTCTCTCAAAGGTATGGAATGCATCTTCCTCCTAGGGTCCTGGTTATAACACAACCCAATAGCCTACTAGTGGTTATGTTTGACTACATAAACTCTAAACTAGAGTTACCATATATAATATTCTAGAGTATTTTAAATCATAATGTAATATTCCTAAATTAGCGTGCAACGAATTGGAATATTATAATCTAATTTTGGTTTCTTGTTTGATGAGTAAGTGGGTAGGGAGACCCATAAATCTCTTTGTTAAGAATAAAACCACTTCTCATGTGAAAGTGGATCATCTTTTCAGCTTAATAAAGCACCCAGAGGTGTGAACAGGAGCTAGATAATGTGGAAGGGGTCAAATTTGACCAAATCAACAACGATGTCATGGAGGAGTGGCATTCAGTGAGGGACATCGTAGTTTTAGATGGAGACACATTGCATGGAAGTAATGTCATTAATGGATGGGGCTTAGGGTTTGGAAGCTCATTTATTATAAAAGGAAGAGGATGGTAGCCATGTTAGTCAGGTTAAGATATGTTATGTTTTAGATTATATGGCCTGTTTAGAAATATATCTTTCTCTAGTTGTTTAGCTGAGATTGAGTGCTATTTAGCATCGGGTGTTCCTAATCGATAATCCCACCTCTTCCATTGAGAAGCTCTTGGAGTAGTTTGCACTACATTTCTACATTCAAGTTTCAAACCAAGCTTCAGTCTTGTGGTAAAACGTATTTTCTGTAGGTAAATGTGCCGAGTTTCAAGGTGGAGCAGTGGAAGATCTTGTTGGGTGTTTTTTGAGCTATTTTTGCAGTGGAGGTGTTAGCACCTAATTTGAACCTTAGGCTGAAGGACGGCAAATCAGGGTAACCTCAAACCACGCTCAACCTTGTAGCTAGCCCTACAAGGTCAGGAGAGGGCTCTCTTAGGGAAAAAATATTCAATGAAGTATAACTGTAAACTGATTTTAGGCTAGGTTTAATAATGGGAAATGTTTTTATAAATTTTCAAGGGTTGTATGGAACAGATGGGGAAGTTTTAATCATGGGGAATTAAATCAGAGATACAGGGTATTTCATGGGGCAAGGTAAGCAGGGATTTTAACAATTTAGTTTAAATAATGATGAAATGGTTAGACTGGTGAGAAGCTGGAAAGGGCATAAGAGATGGATCCTTTTCAAATAGCAGAAAACATAGAGCATTGAATGATTTCCCAAGGAAAATCATTATACAATGGATTCTACCTATCTATCTTGAAAAAATTCGACCAGAAATGTGAATGAATGAAATGGTAAAAATTACAATTTACATATGAACACAGAGGAAGAAACAAAGCTAAAATCCATACCACAGGGATCCCATAAATTAGAGCTGCATTTCTTTATTAATTCCCTGTCAAACTATTACAAATGGAGTGCAGAGTGTCCCTAAATGTTTTCCAACTAATTCCACACTATATTCCCCGACTCCCTTACAAATGAATGAAAAATTACATTAAATAGACCAGCTGCAGAGGAGCGGATCCAAAAATGAATGAGTTGGTTCACCTACTGCAAAACTAAAATTTGAAGATAGAAAAGACCCAACAATATACCTCTGAAAGAGAGGAAACAATATTTTTGACCAACTTGAATATTTTCTATTACTTTAGCCAATGAGAAGAAAAATGAAACCGATTCCCACATTTGTCGTTACTGTTGTTCTATGATAATGCCGTAGGGATCTCTGTGTTACATGGTTTACTCACAGTCTTAATCAAAATATTTTTCTTCATTTCTTTCAAGAAAAACCATTTTCCATAGGAATAATACTTTTAAAAGCAAATGAAATGAATACCACTTTTTAATGAAGAAAAGTCCCTTTTTTACTCATAAGGGCGAAAGACCGATGGTGGGCCCATATGCGATCGCAAATAACAATTGGAGGAATGGAGGGGATGTGTCATATAATGGAGTGATTTAAAACATGTGATGCGATGGTGTATAGGGGAAAGGGGAAATCACAATTGCAAATCGGCGTTTGGGAGCGGGTGCAACACATAGCAGAGAAATGCGATTGCGATGGAGCGATCGGGAATGGGAGCGAACATTTATAATGGAGCAATGAGATGGAGGGGAAACCTTTGTAAAGAAAATAAAAATGATTTTTTCGCTTTACAAATGAAAAAACCATTTGTTTATTTGAAAGGGCAGAAGATTTTAGAGTGGGGCCCAGGGAACAATCAAAATCGTAAATTGGGACGGGAAGCGGGTTTGTTACATATGGGAATTGCCAATTGCGATTTGCAATATGCGATCAATCGTATCGATGGGGAGGAAGCGGGTATGTGCGAAGTAAAATAATGCAATGCAATGGAGGACTTGGGATGCGATGGATCGCAATCGCAAATTGGCGGGGAAGGGGGCGCGGAAGTCTTAAAACATGGAGCGGTGCAATGCGACGAAATAACTTAAGAAATCTTTTAAAAAATAATTTTATCGCATTTATGAAGGGAAAACTTGATTTTATTTGGAATGGGCTGAAGGGGTTTATGGTGGGACCCAGCCAATCGAAATCAGGAAATCGGAAGAGCGGGGTGATGAGTTATGGGACCGCTACAAATTTGCGATGCAATTGGATCGGAGGGAGTCAATTGGAAGTTGATTCAATCGCATTGGAGTAATCAGGGAAGGGTGAATTGAAAGTGAGTTAATTGCATCGAGGATTTAAAATGATGCGATCGGGTGATCGGTAATGTGACTTGCGATCGGATCGGAGGGAGTCAATCGAGAGTAGCTCAATCAGGGGTGATTCAATTGGGGTGACTCAATCAGGGTTGCAATTTAAATGGTGTGATTGGATCGCAAGGAAGGGGATGCGATTGCGATTGGAGAAGGGAATTATAACGAAAAACTTTGAAATTATATTATAAAGTTTAAGCGACTAAATGAGAAAAGGGGTAGGTTAAGGCCTTTGCGGACTTTTCTTCACTTAAGCATTTTTTTCAATCTAGGAGTCAGTTTTGAGAGTATAATATACCGTTGGAAATCTCTTTCCAGGCTCCTTCTAATGGACATAATTAGAACATGATTTACACTAAAAATATTATGGAGAACACCTTTTAAACACAAACCTGACAAGGACAACCACCAGTGGAATAATTTTATATCATGACCTAATGGAATGATTGAAAATTTATTTAGAATGGGACACCTAAGATACACATACAAATTTCTTTTTATCACTGGTGGAAGGATCCAAACACTGACACTAACATTAGCTCCAATGGGGATGGTATCTCCTTGGAGGTGGCAAGAACATCGTAGACCAAGTAGCCTTATCCATTGGGCCTGGAGTCAATAGCTAAAAAACAAACTGAATACTGAAAGAAAATCTACTCGACAAACTAACTCAAAAGTGACTCAAAGCTAACCAAGACAAAACTTAACATTTGAAGCTTGATGGCAGTACATGACCAAGACTTGAGGGTTTCAAATCCTGATGATAACCACCTGTGTTTCCTGAAAACCAATGTACCATCAAGCTATATCAAAATTCCAATGTAACCAACAAAGTAGATGCCTCCTTGATTGATTCTTCTGATGAGATCCTCTGGACAACTTGCAACTGGGCATCCAAAAACATAGTTGACCATGATCTCCTTCATCATTGGATACTGTAATAATTACCTTCACTACTCATTGCAATAGATTTTCCACTAGGTCCTGAAAAACATAAATATTTACCTCCTGCTGACATATAAGAAAAAAGGTGTCTTTTTCTCTTGATTTTGACCTCTCTTCATAATGTACCTCAGTAGGAGTGTGTTCCTGGTCTTCAAAAAATTCTGAACAAGTAGGTGAGCAGACTTCCTCTTGAAAAAACATTTCAAAACATGAGACATAGGAAGAAGAATCTGAATGGCAGTTCTGAATGCTCTGGTATTCTGTAGTCTGAGTATACTCTTAATCATCTTCATATGATATAACAACCAGATTGTCATGTTTCTTATCACATTCATCAATCATAAGATAAGAAAATTCAGATGGTTCTTGAAACCCAAGACTGAAATTTCTATCATCTACCAAAGATTCATCCCAAGAAACTTTTTCACTTACTTGAATAAAGATCTCATCTTGTTTTTCATAGAGGGAATGGATTACCTCATGGTAAAGACTTTGTTATGATGGGATGAGAACTCTTAGGTCTATGACTCTATTTTGTTTATTTGAGGTGATCTCAACCATATAACTCTCCTTTATGGGATTTGGAACAACATACTCTTCATCATCACATTTTTTACTTAGATCTGGATTAGCAAATTTGGCTTCATCACAATCTGAGTCTGGAACATCATTTTCCTACATCTCATCTTCTATTTCAATCAGATCTGAACTAAACGCTTGTCTTTTATCATTTTCAATTGTATAAAGATCTTCAGCCTGCTGATCTTGATAAGTATCCTCTAAGATTTCTGTATGCTGCTGAAATGGATTTTCATATAGTGCTTCCATAATTTCTTCGTCCATGAATTCATCATCTCCATAAAATTTCTCAAGATTTTCAATGAAACTATAAACATGTTTACAACAATTCTGTACTAATATTAAAGATGGACAAGATTCTTTGTAAATTTTAAAGAATATTGTATGAAAATATTTTAAACAATAAATACAAGCAGGCATCAAACTTTCATACCAAGATCGATTTTAATCTTCTAGAGTAGCCATGAACATATTCATCAAGCAATATTCAGAAAAATCAATCTTTAATTTATGCACATGGAAGTGAAATTTCACCAGGTGAAGAGCAGCATCATTACCTTTCACATTTTTGAACATAGTCAAATTCCTTTGCCAGTCTACCTTAGGCATTTTATTAGGGAAACCTAGAATGTGATCTCGGCTCATGGGAGCATAACTTCTTGCAACACTTGCCATCTTAAAACAAAAATCTTAAAGCTACTAATCTTCCTACAGTGGAGTCACCATGAAGTGTTGATTTCTGGATCTTTCAGTGAATGGAATCACCAGGTGAATGATTCAGCATTCATATGTATCCAACTATTGTTCACAATCAACAATCAGATCTAAACTTTGTCTTTCTTTACCAGGGAAGACATGATCTTTGTTCCCCAGTATGGTCGCCAGAAATGTTAGCACCTAATTTGAACCTTAGGCTGAAGGAAGGAAAATCAGGGTAACCTCAAATCACGCTCAACCTTGTAGCTAGCCCTACAAGGTCAGGAGAGGGCTCTCTCTGGGAAAAAATATTCAATGAATTATAACTATAAACTAATTTTAGGCTAGGTATAATAATGGGAAATGTTTTTATAAATTTTCAAGGGTTGTATTGAACAGATGGGGCAGTTTGATTCATGGGGAATTAAATCGAAGATACAGGGTACTTCATGGGGCAAGATAGGCAGGGAATTTAGCAATTTAGTTTAAACAATGATGGAATGGTAAGACTGGTGAGAAGCTGAAAAGGGCATAAGGGATGGATCCTTTTCAAACAGCAGAAAACGTAGAGCATTGAATTATTTCCCAAGGCAGAGCATTATACAATGGATTCTACCTATCTATCTTGAAAACATTCGACCAGAAATGTGAATGAATGAAATGGTAAACATTACAATTAACATATGAACACAAAGGAAGAAACAAAGCTAAAATCCATACCACAGGGATCCACCTACCTGATGGGATACACCTATGAATTAATATGGGTTTTGAAATCCTTCCACTTAGTCAATGAAGGTTCTCCCTCCAACCTTATGGTTTCCATGTGGCTCTGTGACCAATTCAGTGCATGGCCCTCCAATTTCAACCATGCAAATGAGATATTTTTCCCTTCCTTGATCTGATTGATGCTGAAATAAAATTCCAACTCCTGCAACTAGTGGTTCAGCTTCAGATCTTATATATCATCATGGTGTGGCTTCATATTATATTTTTCTTCCACTTTAAATAGGGATTGATTCATGACACTTGAACTAGGTTTATCTTTTCTAGTTTCCTTCTTCAAGTGGTTCTCCACGTCTTCCCGATAGCCCGATACCCCTTCATATTTTTCCTCTACATTGGAACCCTCATTTTCTCCAAATATCCCGGCTTATTACTTATGGCTTCCATGAGTAGGTTTTCAATATGGTTTATATCCGTGACTTGTTTTTCAAGCTGCGAAAACCTCACCTCTTGAAGATCACAAGGTTCTTTACAAATTCGCCGGTCATGATTAGGGTTTTATAATTTCTTGCCCTGTTGATCTAGATCTATGCAATCTCTAAAAAATACCCAAATAAACACTCTTTGATACCAAATGATCCATAAATTCCCATGGACATTCCATTGGATAGTTAATCACAACAAATATGATAACAATATATTAAAATAGTCAAATTTTACACTATTGCAATTTTATTAAACTTTAAGATTTGTAGATTTAACTATAATTAGTGCATGCATGCGATTGGAAATTATGTAGAAAAATAAAGAATGACATCATAATATCAAACACACACACATAAGACACAAGATATGCTCTCTGGGAAACCCTTTCGGGAGAAAACCCATCTGGAACCTGAGGTCGCTTCGCTCTATTTCTCTGTCTGGAAATATGGCATCAGGTACAAAGAAGTAATGTCTATGGCCTATGGGCTGCTACAGTACACATATCCTCTCCATTTGTTGTACCTTTGATCTCTCTTGGCTATATTTACTCAAATATGGAACAAAATTCTCTCAAAGGAATGGAATGCGTCTTCCTCCTAGGGTCCTGGTTATAACACAACCCGATAGCCTACTAGTGGTTATGTTTGACTATATAAACTCGAAACGAGAGTTACCGTATAGAATATTCTAGAGTATTTTACATCATAATGTAATATTCCTAAATTAGCGTGCAACAAATTGGAATATTAAAATCTAATTTTGGCTTCTTGTTTGATGAGTAAATGGGTAGGGAGACCCATAAATCTCTTTGTTAAGAATAAAACCACTTCTCATGTGAAAGTGGATCATATTTTTAGCTTAATAAAGCACCCAGAGGTGTGAACAGGAGTTAGAGAATGTGGAAGGGTTTAAATTTGACCAAATCAACAACGATGTCATGGAGGAGTGGCATTCAATGAGGGACATCGTAGTTTTAGATGGAGACACATTGCATGGAAGTAATGTCATTAATGGATGGGGCTTAGGGTTTGGAAGCTAATTTCTTATAAAAGGAAGAGGATGGCAGCCATATTAGTTAGGTTATGATATGTTATGTTTTATATTATATGGTCTGTTTAGAAATATATCTGTCTCTCGCTGTTTAGCTGAGATTGAGTGCTATTTAGCACCGAGTGTTCCTGATCGGGAATCCCACCTCTTCCATTGAGAAGCTTTTGGATGAGTTTGCACTACATTTCTACGTTTTGGTTTCATACCAAGCTTCAATATTATGGTACAATGCAATTTCTGTAGATAAACGTGCTGAGTTGCAGGGTGGAGCAGTCGAAGATCTTGTTGGGTGTTTTTTTAGCTATTTTTGCAGTGGAGGTGTTAGCACCTAATTTGAAACTTAGGCTGAAGGAAGGAAAATCAAGGTAACCTAAAACTATGCTCACCCTTGTAGCTAGCCCTACAAGGTCATGAGAGGGCTCTCTCCGAGAAAAAATATTCAATGAAGTATAAATGTAAACTGATTTTAGGCTAGGTATAATAATGGGAAATGTTTTTCTAAATTTTCAAGGGTTGTATGGAACATATGGGGCAGTTTTAATCATGGGGAATTAAATCAGAGATACAGGGTATTTCATGGGGCAAGGTATGTAGGGATTTTAACAATTTAGTTTAAATAATGATGGAATAGTAAGACTGGTGAGAAGCTGAAAAGAGCATAAGAGATGGATCCTTTTCGAAGAGCACAAAACATAGAGCATTGAATGATTTCCCAAGGCAGAGCACTATACAACGGATTCTACCTATCTATCTTGAAAACATTCAACCAGAAATGTGAATGAATGAAATGGTAAACATTACAATTAACATATGAACACAGAGGAAGAAACAAAGCTAAAATCCATACCACAGGGATCCCACAAATTAGAGCTACATTTATTTATTAATTCCCTGTCAAACTATTAAAAATGGAGCACACAGTGTCCCTAAATGTTTTCCAACTAATTCCACACTATATTCCCAACTACCTTACAAATGAATGAAAAATTACATTAAATAGACCAGCTACAGAGGGGCAGATCCACAAAAGAAGGAGTTGGTTCACCTACTGTAAAACTAAAATCTTAAGATAGCAAAGACCAAAAAATATAGCTCTGAAATAGAGGAAACAATATCTTTTACCAACTTTCAAGAATATTTTCTATTACTTTAGCCAACGAGAAGAAAAATGAAACTGATTCCCACATTTTTCATTGTTGTTGTTCTGTGATAATTCCGTAGGGATATCTGTGTTACATGGTTTACTCACAGTCTTAATCAAAATCTTTTTCTTTATTTCTTTGAAGAAAAACCCTTTTCCAGAGGAATAATGCTTTTAAAAGAAAATGAAATGAATACCAATTTTTAATGAAGAAAAGTCCCTTTTTTACTCATAAGGGCGAAAGACCAATGGTGGGCCCATATGTGATCGCAAATCGCAATCGGAGGAAGGGAGGGGATGTGTCATATAATGGAGCAATTGAAAACATGCGATGCGATGGTGTATAGGGGAAAGGGGAAATCACAATCGCAAATCGACGTTTGGGAGTGGATGCAACACATAGCAGAGAAATGTGATTGCGATGGAGCGATCGGGAATGGGAGCGAAAATTTACAATGGAGCGATGCGACGGAGGGGAAACCTTTGTAAAGAAAATAGAAATGATTTTTCCTCTTTACAAAGGAAAAAAACCTTTGTTTATTTGAAAGGGCAGAATATTTTAGAGTGGGGCCTAGGGAACAATCACAATCGCAAATTGGGACGGGAAGCAGGTTTGTTACATATGCGAATTGCAGATTGTGATTTGCGATATGCGATCAGTCGCATTGGCGGGGAGGAGGAAGCGAGTATGTACGAAGTGAAATAATCCGATGCAATGGAGGACTTGTGATGTGATGGATCGCAATTGCAAATCGGCGGGGAAGGGGGCACAGAAGTTTTAAAACATGGCGTGGTGCGATGAAATAACTTAAGAAATATTTTAAAAAATAAATTTATCGCATTTACGAAGGGAAAACTTGTTTTTATTTGGAATGGGTGAAAAGGTTTATGGTGGGACCTAGCCAATCGCAATTTAGAAATCGTAAGAGCAGGATGATGAGTTATGGGACCGCTGCAAAGTTGCAATGTGATTGGATCGGAGGGAGTCAATTGGAATTTATTTCAATCAAATCGGAGTAATCAGGGAAGGGTGAATTTAAAGTGAGCTAATCACATCGGGGATTTACAATGATGCGATTTGGTGATCGGAAATGTGACTTGCGATCCGATCGGACGGAGTCAATCGGGAGTAGCTCAATCAGGGGTGATTCAATCGGAGTGACTCAATTGAGGTTGCAATTTAAATGGTGTAATCAAATCGCAACGAAGGGGATGCGATTGAGATCGGAGAAGGGAATTATAATGAAAAACTTTGAAATTATATTATAAATTTTAAGGGACTAAATGATAAAAGGGGTAGGTGAAGGCCTTTGGGGACTTTTGTTCACTTAGGCATATTTTTCAATCCAGGAGTCAGTTTTGAGAGTATAATATACCATTGGAAATCTCTTTCCGAGCTCCTTATGATGGACATACTTAGAACATGATTTACACTAAAAATCCTATGGATAACACCTTTGAAACACAGACCTGACAAGGAAAACCACCAGTGGAATAATTTTATATCATGACCTAATTGAATGATTGAAAATTTCTTCAGAATGGGACACCTAAGATGCACATGAAAATGTGTTTTGATCCCTGGTGGAAGTATGAAAATATTGACACTAACATTGGCTCCAATGGGGATGGCAGCTCCTTGGAGGTGCCAAGAACACCGTAGACCAAGTAGCCTTATCCATTGGGCCTCGAGTCAATAGCTAAAAACCAAACTGAATACTGAAAGAAACTATACTCGACAAACTATCTAAAAAGTGACTCAAAGCTAACCAAGACAAAACTTAATATTTGAAGCTTCATGGCAGTACATGACCAAGACTTGAGAGTTTCAAATCCTGATGATAACCACCTGTGTTTCTTGAAAACCAATGTACCATCAGGATATATCAAAATTCCAATGTAACCAACCAAGCATATGCCTCCTTGATTGATTATTCTGATGAGATCCTCTGGACAACTTGCAACTGGGCATCCAAAAACATAGTTGACCATGATCTCCTTCATCACTGGATACTGCAATAATTACCTTCACTACTGATTGCAATAGATTTTCCACTCAATCCTGAAAAACATGAAGATTTACCTCCTGCTGACATAGAAGAAACAAGGTATCTTTTTCTCTTTATTTTGACCTCTCTTCATAATGTACCTCAGTAGGAGTATGTTCCTATTCTTCAAAAAATTCTAAACAAGTAGGTGAGAAGAATTCCTCTTGAAAAAACATTTCAAGACATGAGACATAGGAAGAAGAATTTGAATGGTAGTTTTGAATGCTCTGGTCTTCTGTAGTCTGAGTATATTGTTGATCACCTTCATATGATATAACAACTAGATTGTCATGTTTCTTATCACATTTGTAAATAATAATATAAGAAACTTCAGATGGTTCTTGAAACCCAAGACTGACATTTCTATCATCTACCAAAGATTCATCCCAAGAAACTTTTTCACTTACTTTAATAAAGATCTCATCTTGTTTTTCCTAGAGGGAATGGATTACCTCCTGGTGAATACTTTGTTTTGATGGGATGAGAAAACTTAGGTCTATGACTCTGTTTTGTTTATTTGAGGTGACCTCAACCATATAACTCTCCTTTATGGGATCTGGAAAAACATACTCTTCATCATCACATTTTTGACTTAGATCTGGATTAGCAAATTTGGCTTCATCACAATTTGAGACTGGAACATCATTTTCCTGCATCTCATCTTCTATTTCAATCAGATCTTAAATAAAAGCTTGTCTTCCATCATTTTCAATTGTATGAAGATCTTCAGCCTGCTGGTCTTGATAAGTATCCTCTAATATTTCTGTATGCTGCTGAAATGGATTTTCATGTAGTGCTTCCATGACTTCTTCGTCCATAAATTCATCATCTCCATAAAATTTCTCAAGATTTTCAATGAAACTATTAACATGTTTACAACAATTCTGTACTAATATTAAAGACAGACAAGATTCTTTGTAACTTTCAAAGAATATTGTATGAAAATCTTTTAAACAATAAATACAAGCAGGCGGAAAAATTTCATATCAAGATCGAGCTTCATCTTCTAGTGTAGCCATGAACATCTTCATCAAGAAATCTTTAGGAAAATAAATCTTTAATTTATGCACATGGATGTGAAATTTCACCAAATGAAGAGCAGCATCATTACCTTTCACATTTTTTAACATAGGCAAATTCCTTTTCCAGTCTACCTCAGGCGTTTTATTTGGGAAACTTGGAATGTGATCTCGGCTCATGGGAGCATACCTTCTTGCAACACTTGCCATCTTAAAGAAAAAATCTTAAAGCTACTGATCTTCCTACAGTGGAGTCACAATGAAGTTTTGATTTCTAGATATTTCAGTGAATGGAATCGCCAGGTGAATGATTCAGCCTTCATATGTATTCAACTGTTGTTCACCATCAATAATCAGATCTAAACTTTGTCGTTGTTTACCGGGGAAGACATGATCTTTGTTCCCCAGTATAGTCACCAGAAATGTTAATACCTAATTTGAACCTTAGGTTGAAGGAAGGAAAATCAGGGTAACCTCAAACCATGCTCAGCCTTGTAGCTAGCCCTACAAGTTTAGGAGAGGGCTCTCTCCAGGAAAAAATATTCAATGAAGTATAACTGTAAACTGATTTTAGGCTAGGCATAATAATGGGAAATGTTTTTGTAAATTTTGAAGGGTTGTATGGAACAGATGGGGCAGTTTGAATCATGGGTAATTAAATCAGAGATACAGGGTATTTCATGGGGCAAGGTAGGCAAGGATTTTAACAATTTAGTTTAAATAATGATGGAATGGTAAGACTGGTGAGAAGCTGAAAAGGGCATAAGGGATGGATCCTTTTCAAACAGCAAAAAACATAGATCATTGAATTATTTTGCAAGGAAGAGCATTATACAATGGATTATACCTATCTATCTTGAAAAAAGTCAACCAGAAATGTGAATGAATGAAATCGTAAACATTACAATTAATACATGAACACAAAGGAAGAAACAAAGCTAAAATCCATACCACAGAGATCCACCTACATGATGGGATAAACCTATGAATTAATATGGGTTTTGAAATCCTCCCACTTAGTCAATGGAGGTTCTCCCTCCAACCTCAGGGTTTCCATGTGGATCTCTAACCAAGTCAGTGCATGGCCCTTCAATTTCAGCCATGCGAATGAGACATTTTTCCCTTCCTTGATCTGATTGATGCTGAAATAAAATTCCAGCTCCTGCAACTAGTGGTTTAGCTTCAGATCTTATATATCATCATGGTATGGCTTGATATTATATTTTTGTTCCACATTAAATAGGGATTGATTCACGACACTCGAACTAGGTTTATCTTTTCTAGTTTCTTTCTTCAAGTAGTTCTCCACGTCTTCCTGATAGCCCGGTCCCCCTTCATATTTTTCCTTTGCATTGGAACCCTCATTTTCTACAAATATCCCCGCTTATTACTTATGGCTTCCATGAGTAGGTTTTCACTATGGTTTATATCCGTGACTTGTTTTTCAAGTTGTGAAAACCTCACCTCTTGAAGATCACAAGGTTGGTTTACAAATTCGTCGGTCATGTTTAGGGTTTTATAATTTCTGGCCCTATTGATCTAGATCCACGCAATATCTACAAAATACCCAAATAAACACTCTTTGATACCAAATGATCCATAAATTCCCATGGACATTCCATTGGATATTTAATCACAACAAATATGATAACAATATATTAAAATACTCAAATTTTACAGTATTGCAATTTTATTAAAATTTAAGATTTGTAGATTTAACTATAATTAGTGCATGCAAGTGATTGGAAATTATGTAGAAAAATAAATAATGACATCATAATATCACACACACACACACACATAAGACACAAGATATTCTCTTTGGGAAACCCTTTCGAGAGAAAACCCAACTGGAACTTGAGGTCGCTTCGCTCTCTTTCTCTGTCTGGAAATATGGCATCAGGTACAAAGAAGTAATGCCTATGGCCTATGGGCTGCTACAATACACATATCATCTTTGTTTGTTGTATCTTTGATCTCTCTTGGCTATATTTACTCAAATATGGAACAAAATTCTCTCAAAGGAATGGAATGCGTCTTCCTCCTAGGGTCCTAGTTATAACACAACCCGATAGCCTACTAGTGGTTATGTTTGACTACATAAACTCTAAACTAGAGTTACCATATAGAATATTATAGAGTATTTTACATCATAATGTGATATTCCTAAATTAGCATGCAACAAATTGGAATATTAAAATCTAATTTTGGTTTCTTGTTTGATGAGTAAGTGGGTAGGGAGACCCATAAATCTCTTTGTTAAGAATAAAACCGCTTCTCATGTGAAAGTGGATCATCTTTTCAGCTTAATAAAGCACCCATAGGTGTGAAAAGGAGCTAGAGAATGTGGAAGGGGTCAAATTTGACCAAATCAACAACAATGTCATGAAGAAGTGGCATTCAATGAGGGACATCGTAGTTTTAGATGGAGAAATATTGCATGGAGGTAATGTCATTAATGGATGGGGCTTAGGGTTTGGAAGCTCATTTCTTATAAAAGAAAGAGGATGGTAGCCATATTAGTCAAGTTATGATATGTTATTTTTTAGATTATATGGAAACAATATACCTCTGAAAGAGAAGAAACAATATTTTTGACCAACTTGAAGATTTTCTGTTACTTTAGCCAATGAGAAGAAAAATGAAACCGATTCCCACATTTGTCGTTGCTGTTGTTCTGTGATAATGCCGTAGGGATCTCTATGTTACATGGTTTACTCACGGTCTTAATCAATATCTTTTTCTTTAGTTCTTTGAATAAAAACCCTTTTCCAGAGGAATAATGCTTTTAAAATCGAATGAAATGAATACCAGTTTTAATGAAGAAAAGTCCCTTTTTTACTCATAAGGGCGAAAGACCGATGGTGGGTCCATATGCAATCGAAAATTGAAATCGAAGGAAGGGAGGGGATGTGTCATAGAATGGAGCGATTGAAGACATGTGATGCGATGGTCTATAGGGGAAAGGGGAAATCGTAATCGGAAATCGGCATTTGGGAGCGGGTACAACACATAGCAGAGAAATGCGATTGCGATGGAGAGATCGGGAATGGTAGCGAACATTTACAATGGAGCGATGTGACAGAGGAGAAGCCTTTTTAAAGAAAATAAAATTATTTTTCCGCTTTACAAATAATTTTAGGAATAAAAATGGGGCGCGGAAGTTTTAAAACATTGCTAAGTGTGATGCGTTGAAATAATCTAAAAAATCTTTTAAAAAATCAATTTATCGCATTGACAAAGGGAAATTTTTTTTTTATTTGGAATGGGCAGAAGGGTTTATGGTGGGACCTAGCCAATCGCAATCAGAAATCGGAAGAGCGGGGTGATGAGTTATGGGACCGCTGTGAAGTTGTGATGCGATTGGATCGAAGGGAATCAATCGGAAGTTAATTCAATCGTATTGAAGTAATCGGAGAAGGGTGAATCAGAAGTGATTTAATTGCATCGGGGATTTACAATGATGCGATCGGGTGATCGGAAATGTGACTTGCGATCGGATCGGAGGTAGTCAATCGGGAGTAGCTCAATCAGGGGTGACTCAACTGGGGTTGCAATTTAAATGGTGCGATCGGATCGCAAGGAAGGGGATGCGATTGTGATCGAAGAAGGGAATTATAATGAAAAACTTTGAAATTATATTATAAAGTTTAATGGACTAAATGAGAAAAGGGGTAGGTTAAGGCGTTTGGGGAATTTTCTTCACTTAGGCATATTTTTCAATCCAGGAGTCAGTTTTGAGAGTATAATATACCGTTGGAAAGCTTTTTTCGGGCTCCCTCTGATGGACATACTTAGAACATGATTTACACTAAAAATCATATGGAGAACACCTTTGAAACACAAACCTGACAAGGGAAACCACCAGTAGAATAATTTTATATCATGACCTAATGGAATGATTGAAAATTTCTTCAGAATGGGACACCTAAGATGCACATGCAAATGTGTTTTGATCCCTGGTGGAAGTATGCAAATACTGACACTAACAGGAGGAAGGTTTCCTTCCCTTGGGAGGCCAATAAAGGAGCCCCTTGGGCTTATTTGACATCTGTGGCATCAGGCCAAGTTGATTTTATCCCCTACAGCGCAGTTCCAGTCTAGATCTACATTATTTTGATGAGTTGTTGTAGGAGTAAGTTTAGTGCTCAATTTGGAGTGTTTTCTTTCCATTGAAGGGATCAACCCCTCATTGAGAGGGTTCTTTGGAGGAGTTCTTTCAGATCTACATCAGATTCCACCACCTCCTTTTATGTGCTTTAGTTTCAGTGCATATTCATCCCTAGGGCTTTATATACACCATCTATATTTTTTGTATTTCCGGAAACCCTTCCTGGGTTGTCTAGGATAAGTATATGGGAGCATAGATCTGCATTTTTGGCCTTGTATGAGCATGATATTTTTAGATCCATTTATTTATATGTCCCAGCTACAGTATTAGATACTAAATCTATGTTTTTCTTTCTTCAGTACTTTGTGTAGTAGTGTATTACATGTTTTGGGTGCATTTTACAATTGGAGGTTTCTTTTGCCTATCTTGAGGGGCTTGATCCCCAAGATCTTGTACTTATTTTTTGTTGTTATACATAATACCATGGATCTATCATTTTTATCACATGTAATGGATTCCATTATTATGAGCTATCTTCCCGCTTTTCCCATTTGGCAATATTACAGTGGTATCGGAGCATAATCTTGGCTCAGCCTGTGAAGAAATTGCATCTATGTTATCGGAAGAAGAAGAGGATTATCATAGAAAAGAGAAGGCTTGCTAAAGAGGCAAAGGAAAGTTTCCATTATTTGGAGAAATGGAGGGAAATAATTTTTCAGAACTTCTTCTCCAAACTATGCATGAGCTTAAAAGAGAAATCAAGGGAATGCGGAGGGAAAGACATGAAGATCCCTCAAGAAGATTTAAACATGATGAAATCTCTAGTTATTCATATTATGTGTGTGAGCATTAAACTACACAATTAGATATACAACGTGGTAGCATGCCCACATTCTTGGCAAGAGAAGAAGGAGAAGGAGAAACACCAAAGGAGGAGATTCTTGGTGACTATCTCCAAGAATATGAATCTCAATCTAGAAGTTTCAAGGAGCATCTATGTTTCCAAGGGTTTTGTCAAATAAAGGAAGATAGAAGACCCAGTAACTACAATAGAAGAAGAGGGTACATGCAGCATGCTTTGGGCAGATTCTTTCTACCTACTTTTGATGGGTCACCCAAGAGCACAACCAAGGCTTGGGTAAAGGATCTAGACACATATTTCCAACTGCATCATGTTTCAAAAGAGGAAGCCATTATAGTAAGGGCCAACATCTAGTAATTGGAAACGTACACCCCCATCCTTTTCAGAAGGTTTATGCACAAAAACAGAAGGAATATTTGCACAATGAGAGAAGGGACAAATCAGTCCACTCACATATGCAGCCTGCTCTAGGCCTTGATTTTTCATTACACGAAGGCATTCCACCAGGGAGACACCCTAATTGGAGGAGAATCAAAGAGTTCTCTCAACATGTTGCACCACTCATGGATCTAGGAGAAGTGGGAACAATGGGAGGTCATTGTAAAATGTTGAGAGTGTCGAGTAGACTCAAGGAGGAGGGAGAAATTCTCCCAACATCATCATTACCCACACTCATTTCAGATTCTGTGTTGAGAAAGGAGCAACAAGGGGAGGATAGCAACCTTCGAATATGTCACTTTGGCAAGGGAGATGTCAAAGAGGAGGAAAAATACATGACAGATGCTTTCTATGACAGATCATCAGTGCTATCACTTTGGAGGATAGATCCATATTGGAAATCCCAACCATTGGTGGATTATTCCAAGGATCTTTTTACATGCATGATACTTGATGACCAGCTACATGAAGAGGGCTATTCAGTCCAAGACGAGGTCATTTATTATCATGGTAGAATATTTTTATATAGATCTTCCAAGCTCAATGAGAATTTTCTACAAAGAGCACATGAAGATTTTCTTTTCAGTCATAATTATTCTATGAGAGAATATCACTCCATCATGAAGGGGTACACTTGGGAAGGCTTTGAAGAGGAGATATATCAACATTTTAAAAGATGCATGGACTATGTGGAGTTGGGAGATATACATAACTCTATGGAGGAGTTATCACAGCCACCTCTTCCCTCTTTTGGGATGAGAGGAGATTTATATATGAAGCACTCCATTTATATGAGCAGAAATTTTGGTAAGGAACATGTTTATGGGCAATATGTTTCACTTGATTATTATTTGCATTCCTTTACCATGTATATGTAGGCCATAGCTCCAAGGAGGAGCATTATTCCATATAAAATTCATTCCCAACTTTGGGCAATAAAAAGTCTGAACATGGCCACTCCCTTGGAGGACATAGGGAGATATTTTATCATTGTGGGTGCACTCCAAAAGCACCAAGCATATGTCGAATTTTTAGCCATTGTGAGAAGACTTGTGCAGGAAGTAAGTGGTCGAGAAACCACTTACCATGTCATTATCTGATGCAGTCAAGAGATTTACTGCGTTGGTTCCACATGTGGGACTATAATCCACCTCCATTATTACATATGATTGATTATGTATCACTGGTTTTGATCCCATATGTTAATGATGTTCTTATTATTTTTGGGGACATGATTGGAGGGATGACACATTGGTTGGATGTGTACATTGGGAATGAAACTTACCACATTTATTCATGCTTCAAGGGGAGCATGGGACATTGTATGGTTGCTACATTATATCACTTTTTTCCTTATGAAGGGAGCCATATGAGTGACTTATGTCTCTGGGAGGAGCCTCTCACATGGGAGGATTTTTTCTATGAATTACCATTATGGAGGGTCATTCATCTTATATGGATGATAGCTTGGAGGATGGAGCTTCACATGGGGATGAAGGATCCCTACATTTTATAAATATATCCTTGTAGTTGCTTGAGGGAAAGCAACATTTGGGAGGGGGGGATTGTAATATTCCTAAATTAGCATGCAGCTTATGGGAATATTAAAATCTAATTTTGGTTTCTTGTTTGATGAGTAAGTGGGTAGGGAGACCCATAAATCTCTTTGTTAAGAATAAAACCACTTTTCATGTGAAATTGGATAATATTTCCAACTTAATAAAGCACCCTAAGGTGTGAACAAGGGCTAGAGCATGTGGACTGGGTCAACTTTGACCAAATCAACAACACTGTCATGGAGGAGTGGCATTCAATGAAGGACATCACGGTTTTAGATGGAGACACATTGCATGGAAGTAGTGTCATTAATGGATGGGGATTAGGGTTTGGAAGCTCATTTATTATAAAAGGAAGAGGATGGCAGCCATATTATTTAGGTTATGATATGTTACGTTTTAGATTATATGGTCTATTTAGACATATATATTTCTCTAGCTATTTAGCTGAGATTGAGTGTTGTTTATCACCGGGTGTTCCTGATCAGGAATCCCACCTCTTCCATTGAGAAGCTCTTGGAGGAGTTTGCACTACATTTCCACATTCAAGTTTCAGGCCAAGCTTCAGTCTTGTGGTACAACACAATTTTTGTTGACAGATGTGTTGAGTTGGAGGGTGCAGCAGTGGAAGATCTTGTTGGGTGTTTTCTGAGCTAGTTTTGCAATGGAGGAAGGTTTCCTTCCATTGGGAGGCCAGTAAAGGAGCCGCTTGGTATTATTTGAAATATGTGGCATCAGGACAAGTTGATTTTATTTCCTACAACATAGTTCCAATCTAGATCTATTTTATTTTGATGAGTTGTTGCAGGGGAAAGTTCAGTGCTCCATTTGGAGTGTTTCCTTTCCATTGAAGGGATCAAACCTTCATTGAGAGGGTTCTTTAGAGGATTACTTTTAGATAACATCAGATTCAAAAAACTCCTTCTATGTGCTTCAGTTGTAGTGCATCCTCACCCCCAGGGATTTAGATCCACCATCTATATTTTGTGTATTTCCAGAAACCCTTCCTGGGTTGTCTAGCAAAAGTGTATGGGAGCATAGATATCCATTTTTGGCCTTATATGAGCATGATATTTTCTGATCCATTTATTTATATGTCCTAGCTGTAGTATTAGATACTAAAAATGTGTTGTTCTTGCTTCATTACTTTGTGTAGCAGTGTATTACATGTTTTGGGTGCATTTTGGCATTCGAGGCTTCTTTTGCCTATCTTGAGGGGCTTGAACCCCAAGATATTGTACTTATTTTTTTGCTGTTATACATAATACCATGTATCTGTCATTTGGCTCACATGTATTGTGTTAATGTTTACTACCATTTCCATTATTATGAGCTATATTCCTTCTTTTCCCATTTGGAATTATTACACATAATCATGTGGCTAGCCCCTTTTCGATGAAAAATTGTGGCTGAAGTGAAATCCTCACTAACTATAGGTGTGAAAACAAGAAGGTCAACTTCTAAGTGGCATAATTAATGAGGTGCTCAATATTATGCTAAAAAATGAAATTTGGAGTAATGGTGTGGAACATGAATGACCGTGTAGATCTCATCATTCCAAATTCGGTGCAACTCGTTTCAAAGAAAACTGACACCATATGCTCCCAGAAACATGTTTTGTCCACTTCTTCAAACATGAAAAATTTTGGAAAAAAAATGCAGGACAACCCGGTTAGTAGTCCGTACAACTCATTGGCCATGCCCATGTGGCAGGTTGACTGGTCAATGTATTTCCATCAGTGAATGAGATTGTGCCAAGTGGCACTTTTTCATTATTTTGTATTGGCATGTTTTGATTAGGTTTTGGGCAGCCAGCCAAAGGCTGCCACATGGCCTAGCTAGGGCCTCCCCCATGGCATCTAGAGGGCCACTAAATTTTTGTGTCAAGGTCTGAGTAGCAACAGAAGGGGTTGAACCTGCGACCTCCAAGAACTATATAGAGCCTTTACCATGACACCAAATTTTGTTTCTTAACATGTATTGGTTGTGTATTTTATATAAAGTCTAATGGTTTTACCTTTCGGGGTGGGGGTCGGGGTCTAGCCCCAACCCTAGTCACCGTCCTGGGGCAGGGCTCGGGGCTAGACCTGCACCCCCCCACCCTCCACTGATCTTAACCTTTAACACCAAAACTGTAACATTAAACATTATGCTCATGCGTCCACCCTTAGTGATTAATTATGATGTTTAGTGAAAACCGTAGAATTTTTTATTTAAAAAAAAAAGCATTATTTGACTAAATACACTATGGTTTAAAATTTGGCTCTAAGGCCTTATTGTAAAAATTAATGCGTTGACAAATTATCTTGGAATTAGGGCAATCTGGCGCTCCATTAGCAGATTTGGGGGTGAAATTGTATATGGTGCAAGATTTGGAGAAATTTGTGCAACGGTTAGTGCCAAAACTCTCGGAAGCCATAACTTACTCTATTTTTGACCAAATTTGGTGCAAAAAGAGGCTACATAGGAATTTTTGGGCATTCTAGAGACACTGGAGTAGGTTTCAAAGCTGTTTGAGCATTGAAAATGTATTTGATGATAATTTTCAGCATAATAGAAGAGGGCCAAGCAATTTCAAGTTGGAACAAGGAGATGTAGCCTAGGAGGGGTGAACTCCTTCATCACGTGATGTTGTGTTACTATTTCTAGTGATGTTCATGTTTGTTATATGTTTCTCTTCAATGTTTTATTCATTTTAATTTTCTCAAGAAGTTCACATAAAACCACATAAAAACTCATGGTTAACTTGCAATTTACCTCATAATCCTCAAGCATTTTATTCATATTCCGAATTCGAATTTAGCACAAAAAACAAAAAAAATTCCCATTAATATCAAGTTGTTATCAGAGCACTAGGTTTACTTATGCAAGGATGATTTGATTGTTTTGCAAGTGTTTAAATGCTTACAAGGTTGAAGCTAAAAAAATGAAAAGGTAAGCTTGTGGGTGTAGGTTCTCAAGTTCGAGCAAGGGGAAGGAGGGCACATTTGCCACAATCTCCACCACAAGATTCACCTCCTATTGTACCTGAGGCTTTAGTAAGAATTTTCCTTGAGGAAGGAAATGATAACATGACAGAGGATGAGAAGGCTTTTAGGAAGGCTTTCTTTGACATGCCAGAGATGGTGAAAATCCTATATAAAGAGAGGAATAAAACATTGCAGGGTGAAAGCCTCAAGTCTCCAAGAGGAGAGGGTTGTCTAGGAGGAGGAGGTAATGGAAATGGTGATAAGCCACCATCTACTCCACCATCATGCTTGCCATCATCTTCACCTTCATCTTCATCCTCTTCCACTACTACAACACTTACTCATACTCATCCACATACCTCAAAAGGAATTGGTAAAACACCTCTTTTAAAACTTGATATTCAATTTCAACTGCCTATGTATAATGGTGAAGTGAATGTGGAGAATATTGAAAATTGGGTTTGCCAGTTGGAGGTGTACTTCAGGATTCAAAACCTTCAAATGATGATACAAATATTGAGCTACCTTCCTTGAGATTGCAGGATGCAACACTAGTATGGTGGGAGGCCAAGACACAATATGAGATAAAAAAAAATGGCAAGATCTCAATCTCTTGGACAAATTTCATTGATGCAATTAAAAGAAAATTTTACCCTCTAGAATATATGCAAAAATCCATCATGAATTGGCAGAACTTTAGACAACTTAAAGGTCAAAATGTGCAATATTACACCCAAGAATTTAGAAGAAGATCTCTTATGTTAGGTGTTTATTTACAATCATAAGAAACATTGCTGAATTATATAGGGGGTTTACATAGCCACCTAGGGCATAATTTCCTTATGTTCAATCCCACTAGTCTAGATGAGATTTGTGTGCAAGCCACTCACCTTGAGGCAAGAGGTAAAAATATTCTAGAAGAGGGTAAAAATAAGCCCTTTAAGGGTGGAGAGAAAGGAAAGGATTTCAAAGGAAAAGGAAAGAAAAAGGAAGAATAGAAAATGAAATGCAAACATTGTTCCAAAGAGGGTCACAATAAAGACCATTGTTGGAAGCTTCATCCAGAGATGAGGCCCAAGAAATTCAACAACAAGGGAAAACAAACAACAGCTACAACCACTCAACAGGATTTGGGATCCGATTCAAGTTATGAAACTAAAATTACAACCATGGTTATGAAAGGAAAGGAATCAATTGCTAGCAATAGTTCATCAAATTGTCACACGGGTACTCCAAATGAAGAAACAATGATTGAATTATTTCATGTGAGGGTTATTTCAAAAAATACAAAAACCGATGCACTATTTGATGGTGGGTATAAAGCCAATTTTATATCTGAAGTCTTAGTTAAGAAACTTAATCTTGAAACCATTCCACATCCCAAACCATATCCATTGGGTTGGATATGCAAGAACACAAATTTACGAGTAACAAGAAATTGTATTCTTCTGTTTGTAATCACAGCAAACTTCATTGACGAAGTTGAATTAGATTTTGTACCAGTTGATATTTCAAGAACTGTTTTTGATAGTCCTTACCTCTATGATATAAAATCAATATTTTATCACCATGAAAACAAGTACGACTTGTTCAAACATGGTGTGGAGTATATTATGAGAGCTCATTGCAAGAAACTAAATCCTTCATTAGTTAATGTTGGAGAACTAAAAATACTAGTGAATCCAAGAAATAATTTTTTATTTCTTATGATAAACCAAAGAATGATGTTGATTATGAATAATTTCAAGGTTGTGATCCAAAGTTGAAATATTATTTGATTGAAGTGGTTAATGAAAATAATGATATGTTTTTGGAACCAAAGGGATTACCTCAAAAGAGGGGAATCCAACATGAAATATAGTTGCATCAATATTATCATCTTCCTAGCATTGGCATTTATAGGATTTCAGGGATGGAGAGTGTTGAAATAAAAAATAAAATTCAAGAGTTGTTGGACAAAGGGATAATCGACCAAGTACTTCTCCATGCGGGTCACCTATTGTGTTGGTGCCAAAGAAGGATGGAACATGGAGCATGTGTGTATATTTCTGTGCTTTGAAAAAAATTACGGTAAAGAACCACTATCCACTTCCTAGAATAGATGATTTACTTGATGAACTGAAAGATGAAAAGTATTTTACTAAGCTAGAATTAAGGAGTGGCTACCATCAAATGAGAACTATTAAAGGTGACATTTGGAAGACAAGATTCAAAATAAATCAAGGTTTGCTTGAATGGATTGCTATGCCTTTTGGCTATATAATCCTCCTGCTACCTTCATAAGTGTGATGAGTGATGTGTTGAGGCCATTAATTGATGAGTTTTTCATAGTATATTTAGATTATATCTTGATTTTCAGTAAATCACGTGATGAACATGTCATGCATGTAAGAAAAGTACTTGACACCTTAAGGAAAGAAAAATTGTTTTGAAGATATCAAAATGTGAATTTGGTAAAACTTCTTTGGTGTACTTGGGGCATATTGTTCGAGGAGGTGAGTAGAAGATAGACCCCTCTAAGGTTGAGTTCACTGTGAATTTTCCAATGTCCAAGACAGTTACTGAGGTAAGAAGTTTTTTGTGAGCAACCCATTATTGAAGAAATTTTATTGCTAACTTCTCTTCTGTCGCATCTCCATTCCATGCATTGACTAGTGTGAAAAAGGTCTTCTAGTGCGGAGGAAAGAAGCAAAAATAATTGGATGCTTTAAAAGAGAATATTAGTTCAACTCCAGTACTTGTACTTCCAGACTTGAGACAACCCTTCAAGATTCAAACTAATGCAAGCGAATATGCCATGGGTGCAGTCCTTATGCAACATGGTAAGTCCATTTCATTTCATTCAAAAACTTTTAATGGTGCAGTGATTAACTATCCTACTTATTACAAGGAGATTTATGAGTTGGTTCAAAGTGTGAAAAAGTGGAAACAATACTTGATGGGAAACGAAACCATCATACACAACAAACACCAACCATTGCAATACTTACAATCACAAAATAAGTTGCAGAAATCAAGGAACCTACGATGGATGGGTTTCCTAGAGAAATTCCACTTGGTAATTAGGTATAATAAAGGTATATACAACAAGGTTTTTGATATTATTTCTAGGCCTATTTTGAGTGAAGCTACTTTACTCAAGCATCATTTTATTTTTTATGAAAGTCATGTTGAGCAATATTCATTTGATATTCATTTGATAATGACTTTAAATATGTTTATGAAGACTTGAGTAAAGGAAAACAAGTATAGGAATTGGATTACCATGTACATAATAACTTGTTGTATCATTTGGGTAAGCTTTGTATTCCACAAGGGGAGAGAGTGAATGTCGTAAGGGAAGCACACACTTATCTTATTGTTGGACATTTCAGTGTAGGCAGAACTATGTCACATCTTGAGAGGTATTTTTATTGTCCTTGTATGCTTGAAAGTGTGTCAGGTTTCATTAAAGGTTGTTCATTTTGTGTAGTCACTAAGCTGAGAAATAAGAAATTAGGATTGTACACATCACTTCCCATACTTTTACGTCCATGGGTAAGTGTTTCTATGGATTTTGTAGGAGGTCTTCCATTGTCAAAAAGAGGTCATGATTATTTGTATGTAGTTGTGGATAGGTTTAGCAATATGTGTATATTAATGCCATGTAGAAATAAAATCACAGCTGAACAAACAAATCACTTATTGTTTTAGCATGTTTGGGTTCATTTTGGGTTGCCCACATCCATTGTTAGTGATCGCGATTCTCGATTTGTTGGGAATTTTTGGTCAATTTTGTGGGACTTGATGGACACTAAGTTTAAAAAGAGTACAACCTTTCATTCACAAATAGATGGTCAAACTGAAGTGGTAAATAAAATAGTCACACATCTTCTGTGAGGATACTACAGCAAGCATCTGAATTTGTGGGATGAAAAGTTGAATTACATTCAAGATGGTTACAACCATGCAAAACACTCGTCTACACAAACATCTCCACTTGAGGCATGTCTTGGATACTTTCATAGATGGCCATTGGATTTCATTTTTGGGAAGGATGTTGCTATTGATGGCCATAGTGGCATAGAAAAAGCCAAGACGTTCATAGAACAAATCCAATTGATACATCAAACAGTTCAAGATCAAGTTACTTGAAAGGAGCCAAGGAAAATAAAAAGAAAGGCACATCAAGCATCATGTCGATCACAAGTTCCAAGTTGGTGATGATTTTTGGCTTCAAATTAGAAAAGAGAGGCTTTAAGGGAGGGTAAAAATCTGAAATCAATCTGTTATGGTCCTTTTAGAAATTTGGAAAAGATTGCTGACAATGCCTTCAAGTTAGATTTTCCTTCATACATGCAAATTTATTATGTTGTTAATGATGAGAAAATAAGGTTGTAGGAGCCTCCGTCGATTGAAGATTAAGGAGAACAGGTTCAAATTCCTTCCATTGAGGATTTTTCTCCATAATACCTTGATGATCTTCAACAATATACCATTCTTGACAAAAGAACAAGGACATCAAAATGAGGGAGTGTAGACTACCTTCGTGTGGGGCTCAAAGGCACAAATCCAAGCAAGGCGAAATAGATAGAGATTGGAAAGGTGAGGGAATTTTACCCTCAACTGTTGAACAACTAAAAGTGATAGTTTGGGGTCCAAAAGATTCGAGTGGGGAGGGGTCATAGGGTGCTCAAAATTATGCTCAAAAATGAAAGTTGTTAGAATGGTGTGGGACTTGAATAACTATTAGGTCCCTATAATACTAGTGTATCCACTTATTGTTATTGTTAGTATAGGCCCCTAATTGTTATTTTGGTGCCCATGTAGTCTCCATATTATTATTATTGTGCCCCATAGAAGCCCA
Source organism: Pinus albicaulis (assembly GCA_034641835.2). Lineage (NCBI taxonomy): Eukaryota > Viridiplantae > Streptophyta > Pinopsida > Pinales > Pinaceae > Pinus > Pinus albicaulis. Next base: position 1,692,477,782 of record CM076575.1, on the reverse strand, counting down.
TTATTGTTATTTTTATGCCCTTACATTGTTATTGTTATGTCAGCTAGGATTATATTGTGATCCCTTGGACTCATATATATATAAAGGAGTTTTTTTCATTTGTATCATCCAATAATTTTTCATTTATGTAATTTAAAGTAGGTTAACCCCTCAAAGCGGCTTATTTCTAAGGCATTGATCTCACTTTTCTTCTATTTTTGGAGCTTGTTTCATAACATTTGATATCAGAGCTTTGTATTCTAGGGTTTTGTTGCTTCAAATAGGTCATCATGGCATTTTTCGCTATAATTTTTTTTTCTACAAAGGTTCAGAAGCTAAAAAAAAATTCATTTGTGAAGTGGATGATTTTTGAGTCATTGATCTCTCTTTTCTTCTATTTTGTGAGTTTGTTTCATACCATTTTGTATCATAGCAGTGGAAGATCACATATATCATCAACAACAAGTTTTCCAAATCTCGAAGGATAACCTAAATTTGGCACAAAATCAAATGAAACAACAGGAAGATCATTGTCGCAGCGAAAGAAGTTATAAAGCAGTCACAGAAACAAGAACTCGACAGCTATGAAATCTATCAATTTCAAAGTATCTCATCAAGTGGAAGAACTTACCCACTAAAGATTCCACATGGGAGGATGAGAATTTTGTACAAAAGCATCCAAAGCTACTCAAGCGTCGAGGACAAATTTTTTTTGAAGGAGAGGGGCATGTTAGGTCCCTATAATACTAGTGTATCCCCTTATTGTTATTGTTAATATAGCCCCCTTATTTTTATTTTTGTGCCCATGTAGTCCTGATATTTTTGTTATTGTGTCCCATAGAATCCCACTATTGTTATTGTTATGTCGGCTAGGATTATATTGTGACCCATTGGACTCCTATATATAGAAAGGAGGTTTTGTCATTTGTATCATTTATATCATCCAATAATTTTTCATTTATGTAATGTAAAGGAGGTTTTGCCCTCCAAGTGGATAATTTTTAAGGCATTGATCTCTCTTTTATTCTATTTCTAGAGTTTCTTCCATAACAATAACCGCATAGATCTCGTTGTTCTGAATTGGCACAATTTGTTTCATAGAAATCCCACATTGTATGCTACCAGAAATGCATTCTATCCACATTGTGAAACAAACAAATTTTTGGAAAAAGAAATGTAGGAAAACCCAGTTAATAGTTAGTACAGCTGACTGGGTATGCTAATGTGACAGGTTTACTAGTCAACGAATTTCCTCCAGTGAATGAGATTGTGCCAAGTGGCACTACATTGTTGGTTTATATTTGCATTTTTTTATTTGTTTTTGGGTGGCCAACCACAAGCTAGCATGTGGCCCAGCCAGGGGCTGTGACGTCACAGCCTGAGGGCCAACAAATTTTTTGGTCAGGGTCTAAGCAGTAGTAGTGGGGGTCAAACCCAAATCCTCCAAGAACTAGCATAGATACTTTACCATCACACCAAATTTTTTTCCTTAACATGTACTGGTTGTAGATTTTATAAAAATTGTAATGGTTTTACGTTTCAGGGCAGGGGCCGAGGTCTAGCCTCAGCCCTGGTGGGGGGGGACCATGGGCAGGAGTCTAGCACCCCCCACCTCCTCCCCACTAACCATAACTATTAACACCAAAAGTATAACATTAAACACTATGCCCATGTGTCCACCCTTAGCGGTTAATATCAACAATTAGCGAAAAATGTAGATTTTTTTATTTAAAAAAAAAAAATTATCTGACCAAATACAATATGGTTTGAAATTCGACTTTAAGGCCTTATTTTAAAAATTAACGCACCAAAAAAATTTCCCTAAAGTTGGGCAATCTAGGGCTCCATTAGTGTATTTGGGGGTGAAATTATAGGATGATGTCAGATGTGGAGGAATTTGTGGAGCGGTTAGTGCCAAAACTTGGGGAAGCCATAACTTACTCCATTTTTTATCAAAATTGAAGAAGAAAGAGGTTACACAGGTATTTTTGGGCATTCTGGAGACATTGGAGTAGGTTTAAGAGTTTTTTGAACATTTAAAATATATGTAATCACACTTTTGAGCATAATAGAAAAGGGCCAAGCCATTGGAAGTTGGACCAAGGAGACATAGCCCAGGCGGGGTGAACTCCTTCATCATGTGTCATTGTGTTACTGTTTATGGTGATGTTCATGTCTGTTAGATTTTTTTGTTCAATATTTTATTCAAGTTAATTTTCTCAATAAATTCACATAAAAAACATATAAAAACTCATGGCTAACTTGAAATTTACCTCATAATCCTCAAGAAATTTATTCATATTCTGAATTGGAATTTAGCACAGTAAACACTAACTTTCACATTCAGATCAATAAATTTATCATACAGACTATGATTGACGCGCTTCTTGTGCCATTAGAAGTTTGTGTGTAGAATAACATAAAAATGTGTAGCACTAAATCATCATGTTTTTACCCCCAAAAAATGTCATTTGATGCCTGAAAACACTCTTGGAAGGTCTCAGACCCTGTTTCACCAAACATGGTGCCATTGGCAAAAACTATCCCGTGAGATGATTCCTCTACTTTTTCCACTCCAAATGCATCAAGATGGACAAAAGACCATATAATGATCTAATATGGATAAATGGTATATGTAACTTTGTATTCTAGCTATAAATATATATTCTTTCTTATTATCATAAAAATTTTACTCTATTATTTACTTTTCTTATATGTAAATATATCATTATTTTGTTAACTATTTAATATTCAATTACTTAATATCTCTGATTGAGCCATTGGAAGGTGTTTCAATCGAGGAGTGGAGCCTGCCACCCTACCTCCTTTAATCACATTTAAGAGAGGGTGATTGCATAGATATCCCACCACATGCATTCACACATGTTAATCAATATTCATTCCCTTCTCTTTCAGATGAAAAGTTGTCATTTGTTTGTGAGTTCTTGATTGAGTAACCTCAGCTTGAGGAATTTTTCCAACCCTCAAAACATTCCCTTGTCATAGATGGGATAGTCCCCCTTGACACTATATTTCTAGGGTCCATACCCACTTGTCATAGTCTAGTTCTCTATGGCATTCATTATGGATTTTCTTTAGTATAGGGGAAAATATTTCCTATAGTGTTGTTTATAAAATAATTCCATTGCATTATAGTTTTGGCTTCTAGGAAGCTCGTATGTTTTACATGCTCCTCGTGATGACCATTCATCTAAGGGGTAAGAAAACAATAGCCAAGGTGAAGAACTATGGGATATTGGAAGTGGTGACAACATAGGATAAAGAATGGGAGGGAGGTGAATGGAAAGGAATTGTCTTCCGCCTGAATCATCTCTAATCCCAATGGGTTGACCTTTGCATGATAATATATTCAATATACAATTTCTATAGTTATTTTATCTCTATGAGAATGATATTATCTGTATGGTTGTATTTGGCTCTTCATCTATAGATTTCCTTGGTGGTGTGTACAAATTTTGGTGTCAGTGGATTCTTATGGTTGTTGGACCCTACCTGGATTTCATCTCCCTTTCTTTATCCTTTATTATATCTAGCTAGATTACACTCTATACTTGTCTCGTAGTTTAATGTTAAAATTTATTCCATTCTATTAAGAATAATTTAAACCAGGTTTTTTTCTTTATCTATTAGTGGTCACTTTTAATCTGGCATTTTCTATCTCATATTACCATGCCTTCCATAAAATGCATTTTCATATGGGGTCTAGTGCTAGTGGTTCCAGGATCAATCCCAGACTTAGAATGTTGGGGTCAAATTCCACTCCTCCATTCCTCTATAAATCCAAAAGGAAATTCGTCAAATGGAAGCCTTAACTACTAATGACCACCAAGCATAGTAAAATTTTCAAATCCAAGAAAAATTAACACATTTGGTTGCTGGCCCTATATATACGAAGGGAAAAGGAAGCCAATATCTTAATTCTAATATGAAGACACTCCTAAGAAGGGTCCAATGGAGAATAAAGGGGAATTCAATGATATAATTTCATTCTTGAATGAAATTCAACAAGTTCAATGCCACTAGTATTCTTGTCTCATCATTTTCGATGTCAATTTGACCCTCATAGAAGGTCATCTTCAATGTGGTCAAAAGCCTTCACCCCTAGTAGGTACAAGTGCCCACTATTCGGTCCCAATCACTTCGTAAAACACTTGATGTTTCATTTAGCCTATTAGATTATTCTTTTGTACTTTCAGTATAGTAGGTTATTTTAATAATTGTGTACTTAGAAATAACGAGTATTGGTATTTTGATATACCTATACTTTTGCCAATTATAATCAATTTTGGTTTCCCAAGTAGCATATTGTGGCAATGCTTAGTCTAAACAATTATCTCTTATTTTGTAAGATGATATCTTGAGAAAATAGGAATTATAATTAACAAAAGAAAAATTAACTAATAAAAATATATTTTCAAATATTAAAGAATAGGCTCAACACAATTAATCATTATAAAATTCACAATTCCATTGATTCAATCCTTTTAACTTAAAATTATCATTTATTTATGTTTTTTAATAAATAAGAAATGTTTTTAAACCTTTTAAATAATAAATTATGTAATAACATATTTTTTTTTCTTTTTAAAAAATATTTTATAGGATTCGTTATTATTTAACTATTATTAATAACATATTTATGTTATTATTAAGATTTGGAATAATTCTTTTGTTGGTATTTCACATTTATTAAAATTAATATATATATATATATATATATATATATATATATATATATATATATATATATATATATATATATATATATATATCTTAAAATTGATATTTATTAATTTATTAAATTTATTATTATTTCCCCGATGGGTTGGGTCAGACTCTCTCACAGCTCATGCGCTGTCTTGTTAAGGTGGAAGCATGGCAGGCCGTAGGCATTCTTGTTCGCATGTGATGGCAAGTTTTTGACAATGAGTATTTACTTTGAGGTAGGCTACCTGCATGCTTTTTATTTATTTGGCGGATGTATGATATGGTAATTTATTGTGTTATTCATACATGGTGGAATGCAGAGGTTTTCTCATGGCACTACTGGCATTGTTTTCCATCCTCTTGAGAGTGTTCATATGAGGGTGAAGTGTCTGTAGTAGAAGCGAGGTGTAGGCATTTAGACTTGAAATTTTAGCAATATTTATGGTGTTTTCTAGATACTTCAGGTAACCTGGTTGGGTCGAGATTTATTTTGGGTGGATTATTCTATATATATTTTGGTTTTTTCTTTCTATTTGTATTGGGTGTGGTGGGAAATGGTTTCAGGGAGACCTGTGTCAACGTGATTTATTCCTCTACTAATGGCGCTCATGGTCTTGCCCTCAAATCTTGTTTTCTCTATCTGCTTTGGTGTCTCCCATGTTTTCCTTTATTTATGCTTTGTTGTGGATTCATAGGAGTGGTCCTCCTATTTTTCTATGAATCTTTTAGCACTTAGTATTTTGGGGCTCTTCCTCTAGAGTGTTTTTCCCTACGGTTCAGGGCTAAAAGTAGCAACGTTTGATAGTATTTTTTTTTCTTATGGAGAAGAATTCTAGGTTTTCGGGGTATTATGTATCCTTCCTCCTTAGTTTGTTTAAGTATACTTATTTTTCTGTAACTATGATTGGTAGACATTGTGTCTTATACTAGTTTTCTATCCACATATTTTCCTATTACTATATAGGGTTTCTCTTCGGTGTCTCTACGTGGGGAGTTAGGGCTTTATCCAGAGTATTTATACTACCTGTCCTCCTCAAGGCGGTCCTATGGCAAGGTGTGCACTGCTTAGAAGGTGAAAATGGGTGGCTTCATTCTATTTCAGGTGTTTTTTACTTGCATTTTTTTTTTTCGACCACTTGGTTTTCTTACATATCTACTCAATCTGTTTCCAAGGTGGCACAGGGGTGGTATGGTGGTTCAATTTCTTTGGAAGGAGGTAGTGCCCTGTGGCCCTTTTTCAGCACTTTTTAACGAGTGTTTTGGTATTGTATTTGGTTTCTAGCTACAAATTATGGCCCATCCAAGGCAGATCTATCACATTAGATGTGTTGGATGAAAATAATAAATAGGTGGAGACCCACGTTAACAAGCAGGGGCCAACAAGGCTTAGTTGTAGTCTAGGACAACACCAACATTTTCACCTTACCCAAGTCTAGGTAAGGAGTCTCACCCAAGGCGTGCCACAACCCTAATTATATGGGGGAGTTGAGATATAGCATCATAAGCGAAACCATTTATTATCACATCCTTAGATCCTTCTCGTCATAATCAAACAAGCATTCATCTGCAAGAAACTAAGCATGTCCTTAAGAAAAGAGTACTAGAAGATACATATTAAAAAAAATTACAGATAAATATCCAGGTAACCATAACATAGAAAATAGGTTATTTTCACACAAAACATAGGCCAGAGAATTCCATTTTCTATTAACTTCATAAAAACACATTACATTAGGCATAATGGCCCTTTCACACAGGAAATCATAGAGGCTGAAAAATACAAAAAAAAATGATGAAATTCATCACAAAATGGTTCTCCTCACTCTGCGACTACCTTTCGGTGCTCTCTCTATCTCAAATCTAATTGTTCCTCTACCTTCCTTTCATTATTCCATCCTACCCAACTGAACTTCCACTCTTTCCTCATTCCTCGCCCCTCTTCCTCCATTGCACGTTTGTTTCCTACTCTTTTCCTGCTCGGTTGTTTTTCCCTCTTCCAACTGGCCTCTTGCAACTCAGATTTCTCTCCCAGTTCACTCCTCGTCCTCTCCACAACTCCCAAATGAGTATCCCACAACCCTCCGTTTTTCTAGTCATTCCAAAACTATCTTAGGCTTTATGAAAATGAAGGCCTCAATAGGCCCCGACCACATTTCATTGATTCATCACTCATTCAATCCTTTATGAGTGATGTCTCTTTTTTTGGTACTTCTTCTATCGGTTCTGTTGCTGCTGACGCTTCCCCTGTTGGTGTTTTTGTTGGTTCTTCCTGCATTTCTTTATCTTGGACATTTTCTTCAAATGAAGGCCCTAATTCATGGATTGTATTTATGACACCCTTCTTGAACTACTAGAAGTTTGTTATCGTGACCTTCTAGGTTTGCATAATCCTTGATGCCTGGGTGATGAATTAGGCGGTATTATTTGATTCTTCATGTTGGATTCAAGTGCTAAGGGTTGAATGCCATAGTGCGTCTGATTCATATCTGAGTTGGTGCTACAATTCCACGTATTTTTTCACTAGCGACCTAAGATCGCGAAGCAATTGGTTTGTCTTCGCTAATTCGTCCTTAATGACCTATCTTTATGCTTCCATAACTTCTGCTTCCTCATAGAGTTGTTGTCGCATATTCTTGTCATTGGTCCACTTTGCATTTATTATTAATTTTTGTACCTATGTTCAAAACAAGTAGATGGGTTGATTATTGATGGCCATGCACCATGACCAATCATGAACTTACTCTAATAGTGTGTGTGCCTCCTCTGTAGTTTTGTGAAAGGTGTCTTTGACTGTGATCACCTCAACCTTATTATGTTTGATATGTGTCTTGTATGCAAATGGTGGTTCTAGTAATGCTTGGCACGTTGTTGCGAGGGTTTTCCTAAGCTCACGATTTGTGGAGAACAATTCATTGCATGATGTCTTGATGATGTTGCATGCGGTAAAGTCTTCAGAAGTAGTTTCTACTACATCTACAACAGTTGGCCATAGCTCCTATAATTGTCTAGTAATCTTCTCAATTTTTTTTTGCATATTATTCTTATCTTGTTGTAGTTGGACGTGCTCTGCATTGAGCCCTAGGATCTATTGTTTTTGTTTCTCATGCCCCACTAACATATAATTATGCAACGCCTCTACTCGATGTGTATCTAACTGAATAAAATTGACTTCCCTAATTCATCTATGATAGGTTTAGAAATCTTGAATGAAGTGGTTTCCCACTAGAAATGGAATTTTTTGTGTCTCCGTTTGGTGATTTGGGTTACTGAGAATGTTTCACGAAAATCGGGTTGTGATGACCAAATTCAAGAATGGGGGGAATGGAACTAAAAGACTAAACCGGTATGGCTAAGTGATGTGAGGCAACAATGAGTGGAGTATTAGTGATAGATTTTTTGATCGTTATGGGTCTTTCCTTTAAGAAGAGGGACAAAATTCGACCTGGTTCAACTCCGGTGCTGGGAATGGTAATGAAAACTTGGGAATATGTGTCAACTTCCATATCTCCTTTGGTCATGACTAACGTAACGGTTGGAATGATGCAAAATTTTTTTACAGAAGTGCAAGCTTTCTGCACCGATGGATTCTGTGAACTGGGTGACGGTACTAAGGTTGAAGCTCAGTGTTCTTCAAATATTAGTGAATCAACTAAGGTTGATGGTGGGTTTTCTTTAATGATTTTGGAAGTGGAATGTGGTTTAGGGTCTCCTTGCATGACGTCCACTGGCTGAGTGACAACCTAGGTAACCTTGGTATTTTTCTTCTTCGCTACTAGTATAGAGGGTTTGGATGGTTTGTGCTTTCTGTGTGCTGGGAGGGTGGGTTGGGATTGTGAATGGGGTCAAACTAATAGAAGTGAAATGACTAGGGGATTACTTCTAGTGGGGATCTACTGCCTTAAAGCTTGAAATTGAGAAAAAAGATGGAAATTGACTTGTTGCAACCCCTATACTTACCATTTGTTGGTTTATTTATTTCATCTAAGTCTCTACTTTTTTTATGAGGGGCTGTAATTTCATCTTCTCATCCCTCTTTCTTGAATCTTCTGGTGTCTCGCCTAGTAAGGATTTGGGTGTCATTGATTGAGAATAATATATATGTTTTTTGTCACGAATTTATCCAACAACTCTTTTCTAGGACCTAACCTTTGTGTGTAATGCTTCCATTGTGAGTATAAACATTTGCGCTCTTTCATGGAATGTGTTAGGATGCACACACCATGGCCTTATCCATGTGTGAGCATGGCTGAGTCCAAACCCAATTTATTCTGCATACTCATTAAGTAGTACTATTTGGATCCTCTTTGTGGCGTTGAGGACATCCAAAATTTTCTTATACCATCCTATGAAACAAGCTTCATTTATTTCCTTATTGTTTGAATCTCTAGATGTCCTCTATGGCATGTATCTGAGCGAAGGCTTGGTCCTCAGTAACAACTCTAGTTACCTTCCTTTTGGAGGACACCACTTCCACATTTCCAACACCATAATAAAATATTGATATATAAAATATGTGGCCCTCTTAAAATTATCTTCACAAACCTCGAACAACTCATGTAATAAATAAGTGCACCAATTGATTTGCGCTCTTTTCATGTAGTGCTCCACAACATAAATTGTATCCAATGTGCATTCATTTATTGTGTAGTGTTGCATGATCTTACCCAAAATGATGTGGAAACTACATTTTTTCTCTCTTTATTGTTTCAATCAGAGTGCCCTTGCCCCCTCTCTTGGCATTGTACTACTCATCGTAGTTGACTTCGCCCACCCTCTTAGCTTTTTTGGAGGTTGTTTGGAAGGAAGAGGGCATTTTATTCACTGCTGTTGAGAGTCTTGTTAATCTGTGTATGTTGATGGCATGGATTTGAATCTATTTATCCATCCATAGTGAACTCCCATGTACCAGAATACGAAGAACCTTAGTACAGTGAATTCTCATGCCGATGGTATTGAACACGGGAAAAATTCTGAGATAAAGAAGTGTATACCTATGAATTCTTGTCAAATTGTTGAGGACTCGAAGTAACTGGCTCCCATATTCCTTTGTAAAATTTTCTGTATATACCCCTCATTTTAATGCTAGAAACTTAAACGAATCGCTGAGGTCATTATCAACCAAGATTGCTTTGTCATATTTACCTGTTATTGTTTCCAATTTCTCAATCCTCTTGTAAAACACTGGTTCAAAAAATGATACAATGTTTTTCGTCATCTTGCAATGTCTCTAGTAGAAGATTGATATAACAGGTCTAGAATTTGACTCGAGACAATTCGATTCAGGCACATACTCTAATTTTTTTTCTTTCACCACCCTAGTTTGTGAGTTTGAATAATTCAACATACCCATGTATATTAAGTAGAAAGCTTTGACATGACGTATTTTAATGGTACCCCTTAACTAACTATTATGGAAAAATTCTATTACAAAAATAATAATATAAATAATGTATACAATAAATAATTATTAATTAGCTAATAGTTAATAATGAAGAGGCATGTCTAAATGAGACATGACCTTCCATGAAGATTCACGTGCCTAGGGTATATAAGCATGCCTCTCACTCTCAATTGTATCATCATTGTTAATACATTTTATATATAATAATATTTGTATCCTCAATGAATATTTTCGTATTCCATGTCTTTTGGAGTATTTGACTTAGAGTAACAAACTTTGTTCGTTCCATTTGGTATCAAAGCTCATATTAAAATAAAAAATAAAAATAAAGAAAGAGTGAGTTACTTTTACACAGTAATATCATCTCGAAAATAGTGAAATGGAGACAAGTAATGAAAAATTTCCTAAAACATTTAGTAAATGTGTTAGTACACTACTTAAAATCAAAGGATCACTCGCAGGAAGAGATATTATAATATTTTTCAGTCCTATTGAATATAGTAATTATGTTAGTCCTAAATGTGATAAAAAATTAATGATTCCTGAATCAAATATAATTGAAATGAATTTTTTTGATACAAGTGACAAACAATACAACATAAGGAACCTACAACTAAGTATTGGGGACATTACTTTATCTCGTAATTCACTGTGAAAACATTGTTTTTTGATGATAATTAAATTGTTTTGGGGTCACCCTAGATGGAAACTCTAGGGTCCTTTATCCTAAATACAAAAATAAGTTTTTGAAAAATTCACACAAAAATAAAAAAATAACGCTACGGGACGTTACCTAGAAGAAAGATTCAGTTGTGCCAGAAAGCATACAAGACATTTCAAAAATTAATTTTAAAGAAGTTTAAAAAGTATTACACAATATGAAAAATGAAATTAACAAGATCACAACTAACGAAAAATGAAGAAGTTTCTTGGCCTAAAGACCATAGTGAAAAATTACTGATGCAAATTAAGAAGCTTAAGAAGGACAAGAAGTGATTAGAAAACAAGATATGACAACTTATCGAGAAGGAAGCATTGAATGAAGAAATTCAAGTTGACGAAAAAACAACAATATTGATCCAGTCAATATCTCAACTCAAGAAGAGGAAAAACTATTTGAAGTAAATATGTACTCAAAAGTTGCAGTTCTAGCAACAAAAGATTCAAGTGAAGATCCAAAAATTAACCATTCAACTTTCATAACTAAAGGAAATCAAGTACTTCAAATAAATAAAGAAGACGACACAAACAAGATAAGGGAAAATCAAATCACTAGTATTCCTTATCGATGTTTGAACCATGAGAGTAGAGAAGTCAATCAAGCTACGTATTTAGAGCATAAACTACAAAATGATGTTCTAAAGAATACTAATGTCAGTGAAATCCATTGATGTGATAAAAATTCATCACAAGTTTCCAGTCACTGTAAGATTCAATAAAAGATGAATTTATGATGGTCGAATCCCTTCTTAGTATGATTTTTTTTTTCACTTACAGGATAATATCAACTTGTATCGGCAAATATGAATATCCTGAGACGAGAATAAATTTTTAGCAGAAAAAGAGATAAATAAGAAGACATTCATAAAAGAGATCAAGCTCTTTCATAAACAAGATTTGACGAAAAATATTTTTGAGGAGGAATGCAAGGTTATGAATAAAATAACATAGATAATGTAAACAATAAATAATGATTAATTAGGTAATAGTTAATGATGAAGAGGCAAGTATAAATGACACATGAACTTCCATGAAGAGTCACCTAGCTAGGGTATATAAGCAAGCCTCTCACTCTCAATTGTATTATCATTATTCATACATTTTATATATAATAATATTTGTATCCTCAATGGATATTTTCATATTCCAAGTCTTCTGGGATATTTGATAGGCCCATAATGTAGTTGGGACTCTTTCATCCCATTCAACACTGTTAGTTAAACACATCTTTGTCAAACCCTTCTCCAATATCTTATTAAATGCTTAAACTATTCCATTTTCCTGTGGGGGATACAAAATACTCTTATGATTTTGTATCATAAAGTTTTGTAGCAGTGATGCGAATGTATCATTAATGAAGTGGCTTCCTTGGTTACTCATTAAACTTCAAGGACATCCAAATCTTGTAATGATATTTTAAAAAATAAATTTGGCTATGGTTTCAACTGTACAATCCTTTTCTGGTGCTGCCTTCACCCATCTTGTAACCTGTTTTATTGCGATGATAATGTAATGTGCTTGGGAATGGAATTTAGGTGGGTTGATGGTTCATATGAAATCAGTTTCCTACTTTTCAAATTCTTGTGACTCTCATATTGGTTGCAGTGTAAATTCATCTTGACATATTCTTTAGCATCTCTGTAGATAGTGGGCAACAAAAAACCTACCTATAGTATTTTCCTTGCGGTGAATTTCCCTCCAACATGTCCTCCCACAACCCCTGAATGAAATTCCCATAGTACCTCCTTCCTTTCATGATCTAATAAACATCTCTGTAATATGTGATCTAGTCCCAACTTGCATAGTTGACTTGTAATAAGTTGATAATCTACTGCCATGATGACCATATGCCTCTTCTGTGTTGTGTTGTATTCTTCTAGGAACTTCCCAGTAGCTAAGAAATTTCTTATGTCCTCCAAATATTTTGGGATTTACTCTACTCTAAATATGTATGCATCTGGTAGTTGAACATCAACATGAAATCCACTTTCCCCTTACTCCAATCATCATAGGTGATCAGGTCCTAAATTTAGCTGGCCTGGCTTGGGAATAACTTCAAACGTGAACTCTTGAAACAATAGTAGCCATGTACTATAGGATTATCTTTTGACATCATCTATTACAGGATTTTGATGTAGCTCTGGCCATTTTATGAACCCTTAGAGTGGTTTGAATCTCAATCAGTTTGGAATCATTTGGCATTTGGGGGTCCCTCCATATGGATTCAAATAAATACTAATGTTATTCAACATCATCATTCCCTTTTAAAGAAAATTACGAGTATCATGTGAATGATCCCACCATATCTAACTGAGCTTGAGGAATAAGTACAAATACTTATGATGTAGGCTTTGATGATCCTTGTGGGATCTTCCCAATATTACCATTGGTACTAGAGATGGCTTTATACGTATTTTTCACACTATGAAATTTAATACTTTTAACTAACTTCGACAAAAATTGATCAGGATTTTTATAAAGTACTAATTGAAGGTTGGGGAAGGTACTACCTGAGCATGGGGAGATCATATTTCCTTTTTGTTTAGACATCAATCTCCTCAAATAAACTCCTCATCACGACATGCATGTCATCATCTAAATCATATTTTGAATTTGTGCCTTCTATTTTGTCTGGCATATCTAATTTTGAGGATTGGGATGGGCTCCTATTATACTCTTGATTCTTAACCCCTGTACCAGAGCCTTATTTTCTTAATGTACTAGTACTATTTCTTATCTTCCTAGAATTCATAACACTACTCTTTCTTGGTGTACATATTTATTTTGTCCATTGATCTCCTGCTTTTCCCTTTCCTGCCATTTCTCCGCTATATATGCTCTTCGATGCGCTCTTAGATCCCTAGATTTATTGAAGAAATTTGTTTCCATTTCTTCGAAGCCTTCATAACTCCCCGTTTTGTATCATCCCTCCCTTTACATCCTTCCCTGAGTACTAGGTCTTTAAGCTTCCATACTTGGGTTTTGTAACACCAAGAAACCTTCTTCCACCATTAGAACTTTAATCCACTAGGGACTTTCTTCTAGAAACACTCCTCGCAATGTTGGTCTGAATATCTTTTTAGCCTTATAAAAATATTGGTGTCTTTTTGCAGCAAACTCAACGATATAGCCTTCTATTGTAGTCCGCACCTAGAAATTTACAACTCGGGTCAGATCAGTGTGCAATCAATGTAGTGTTGAGAGGTATGTTTGAGTCTATATATGACAAGATCTACTTTGTTCACTAGATTTCCTTTTTATCTGCAATCTCCACAACCAGTTATAGAGATATTCTATAAAATTACCCCAAAATATCTTGTATTGGTCACTAGTAGAGTTGGCATACAAGATATCATCCTTTAACTCACTTTGGCCTTATCGACAGAGCTAAGGATGTTGCAAGATGAATCGATCTATGTGGTCATCCCACCAATGTCATATTTCCTTCTTAGAAAACCTTGATACCATATTCCAACACCCTTTTATATTTCAGATCCCAGAAATGGAACCATTTGTTGGGTAAAAATAATAATCGGGTGGATACCTCAGTTCAAGAATAGGGACCAACAAGGCTCCACTATAGTCTAGGATAATGCTGACATTTTCGCCTTACCCAAGACTAGGTAAGGAGTCTCACCTGAGGCATTCCACAACCCTATTTAGATGAGGGAGTTGAAATTTAGTATCATAAGAGCAACCATCTATCATCACATCCTTAGATCCTTCTCATCGTAATCAAAAAAGTATTTATCCACAAGAAACTAAGCATACCATTAAGCAAAGAGTACTAGAAGATACATATAAAAAAAATTATAGCTAAATATCCAAGTAACGATGGGATGGAAACTAATGTATTCACACACAACACATAGGCCAAAGAATGTCATTACAAGGAAAGGACCATCTAGTGGAGGTTATAAAGGAGGTTTTTAGTGTTATAAAATTGGACAAAATTGTCAAAAAAACATTTGCTACAACATCCATTTTTGGTAACGGGTTTTTTGACATAGATTTTTATAGATGTTTTTCTCATCGGTGCATACATCATGTTTGAATGCATTGGTGTGTTTTACCATGTATTCACCGGTACTATAAACATACGAAGCACTGAGATGGAAAACAAATTTTGGATGCCTTGGGGCATTTAGCAATGTCCAGGTGCATGTCGCCCAGCAAGACGCACCAGGTCAATGGAAGGTGCATGCATTAGCGTCGTTAAGGTGTAAAAATGCGTCGGGACTTTTAGGTGTTAAAACTAACTGGGCCATTTAGTTATTAAAATGCACCAATGTGTTAAAGGAAAACCATACCGCTGCATGCAACGCATATCAGACCGCCTGGGTGGTAGTCATTGATAAAGCACATCGGTGTTTCTAATTGGTATCGGTATTTGTGTGGTGCCCATTGGTCGTATAAATGCACCAGTGTGCACTATCATACAAATGCATCGATGTGCAGTAACCAACATGCACCAGTTTTTATTTTCTATTTTTTAGAAACATCGACCTATGACAGTGTTATTATTATGATTTTTCAAATTCAATATTCATCAAAAGTCGACACATATCTTATAATAGTATTTATATCAATTAAATTTTTATTAGTGCATTTGAATGTGATATTTGGATTAATTTGATATATCATATCATCAGATTTCGTACCTCTTCATTATAATATATAATCATCCATATATTTAATCGTTGGTGTAACATTTCACAGTGATACTAGATAACACAATAGAATAAAGTAAAACATATTTTATTATATATATATATATATATATATATATATATATATATATATATAAGACACTCTTTTTCATACAAAATGGGATAGTTATTGTTATCCATTTGTCTTTCAATTGGGGCACTATGTCCATTACATTAAGAAAATTTTCTGATTTCACAGAAAAATATTTCAAAAAATACAATGCCTTTCTTTGATATCCGAATGTATTGATCATCATTCTTCACTACAACTTTTGTCACTGCTCGAGCTACTTCCATGACTTGGGTTATTTGGAGGAATGTTTTGTTAATTGTGTTGATTGTTTTATTCTTCTTCAAGTTCCGTATACAAACATAAAAATAAAGTGTAATGAGCATATATACATTGGTGAGAATAATGAAAATTTCAATATTAAATAATATACACCAATGTAAATCGAAAAGAAATGTACCATAGCAAGAATTGACTCGTGAAGTATACACCTTTCTTTCCATACTTGTGCAGTTCGATACTTTTTTTTCTACAAGTTTTATACCCCATAAAAAATAATAGATTTAATATAAAAGATTTTTTTGTTCTAATAATTATAGACAAAGCTAAGTAAAACAAGGTAGATACTTACAAATTCCATAATTAATTTCTGATATGCCAACATATACTGACAAGCCGTATTTAACCCAATGTCAATCAATTCTTCTGATGGTTCTTCTTTGTATGTTAGCACCTGTTTGAAGACATTCAATGATGATTGTTGTAAAACAACTTAAAATAGACAAAACTGAAATTTAGTTAAGTTTATATAAGGAATTGAAAATTACTCACAAACATATATATCAACCCTTTTCTTCCTTTTCATCTTGTTTTATGTGCTAAATGGGTTCCATTTTCTTTTCTTTTCTACAAGAAAATACTTGAAAATTAATATTTAATCTTAAATTGATTATTTATTGTACCTAATTGAAAAATTCAATGATTACATATTACATTTGAAGGACGTTTTTGTTGATATGGTTGCTCATGTGATGAAACTATGTCCATCTCTTTGACTATATGCTTGTACACCTTTTTGGACATTCCTACTAGAATAATTTTGATATCAGCTCGTTCATCATTTGAGATTTTCATAATCTTCCTGAAAATGTAACATGAGAATAAACTATTTAATTTTTATATTGATATATGAAAACCAAATATAACAAAATTCATATTTATAAATGATTTATTTGTATTAATATATAAATAATTCTAGAAAAACATTTAAAGGAATATTACTTTTTCAATCCTTTTTTTTGTTGTTGTACGTTTTTACTATTAAAAGTATGACATGTCTCATTGATCGATTCTTTGGAAACTCATCTATAGTTTAAATAAAATTTGGTTCTTGGAATCATTAGATTGATTTTTGTATTGTAACTGGAAATAACGTCTATACATTCATTTCACTAGATCCCTCAAAGTTTTGTAAAAGTTTTCCCCCCTTTCGTTAACCTCCAGTACCACTCCAAATGAGCTAAGGAGCAATTCATTTTCATTTACATGTCTATTTTTTTTCTTTTCTTAGAATAACATTCATTTTATCCATTGTTGGTCCCTGTAGAACATTAAACATATATGAATTAATATATTTTTTGAAACATTTTATCTAGTATTTTTAAGTATATTATTAACGAAAATTCAAAAAAGAAACTCATATTAGACAATCGTATTTTTTCATTCACCTGATTCATCCTTCTGCAAATTTTCCATCAAGAATTTATGCTCTTATGGTCTTAGATCAGAAATAATCTTATCGAGCTTCGTCATTTTGTGGCTCTACAAGATACACACTAAATAATACATATTAGTTAAACTTATATGTAGTTCAACATAATAATTTTTGTAAAGAATTTACAAAGAACTTGCCTTTTTTTCTTCTCTCGATGTGATATCAGTTTTTTTGTTACTTGAACTCTTGTCAGCCATTTCTTTATGAATATGAAACCTATACCATACCATTCATTAATATATTTTATAAATAAATCACATAATTTTCAGGTAAAAAAAATAAATGAAGAAAACGGTGTACCTTTTGCAAAGTACCCATCGAATGCGATGCGGTAGGTTCTTATAAACATATTGCCAATATAATAGAAACACCATATGGTGCTTTTTGTTAACAAGGAGACCTGGTGCATTATATGTTAACCAGTGCACTGATTAGCACAAACATAAATTAATAAAAAAATTGTTTTTATCAAACAATGTTTTCTATGAATATGCACTCGGTGCACTATACTACAATAGCGCACTGGTGTGCTATTTTAAATGGTGTAGACCGATTAAAAAATATATTTTTTTTTAAAATGTGAAAGGCCCAATATGGATTGAGATATGACTTTGCAAGTGGTCCCATGGGTTAGATGTCATATGCCTATATTTATAATAATAAAAACCATATAAATCTAAAATTAAAAGCCCTAATTGTGAAGTCACATAAACAAGAAGAAGGGTTTAACATAAGAATGGATTTTTTTTCTCTAAAAATACATAGTAAAATTTAATTGTTTTTACTATGCATGTATTAAATCTAACAGAAACTATATAAAAAAATAATTATTACAATAAATTTTAACAAATTTTGTGCGAATCACCAAATGTTTCAAATTCTGATTCTCTTAATAGTGCTATTGTTTGAAATAATTTTGCTGCTCCACAGTTCTCTCATCCTAACTTGCTCCTTCTATGCCTCTCGTGCAAATCCCTCCCTGAATTTTTTTGCAAAAATAATGAAATAATGAATAGGTTTTACTATTTAAAGAACTTTTTTATGAAATTAGATTTCTGAAAATAATTTGCTGCCCATTTTTGAATTTACAGTTTTTCTTTTCACTTCAAAAAAAAAAGTTGCACTTTTTTTTATTTCGTATATTGGGTGAGTTTGCTAACTAACAACACTAGTAGGTTCGTTAATGAAATTGCATCGGTTCACAGTAACTAATATGCATTGGTGCAGTTAATAGTACATTAGCACTGATAACAATAAGTCCATTTTTAAGGCATCGAAATTAATTTTAGTTATGTACACCAAAATTTATTGTTGATTTTTCTCAAATGAAGGGAGAAAATATCTTAATTATATCAAATTGATAATTCTTCGAAATCCAACTTGTTCCATAATATTTCTCAAAGTCCATCGCGGAGTTCTCCCTATCCATCTCTAGATATAATTACTTCATATTTTATTTGTATTTTCATTATCCAATTGAATTTAATTTTTTTATCCATGTCAATCAGCTGAATAAAATTAATGAATAAAAATTTACAGGTTCATGTAGATTCAAAATTGAGTTCATATGCATAAAATATTCAAACAACACCAAAACAATGGAAGCTCTTATCAGGAGCAGCATACTGCAAGGTGTAGTTGGTAGATGAAAATGGACAACCGCTTCACCCTGCCAATTGTAACATGCCATATTCTAGCCACAATCTTGGGACAATTATGGTAATAATAATTGTTTGTTATATTAATGTAATTATTTCAACATCAAACCAATTAATCATTCATTTTTGACGTGCTTACTAATTGATATCATCGATTTTGTACTTAATGTTCAAATATATTTTTTGAAATTATTAGGATTCTAGTGATGATGAGTGACCTACCTACCATCTTCCGTTTCACCCTACGAAAATGAAAAATCAAGAGAAGGTTGAATTAAGAGAAAAAATCGGAGAGGAATGATACCAAGAATGGTTGAATCAACCACCTATTAAATTCCCACTAAGTCCAGTTTCACCAATTAGGAATGACTACAACAATGGTATTTCTTCACAAGTTGGAAATGGAGGAAATAAAATAAAGGTTGGTATGGATGATTACTTAAGGGATATGACTGCCATGGAGACAATGTTGTTAGATGCATTCCAAAATGATGATCAGATAGGGGATGATGCTCATATCACTGCTACCTTTTCCAAAAGCCTTAAATTTACTTTCACCACCCCTCTCTTTGGACCTGGTGGTCAGTTAAAGGCTGCCCATTTAGGGACAATGATGTTACTATATAACTTGAAAGAAATTTTTGGCTTGTCGAATGCATGTTTCTCAGAAATTTTGATGTAATTGACCATCAAGTCCATTATATTTTGAGAAATATAATCACACAATGAACATTACAAATGGTCTATTTTATAAACGTTAATAATTATCGGCATTGATTTACATCTAATATTGTCCATGACCAACTACATGCTATTCAAAGATTAGGTTATTCCAAGTGATAATGTCTTGCTCGGTAGCTGCGAAGAGGCAAATAAATTATTGAAAATTTTGGGTGTTGAGTACATATAATAATGTGGAAATTATTGTATTTTATATAGAGGAGACTATGCAAAAAATGAGATATGACCAAAATGTGGGCTTGACAGGTATGATAAATAAAAAAAGAAGGGTAAATCACGTGGTTGTCCTTTTAAGATATTGAGGCACACACCTATAATATAAAGGATTCAAAGGCTCCTTCGTAGCAAAGAATTAGCTATGTTATAGGGATGGAATGCCTCACACAGAAGTGAGTTGGGAGTTGTGTGAATCCCAATAGATTCAATAGCCATGAAGCATATAGAGGATACATGGCCCAAAAATTCAAGGATGAAATACGAAGGCTACTACTCAGCATAGCCATGGATGGCGTCAACCCATATTCCCTCCAGAAGACCAACTATTTTGTTTGGCCCGTGGTAGTGATCAATAAAAATATGTCCCCATGGTTTTTCATGAAGAATGAACATATTATGTTGGCTCTCATAGTCCATGGTATAAGACAAGTGAATAATATGGATGCCTAATTATAATCACTAGTAGATGAATTGAAGGAATTATGGGATGGGATAAATGTGTATGATGTATCAAGATGCATCACAATAGAGAGGAGTTTTACGTTGTATGGCATATGTTCTTCCATGAAACGTTATTATCTAGGCTTAGGAGTTTTCTCTAGTAAATTACATTTTTATTGATTTGTTTATATACATAACAATATTCTTTCGCATATTAGTTATTTAATTTGTTGTAATTGTTTTGATCTTCGTGATAATTATTTAGCATTCCATGTGTATTGTATACAATAATTTCGTAGGTCTTGTAAAAAAAGGGTATTATGGATGTAAATGTTGTGGACCTTCTGTGAAAGCTAGATGGTCCAACAACCTACGAAAGCTAGTGTATGACTGCTCTAGGGTATTCCTCCCAAAATACCACCCATATAGAAGAGAAACATCTTCTATCAATGGTAAACGAGAGAGAACCCAAAGGCCTACAATAACGACACCAAGTGCATGGCTTAGATCTTATGAGAGAGATAAGGAGAAGGAGTTTATAGAAATGTTCGATGATTCATAATTCTTTGACACATGTGTTGAGAAATTTCCCAATGGGATGAAAAGGAAATCTATCTTTTATAACCTCCCATATTGGGAGCTTCTTAATATTACCCACTTATTAGATCCCATACATATATTTAAAAAATTTCATCTTCTTTATGGAGGCACATATCAAAGAAATAAAGTGACACATTGGCTATTAGGAAAGATATTATTACTTCAAAAACTAAAAAGAAACATTGGCTAAGACGATTAGAAAGTACAAGATCAGAGGCAGCTGGTCCCTCTAATTGGTATTTCAAATAAGATGATGTACCATGGATTTTAAAAAAAGATGATGTTTCTTTAGCAAAGGAAGTTATAATGGGTGTGAGGGTGTCATATTCATATGGGTCTTCAATATGGTGCTGCTTCACCGCGGATGACCATTTTTCAGGGTTGAAATCACATGACCATTTGAATCTTCTAAGAGTATGTATAATGTCAAAAGCATGATTTTATTATTTGTTATATTAATAATTTTAAACCCATGTAGGGATGATAAAACGTAACTACTTTTTTATATTATTGCATGTGTTTATAACTTTTCATTTCCATTATCCTTTGTTCAGTACCATATCTAAATTATCTGCAATTGTACGTTGGATCATGTCAAAGGAGATTCATGTGGCTAGCTTTCCACAGTAGCATCAAGAGATAGTTGAGATTGTTTGTATGTTTTTGAAGTGACTGCTGACGAGTTTCATGGAATTGCAGGTTCATCTTCTAATCCACCTAGTACATGAGGCTGAATTAGTTGGGGTGGTTTCTTGTCATTGGATGTTCTTCTTAGAGAGGTACATGAAGAATTGAAAGGTTTTACTCTACAAAGGGAAAAACTTGAGGGGTCTATGGAAGAGTGGTACATATCGTATGAGGTTTTCTATTATTCTAGTGAGTACATCAAGAAGATCAACAACATACCAGGTGTAGTGATTTGGGAAGATGAAAGGGATGAAGGAAAAAGAGAAGGGGAGATTCTCCAAATGAATGGAAAAAGGCGCTTGATAAAGAGTAAGGGACTTATAATTTGTAAAATTTACACAAAGTAAATATTCATGTTGAACTTAGATATAATGTATATTTTGATCTCATATTTACTATATGTTGGTTTGATTTCATTAGCGAATGCAGAAATTGAAGAAATCAATAAATTCATTCTTTACAATTCCGAAGTGACACACGTGTGGGTTGCATTGTATAAACAAAAGAGGATGAAATGGGATAGTGACAAGAAAGAATTAATATGCTTGAATGGTAGAATTCTTCCTTATCCCAATCATTTAATAGAAAATATGCCAATTATATTCCACAACATTTGGGTTGCTGACCAATTCAGAGAGAAATATGGTGCAACTGGTCATTACCTACGTGCTGAAGAGGATGCGCTAAATCTAGGGATTGGGTGCAACAACTCGATAATAGTCTATTTATGTACATTTTAAAATTAATAATGAATGTTCAAATTGTAACATCTATATTTCATATTTTAACAATTTGGTTATTATAAGACACGTGATACTATGATTTTTTAACTTATTTATAGGTGCATTTGTTCTCATCTATGTGGGCATATGGACACCATTTTCACACATAAAATGCCGATGATGGACACATGACACAAGACTATGGAGTGGAAGTTGAATTCGATCAATCTAGTCGAGCTAGCCACCGTGATAAAAACCTAGTATGAGGTACGTTAGGTTATGTCAGAAAGATACAAGAGATCATTGAAGGGGACTTCTCTTCTTTACAATGTGTTATTTTTAGGTGCAAGTGGTGGGACACCTTTGATCAGAATAATGTAAACGAATATCACAATAGTAGGATGATATGTATTAACTCTAGAAAGATGTGGGATGAAGCTAAGGAGCATTATGTTTTCCCCAAACACTGTAACCAGGTGTTTTTTTACCTAGATGTGTTGGATAGGGATTGGTGGTTCGTATTGAGACATGACCCTAGATCAGAACATATTTTTTAGAACAATAGTGTTATCATGCCAAGCGAGGTAGAAGAAAATGAGGGTGATCATGAAAGCAAAGAGTGATATGGTACATGTGTTATTTCATCATTTATACTGTTTAATATGTGTTTTTATATAGAAGAGGACTTAACCTTATAACTAAGACTCTTTTTTTAGAAACATTATAATATGTATTTTGAATTAATTGGTCTGCATGATGTTAATGTTAAAATCATTTCATTTGATAATTTGAAATTGTGTTGATCTCGAAAACAATGCATTGTATCAATTTTTTTTTTTTTTTATGTCAATTCTTAAAATAATACAACTACTTGATTTTTTAAATGTGTGTGAATGATATCTTCAAAATTTTAAAAATTGAATTATTGTATACTGTTATTTTTGGTCTGTAAGATCATAATAAAATAATGATAATTCTAAACGTGAATTTATTTGCATTATTTTCTAAATTTATTATGTTACAAAAATTCATATTATTCTAGATTTATTATTTTACAATTATTTATATTCGTACAAATTCACAAATTACAATTTTACAATTATGGTATTTTAACAATATTTATGGTATACATTTTACTTACGGTAGATATGGTTCAAAATTGACAATTAATTTACAATTTTACAAATTAACAAATTTACAAATTTTAATAAAAGTGAATCATGACAATACATACAATTACAATTACAATTTTACAAATATTTTACATACAATTACAATTAAAATGACAATTAGAATTTTACAATTTTACATACAATTACAATTAAGATTACAAGTACAATCACGATGCATACAATTACAATTAAAATTTTACAATTTTAATAAAATTGAATCATGACAATACATACAATTACAATTACAATTTTACAATTATGTACAATTACAATTACAGTTACAATTTTACAATTTTACATACAATGAAAATTAAAATTTCAATTACAATTACAATTTTACAATTTTATATACAATTACAATCACGACACAATATTTAACAAATATCATGATTTAATATTAAAAATAAACATCATGATCATGATAACCATCATACAAACATCATATTCTAAAATAAACATTCAAATTCGCTAACATCATCTAATCATCATGATCATGATCATATAACAAAACACAAACATTGTATAACATCATCACAATACAAACATCAAATATACATCTCATGTCAAATAATTGTTATCACATACACATCTATCTGCATGTACATTAAATGACCATATCTAACATGGCCTAACAATATACACATCATGATGAACACCAACATGTAAATTAAGTACATCAACATGAACATAAAATACATGGACCATATATATATATATATAATGTCAAAAATATACAAATGTAATATAACTACATATAAATGTCAAATATCTGGTGGTACTACATCAATACAAGTACTAGTCGAGGCCTGTTCAGTCAATGGTGCAGCCTCATGCTTAGATGGATGACGTGCCTACTCCAGAGGTGCCTGATGATTAAATGGTGCAGTCTACTTAGGAACTGTCTGTTAATGAGTTGTAAATGGTGCAGCTTTCTCTGTGGATGGTGCAACCTTCTTAGATGAACCTACCTGCTTAGTCGATGGTTGTTTCTAGTGAGGACTAGATGTCTACTAAGATGGTGCATATTGCTCAGAAGATGCCTGCTGATCAGGACTCGATACTGGTTGTGATATATCTCTAGCGCGAGGTGAAGAAGGAGGAGGTTGAGTACTAAAATGGTGATCACTCCCATCGTGATCATGATAATCAGATGAGCATCTCTGTCGTGCATCTCCACAATTCTTATCCCTCCTAGACGCAAGTACTCTGGAAGCTCCAATGATATGACGCATAAGGGTTATCATATCACTGGGCATGTCTCTCCAGAGATCTTTGAGCCTACGATCAGCTTGGATCTCTCCAATCGTAGTAGGGTAGATTCCCTCATCAACTAGGAGTCGACACCATCAGTCGCCCTACTCCATCCTGGATCAGGTGCCTGCCCTATGCCGCACCCTCGCAAGTATCTACACCCGAGGATCAGGTCTGTCACCTTGATTTTCCTCCTCCACCATCTCCTTGTCAACATCTACACTTAGATCATCTAGTGAGGGTGGAATCATGTCCCCAACGAATGTCCCAATATTTACAAAATACATTGTACACAACAATAATTAGACAATTTCATCAAACAATTTAATAAAATGAGTTAAAGAACATGTTAGAATAAATTTTATTTTAATTAATTAATGAAGACAATCAAATGAAACTATATTAATTTAAATAAAACACTAATATTACCTCTCGCACTGGGTGGCTCATCCTATGTGAAGAGGATGTTAGTACACCCTCGCCAATCCAAACTGGCGTACGGACATGACATCATCACAAATGAGTCATCATCATCATTAGCTAGAAACTCCAGTGCATCAGTAGATATTGTGGCCAGAAGGTGAGATAGGCCCCTCTTGGGCATCATCTGGCCCCACATCTGCATCTGTACATGCAACATCGACCTGCGAGGTTGACGAACAAAAGTAAGTCTCATCTCTAGAAACCTATTAAAAATAAACAAAATAAATCTGAAGCAAAATATAAGGTCAACCTCCCACGTGTCTGAGAGCGACATCTATTTAATGTTGTACAAAACTGCCGCAAAAAAATCGTAGACCATCTCACAAGTTGTGGCGCCTAGAATAAAGAATCAACATAAAATAAAAACGTGTAACTAATGCGCTTCCCTTCACTAGTGTAGTGTGAAATCATCTTCAGTAGTAGTGAGAGGCACTTCACCTCCTCTGGACCAAACAAAGCAATGCATAACTTACCACCAGACACCTGAAAATCTGCAGGAGAAACTATATCATCCCTAATGTATCTCTGGGAGTACGCCAACTGAATCCCTGCTGGATAACTGAAGGGGACATCTCAGAACTAGTGCAAATCCTTCCCTCTCCTAGAAAGGCCAGTAATAAAATAGATGTCATCCTCATAGGGCTTGTACCACTGGCCAGGACCGACTCACAAAGATTATCTGTGGGAATCCCACCTATATTTTATTTGTCCCAACAATCGATTGTGCCCCTTCAAGAATCTAGCCTCCTCGTAGAACTTAAGGAGGCCTGCCTCCCTTAGGAGAAATTGGGTGGCTGTCGTAATAGGGTGAGGGTACAAAACTCTCTCCCTCTCCCATGCCTCACATAACTTAATCATGTTATAACGGTCCTCCATATGTTCTTTTTGTTCCCTTTTCTCTCTCCATTGACGTCGTTGAATGATTCACATATTAAATACATTTTTTTATTAAAGGAGAAATGTATTTACAAATACATACATACATACATACATACATACATACATACATATATATATATATATATATATATATATATATATATATATATATATATATATATATATATATATATATATTTATTTATTTATTTATTTATTTTTACTGAAAAAAACACTCGGTGCACCCAAAAAAATAGTAACACACCATTACCAGTGCGTACTTCTTTATCATGCACCGCACTCGGTGCACATAAAAAATGTTCCCGGACCACCCAACCAGGGAATATTTTTGTGTAGTGCATTGAAAAAACTAACCACCCTGGGGTGGATAATTTGGTCGACGCACTGCCCAACAACAATAGATGGTCAACAGTGTTGTCTTGTAAATGATTGCAATGTCGACTATGTAATGATGTCGGGTGAGCAGTGCATTGAACTAAATTTCCACCCCGGGATGGTTAGTTTGGTCAACAAAAAGCCCTCCAGACAGTATTACATAGTCAACAGTGTGGTCGTTTAAATGACTGCATCACCATGTTATTTTGAAAATTATATCGGTGCACGTTTTCTCTGTACCGCACCGGAACATAGTGCAGTTTCTATTAACACTGTTTGCGGTGCGACCTATAAATTATACATAGCACAGTGAATGGTGTGAGCTAACGGCTTGAACGTACTACACATAATTTTTTTTTAAATGGTTAATTTTAAGCTAATAATCAGCTAAAAGGTTTAGTTATTGAGAAACAATTATATTACCTGTACATTTGCGTGTCCAGGAGGAATCTTTGCTGAGGAGTTGAAAAAAATAAATTTGCCCACTGTTTTCGAAAATTTGAACTCCACAGAGTGTGTAATGGATGAAAAAAATGTGTGCAACTGGAGCATCAATGATAGGACGCCTCATAGAAGACAAACTCACACCAATGCTTGAGAGGTTTAGAGCTTTGAACAAGTAAAATTGAGGTTTTTATGGCCGGTAATGTTTTTTAAATTAACCATTTTTTGATGTGCTCGATTTTGAGATGCACCGAGTGGTTTTATCAATGGCACACCACACATCGTTATTGTGCATTGGATTACAAAGACACATTGATCTAGTTTGTACGTAAAGCACCGGTGCGCTAGAGTACTTAGGCGCAACGGGAATGCTTGTACAAAGAGAATGATGTCTCGGTGTGCCAATTTATAGTACGCATCGCTGCATTTTGTGTAAAACGCATCGATGCATTTTACGATGAGAAATGCACCGCAAAAAAAAAATCCTCTAGTGACCTCCACTACAAACAAATATCTGGGGTATTTTTATAAAGGCTTCCTTAAAAACATCTACTAGAGGGTCTCTTCCTTGTAGTGTGTCTTCTTCCATTAACTTCATCAAAACAAATTACATTAGGCACAATGGGCCTTTCACAGAGGATATCACAAAGGTTGAACAATACATAACAACATGATGAAATTCATCACATAGTGGTTCTCCTCACTCAACGACTTCCTTTCGGTGCCCTCTATATCTCCCCAATAATTGTTCCTCTACCTTTCTTTCCTTATTCCATCCTTCCCAACTAAACTACCAATATTTTGTCATTCCTCGCTCCTCTGCCTTCTCTTCTTAGGTTGTCTCCTACTCTTTTCCCACTCAACTATTTCTCCCTTTTCCCATCAGCCTCCCAGAAATCATAGTTATCTCCCATTTCAATACTCTTCCTCTCCACAAATCCCCAAAGGTTGTCCCACAATCCACCATTGTTCTAGCCATTCCAAAACTTTCTTAGTATTTTCAAAAGAGAAGGTTGCAACACTCTAACACTGCACTGACTTTGGCACTCTCCTTACATGGTTGTCGTCAAGGAAATAATCCCATGGTTACATTGAAAAGGGGTAATTTGTGTGCTTCTTTTCGTAGTGCTTCTCTTTGGCTATCATAAAGTAGTGGAAGACACCCCCCCCCCTCGCCCCATGTTGCCCTGACCAAAGGCATATAATCCTTGAAAGCATAACTTGAAAAAGCTAAGTGGAACCGTCGTGAGGACCAAAAATCATTGGTAGTGGCTGTCACTCAACTTCAATATTTCCATTGTCACTTAAGGGAATGTGTGTTTTTGTTCTGGCATGCAAAAACACAAATTATGGTGAATTTGGATTGAATGAAAACTTTTCTTACAAAAAAAATTGATATTAATTTTTTAAAGAAGCAACTATTGAGATTATTCTAAAGGAATTGGGATACAACCCAAATTGATACAATTCTTCTGTGAGAAATAGTGACCACAAAACCTTGAAGGTCTGGGATAGAATACATAGGATCATCCTGAAACCTTACATGAGAATGCAAAAATACATAAAGTATGTTCCTACTCCAACTAAAAACTCTCCAAAAAACCCCAAAATCCATATGCATTTGCATCAAATTTTCATCTTAGATTCATTTTCACTTGGATTGGCTACTCATTACCCTTGGAGAGTTACTTTTAATTTTTTTTCCAAGTTGTGTCCATCCCAAGTTTTTTGGAATTTTTGGCTTGTCAACGCTCTTTGATTGATCTTTTTTAGCATCTTCCTTCTTTGAAACCAATGGAAACTCATCCTTATTCATTTGATCCGTCAAAGGAGGGGCTTTAGCAAACTTATTTTTTGGGGGAACATCTTCAAAGGAATTACTTGAGTCGATAATTGAATGCACATCGTTAGAGTCATTTTCCTCAAGAGAATTTGATGGGGATATAATTTAGGAAGAATTCATATTTATGTATTTTTAAGAGATGTTAGAAACCTCAATATTATTGCTTATATGAACTTGACTTTTTGCTGAGATTTTTAAACATTTTTTGTGAATTTTTGGCTTTTTTGGACGCAAGAGAAAGATCGTGTTTATAAATTGTGCAATTTTCATGAGTGGTGTAACCCCCATCACTGAGGCCCTACAACTGGTATTCTTAGCTTTTCTCTTCCCACCTTTGGGACAATATTTGAGAGAGTGGCTCATCTCATAGCAGTCTCTACAATGAAAATAAATATTTTCGTAATCTAGTTTTTTCATCCATATGGAAGTACTATATACTTGAATCCTCTTTAACCTAACTTTCTCCTTATCTCGTTTCTTCTACAAGATTTCTTAGGTGTATACGTTTTGTTGTTTATATATATTAAAAGTCGTATGTGAGTATGGTCTAAACGATAATAAGAGTTCTTCATTATAGCTTTAGAGCCATTATGTTGTCCATTTGAAATGCACAATGAGCATTCTCACTTGCCTCTTGGTCTCACGCGACCTTAAGAATCTTGGCGTTATTAAATATTTTACCGTAGTAATGGAAATCGTCATAGGAGTTGATTATATGCATATTTTTTTGGTACATTTGATTTCTCCAAACTAATTTGGTCGTACGCTCGTATTGTTGGCATGGATTCATCTGTAGGGTTCCCACCTCCACTTCTACATTTTCGTGTTGATGATTGTCCTTTGTAGTTGATTTTACATACGTTTCTATCCTCCTCATTTATGACATTTATTCCTGGGTGTAACTCTTCGTCGGCCTCCGTTTGACATTGTTTGATTTCCCCACTGTGAATCATCGATCCGTTGAACTTTGTTTCGATGCATGACACTTGTAGGGTCAAGATGCACACAGGTTTCGCTCCGAATTATGGTTCTTTGTGCTTACATACTTTGGCACATGATTCATTTGCCTTTCTCCTACGTGGTCTTTTCTCTGGTCGTATGCTCTGAGGTTGTTCATTGGGCGTCCATAGAATTCTCCATGAGCTCTCCCACCACGCAGACTTATACGACTCCTTCCTCTCGTGGTAAGTTTTACCTCTGATACATAAGTTTTCTTTCGTTATAGGGCATATGCTCTTGCAGAGCCCAGCTTGGGATTTAACTGTATGCCTATTTCTCATTGCGCAGAATGCATTTGAGTTTATATGGTTGTTTTTTTTTTCTTCTATAGTTAGGTAGAATGTTTTGCAATGAAATCCGCAATTTGAATGTTTTCATGGTTTTAAAATTCATATCATTCCTCCATATCGTTCATTAGATTTATCAATGTTCTGCGTTTGTAATACTAGATCAATTCGTTGATTTAATGAAATTGCCTTGTGCTTTTACCTTCTTGTCTTGATTAAGGCAATCGTTCAAATTTTCTAGACTCAGCATTTCCATCGTCGGCGTGGCGCGAGATTCCTATTCACAGGTAATTTCTCCTTAGTTCATTTTTCTATAAACGCACTGGATATCAACAATTTTCCTCAAGGTTTAACGTAGATTCATTTCTTTTGATTTTCTCAAGCTTCATTTTACCTCTGCGTAGGGTTTGACCAGACTAGGTAAAGTATTTATTCTTGCGTTCAGGTGGAAGATTTCGTAACACAGAATTAAATTTAGTTTTCGTGCTTATGTCTTATACAGGTATCGTCACTTGTAACTCTGCTCATGAACTTGTCTTTCCCACCTATTCACCTTCTTCGGGTAGGTGAACTGAATTATATTTTTTTCTATGACATACCAGGTCCTCGGCCTCCTCATAGGTCATGCGAGCGTTTATGGAGTTTACAAATCATACTCAGCCCTCACCTGTGTTTTATTGGAAATTTTATAAGTTTGTCATAATATTGTTTTTATGACTATTATACTCGTTTACACGAGGAATTGGTGATTTCGTTACGACAGTGGCCTGCTAATTTGACTTATGGTGTTATTGCCTTGACTTTCAAAGTTGTTTCAGATGTATTGTATATTGAGGATGAGTTCGCACGGGTCTCCGTGCCAGGAGTGTTCATTTTAGTATTGATTTATATGCTCATTCTTGGGACTGTGGTGACGTATTTTTTTGTTTTGACTATTGAATGATGCCACTAATTACACATAATGTGTATTCATGTCATATATAAATTATGTGTGCTAATGGTGCTCCTTCCCTAACAGTTTTCCTAATGCTCTCTTAAAACTGAATACAAATTTTCATGGCAATTAAAATTTTTCTCTTCTCCCTTTTTCTTTTCCACTAAATGATGCACAATTAGTAAGAGCTTGGCTTCCTGGAATAATTATGAATTTTAACAGTTAGCTGATACTATGTTTATTTCAGAGTCTACTTGCAGTTTCTGGAATTTCCTGCACTCCCATTTGGTTACTCTATAATATACTCATGCAGTGTCTTAAATATCCCTCATGTATTAACCAGAGTATAGAGATAAAAGTCCAGGTATACAGGATGTGGGTCTTCACATTTTTTCAACCATATGCTTACATTGTTGAAATTCTGACAGGAGGTGTTGTCACTGACACACTCCAGATTTTTTCCTAAATTGTTTTTTAATAAACTCTTTCATTTACATATATTATAATCACACATGAGTATCTGTCTTGATGCTGGTATATATATATATATAGATAATGTCACCTATTTAAGTTGCATGTTACATTTCATCTTTCTGACACAGGGTTTTGGTCTATTAGTTGGCAGTCTCTAAATGAGTTTTATCTTTAAATGTCGAAATTCTTATCATGCATATGTATAACAGTAACATAGTAGTAAATGACAGTTTTTCCTTTCTCACTATTGCTATCCATAATACATATCAAATATATCTATTTATAAGTAACTGGCAGATTTTTGTTAAATACATCCATTTGTATGCAGCTTTGTAGAGGAATGCTCTACTTGTTTCCTCACTGTGCATTCTGCTTTCTCATAATAACCCTAGTCATTTTATTACTGATTTAGTGTTAATGTTCTGCATACTGTCAAACACTTTATACTTGTACTGGTATACACTTATTTGATTAATGCATTTCTCACAGGGAATAAGTTCCAAAGTTTGTTTAGTTCCAGTTGTCAAACCACGAGGTAACTTCGCAAATTAGAATGTTTATTGAATGAATAATGAACATGTATTTATACATGGAGGTGAGGCTATTGGGATTCATCTCCCAATGACTCTTGGCCTTCCTTATTTCCTAATATTATTTATTGTTCAATATTACATATCCACACCCAACCCATAAGATTAGGTGTCAACATTCCCCCCTTTAATCCGAAGGGATGTTGGTGAGTCCAATCATCGATCTGAACTTTTCAAACTTTTCTCTGCCAAGTACTTTGGTGAAGATATCAGTAGTTTGCTCATTTGTGGAACAATGATGTAGATGGATGGTTTTGGCCTAAACATGATGTCGAATTAGATGGTATTTTGTATTGATGTGCTTTGTTCGATCATGGAACTTTGGGTTCTTGGCCAACTTTATTCCAGAAGTGTTGTCGATCATGAGTGGTGTAGAATACATTTGTTTCCTCTGCAAATCTTCTAGGATTTTCCGGAGCCACACAATTTACTTTGTTGCTTCTGCTGCTGCCACATATTCTACCTCGGTCATGGAATCTACTGGAACTGACTGTTTGCGTGATCTCCATGAGACAGCTCCTGATCCAAGGCTCATGGTGTAACCTGTAGTAGACACCCATATTTCTTTGTCACCATCAAAGTCTAAATCAGAGTATGCGATCAAGCTGAAGTCCCCTACTTGTGTATATTTGAGTCCAAAGTCTTGAGTCCCCTTCAAGTACCTTAACACTCTTTTTGTAGCAGACCAATGTCCTTCACAAGGTTTTTGCATGAACCTTGAGAGGATTCCGACAACAAATGAAATGTCAGGTCTAGTGGTGGTCAGATAGATAAGACTTCCTATAAGCTGTCTATACTTAGTTGCATCCTCAAATTCCTTCCCTTCAGTAGATGTGAGCTTCAAGTTTTGTTCCATTGGAGTGGTTAAGGGATTACATTCATCCATGCCAAACTTGTTCAAGAGATCTCTAATGTACTTTTTTTGAGAAAGAAATATAAATTTAGGATGTTGAATTACTTCAATACCCAGATAGTAATGAATATGACCCAAATCAGTCATTTCAAAACCTTTCTTCAATTCTTTCTTCATGGATGCAATATAGCTCTCATTGTTCCCTGTTATCAAAAGATCATCTACATACACCACAAGATATACAACTGTTTTTCCAACTTTCTTAACAAACAAATTTGCATCATCAAGATCAAAATTTTTGAAGTCAAGTTTCAGAAGATGCTCGGTTAATTTCTCATAACAGGCTCGTGGTGCTTGCTTGAGGCCATACAAGGATTTTATAAGCTTGCAAACTTTGTGTTCTTGACCCTTTACAACAAATCCTTCTGGCTGGGACATATAAACTTTATCCTTTAGATCTCCATTCAAAAAAGCTATTTTTACATCCATCTGATGGACTTTCCATCCATTCTGAGCTACTAGGGCAAAGAGAGTTCGGATGGTGGTCCATTTTGCTGTGGGAGAAAAAGTTTCTACATAATCGATTCCTTCTTTTTGTGCAAAACCTTTTGCCACAAGCCTGGCCTTGTGCTTGTCAAGTGAGCCATCTACTTTGTACTTGTTCTTGTAGACCCACTTACAGCCAATTGGTTTTGTTCTTAAAGGCAGATCAACCAGCTTCCAAAGGCCATTCTTTATCAAGGCATCATACTCCTTTTGCATCGCTTCTTTCCATTCATCATGAGAAGCAGCTTCTTTGAAGGAAGTTGTTTCATGATCTGTAGAAAAACTCAATTCACAGTTATAAGCAATATCCATATCAACGGGAGAATCAAAATTATCTACATCACCTTCGATTTGTTGAGTGCAACTTCTTGTTCCTGTTTTTCCAACCTCATCAGGATGAACATTCTCCAGTGTCTTTGTCAGCCATTTGGGAGGACCTTTCTGAGATGGCCCAGGCTGCTCACTTGACTAAGCTGGGATTGATTCAAGATTCAATCTCCCAATTCTGTCAATCACATCATTTAATGCGTCATTCGTGGTTGTTTCTTCATGTGGGGGAGAGAGTGCTTCAGGACAAGATTCCACATTTTGATTCAATATTGGAATCCCCCCTTCAAGATGTCGAATCTCATTATCAAATTCTTGGAAAGACTTTGCATGTGTGAATCTATCTAGGTGATCAATTTGCCGCTCAACAACCTTGTCACTCTTGGAATATTCAAGTAATATGACATCTCTTGCTATTACAAACTTCTTATTTGCTTCATCATAGAGATGATATCCTTTGGAGGTATTGGAGTACCCCAAGAAGATACATTTTCGAATTCTAGCACCAAGTTTGTTCCTTTGACCCTTGGGTATCAAGGCATAACAGGTGGACCCAAAGACCCTGAAATGCTTTACCGAAGGAATGTGGCCATGCCACATTTAAAAAGGAGTTTTGTATCTAATTGAACTTGAAAGACACCTATTCTTTATGTAAACAACACATAGAACTGCATCAGCCCAAAACATCAATTTTACATTCTTGAAAAATAACATGGAGCGAACCATATTTAAAATAGTTATGTTCATTCTTTCAGCTACACCGTTCTGTTGGGGATTATATGGCACAGTTGTTTGATGTCTGATTCCATGTTGATGAAGATAATTTTCAAATTTGTTTGAAGTGTATTCTTTTCCATTATCAGTACGTAGAGAGCCAATATGAGTTTGTGTATCATTTTATATCCATGCAAGAAAATTCTTGAATGTTTGAAAAGCATCAGAATTGTTCTTCAATAAGTAAATCCAACACATTCTGGTGTAGTCATCAATAAATGTCATCATGTATTTATTTCCATTTGCAGAAGCAATAGGCATAAGGCCACATAAATCTGAATGAACAAGCTCAAGTTTTCTATGTGCTCTGGAGTGTGAATCATGAAATGGCTGTTTGCTATGCTTTCTTATAATACAAGCATCACATTCCTTAGGTTTTATAGGAATTGTAGGGAGTCCATTAACACCATTTTTCTTCAACAAACGAAGGCTTTCATAGTTTAAGTGTCCAAATCTAGCATGCCATAAAAGAATTGATGGGAATGTACCTTCATCATGATGTGAACTGAATGCAAAGTTTTGAGCATGAGAAGATGAACCTTTTAGCTTCAAGAGTCTCCCTTCTTCTATTCCCTCCATGACAAGTGAGTGATCTGATGCTTTTCTGACCTCTGCCTTGCCATCAAACAAGTGAATGGAGTGTCCTTGCTGGCGGATTTGGACTAGGAACATCAAGTTTCTCCTCAACTCAGGGAGGTATAGAACCTCATGTAGGATATGATCTGGAAGACCAGGCAACTTAAGCCTGACTATGCCAAGCCCTGATGGCTTGAGTTTGGATTTATCTGCGAAATATACTGCTCCATCAACTTTGTCAGTGAATTCTTCAAAAAAATCTTTTCTAAATGTCATGTGACATGTTGCTCCTGAATCTAGCAACCAATCATCTCTCCATGAAGTAAATGAAACATCAAAGAGGTTTTCAGTTACTCCATTGTTACAATGTGCTAGAACATAGTGAGCTGATTCAGGTGCTTTACCTTTGTCTTTGTCATTAATTTTACCTTTGTCTTGATTTCTTTGCTACTCAATTTTCTCCCAAGGTGTTCTGCATTTGGATGCATCATGTCCATCTTTATTGCAACGTGTGCAATGAAGATTGGATTTATCAGATTGTCTGCCCCCCCTTTCTGTGAAGTTTCTTCTTCCTATGCCTCTTCTGCCACCTCTTCCTCTGGATGAATCTGGAGCATGAATCTGTTCTCTATGTGCCAAGTATGCAGCCTCTTCGGAAGATGAAGAGACTTTCATCTTCCTGAAAGATTTCTCTCTTTCTGCAAACTTTTTCTCAAGTGTATCAAAGGTGATATGCTCAAGGTTCCCACTTGCTTGCAAAGACTCAAGATAATGTGAGTAAGTTGGATATAATGCCTTAACATATGCTATGAGAGGTATGTCCATTTTTACATCAGTGCTATCAATATCATGCATGATAGATCTAACTTCTGAAGCTAAGGCAAGGGGATCATCATTCTTCATTTCAAGACTTAACAGCTTAATCATCAATTGAACATTTTCTAATTATGAATGTGAGTCATGGATATCTTTTAGCTTGCTCAAGGCATCATAGCATTTGAGAATGATGAAATATGGCGACTCACCTCTTCATTTACGGAAGCTGCAATCAAGGCATAGGCCTTGCAGTTCTTGTTTTCCCAAATGGCGAGCTCTTTGTCTGAAGTGGGCTTTTCTGGTGGATTTCCTTCTTGTCCTTCACAGATTCCTTTCCACAACTCATTAAAAATGAGTGTGTGTTTAATCTTCCAAGACCATTCAAGATAGTTCTCTTTGCCGGAGAGAACCACCCCAACAATAGATATGAGAGAATGCATTAGTTTGCCAGAAAAAATTCTTTTGAGGGGAAAAAATCTTCAATTCTAAAATTATACTTAATTGAATGGGACAAAAAACATTTGCTAAAAATACTGAATTCTGCACCAAAAAAATATGTATTTTTTTTTGTTTGAAGAGAGAAAATTTATATCGATGAGTGTATTAAAAATGTTGAGAGAGGGCGGTATAGTGGTATTATATAATGGAGGGGGTGGAAATAATATAGACAAGGCTGGAGTTAATGGTATTATATAGTGAGAGGGGGCGTAAATAGATATGTAAATGACAGAGCGTATCTATGAAAGGGAGTGGTATATATAAATGACAGAGCGAAAATATATGAAAGGGAGAGGTATTGAATATTATGAAAGCAGTAATATGATAGTGCAGTGGTTTTCAATATGACAGTGGGAGTGGTTTTATGGTGGCAGTATTATATATGCAGACAACGTATTGTAATGAATCGTATGACAGTGGAGCGGTGTTATGGTGGCGGTATTATATATGCAGACAGCGTATTGTAGAATCGTATGACAGTGGAGTGGCATATTAATGGACAGTGTATCATGTGGAGCAGTGTATTAATGGACAACGTATTAATACGTGTTGGAGCGGTATTGAATATGCAGTGGCAGTAGGTGTAGGATAGCAGATAACGTGTAGACAGTTGGGGATGAGCGCTGTTAACTGTAATGGAAAAGCGCTGTGCGTGGGCGTGTTAACTGTAATGGAGGAGACGAAGCTTAGGGAGAGGTGAGGACCATGGTGAGGGAGTGAGAGAGTATGGTGTGTGATGCATAGGTGTTGGGGAAGAGGGGGGGGGGCGTAAGGCCAGGAACTAGAAAGAAGGAGGCCAAGAGGCTGTTTTTAAAAAAAAAACTGGAATGGCAGAGTTGCAGGTGTTGAGTTGCAGGAACTGCAGAAATTGCAGGGGCTGCAAAATAGTCATATATTGTAGGAGCTAAACCTACAGAAGTCAGAGACTGTAGAATTTGTAGAAATAGAAAAAAAATGTACAATTTCAGTATAGCAATTTAATGGAGCAGCAAAAACTAGCATAAAAACTGACTGAGAAAAGGAATGAGGGAGTTACACCACAGGAAAAAATGCCAATAGTGGGACTGGCTCTGATACCATGTCAAACCATGAGGTAACTCCGCAAATCAGAATGTTTATTGAATGAAGAATGAACATGTATTTATACATTGAGGTGAGGCTATTGGGATTCATCTGCCAATGACTCTTGGCCTTCCTTATTTCCTAATATTATTTATTATACAATATTACATATCCACACCCAACCCATAGGATTAGGTGTCAACACCAGTCATACCTATTATCTATGGGATTTTCATACTTTATCTTCCTATATGTAACAGATATTTTATTAATCTCAGAAGCAGATTAAAGTTAAATCACTAATTTATCTGTGGACTAACATGCATCCTCAGATTTAAACCAACATTGGTTTAGAGATTCTGCTGGCTTCTCCCCACAGATTTCTGTTCCTCCAACTCTATAGAATTAAGAGGGTTAATTCCTTCTAAACAATTCTCTTAAATGTAGGATCTAACAAATCCAATAATTTAATAAAAAAATTTAGATAAACATTTTGAACAGGAATATGTACTAAACACCATTCAGAAACTTAGAGACATACCACTGCTGCAATTGACCAACCTCCCAACCTTAGAGTTCTTCTGTCTCCCAGAACTCACCCCTGAGCTGAGATCCTCTCCTAGAATAGACCAACCTCTAATATGTTTAGGAATAGCTTATTTAAGATTTTTCTCCCCAAAGCCTGCTTCTAATTCGGCGTCCATAATTTCAGGATGCTTTTCTTCCTATTTTCCTAGGCTTCCCTTATTTAGGGGTTTTTAAAGCTGCTTTTTGCTTTTCCCAGCTTTTTACCTCTTCCCAACTACTCTCCACTTCATTGGGGAAACTAGATTTTCCTCAAAATCTAATTTGGAAATAAATTCTTTCAAGGATTTTTGAAAGATTTTTGGGGAAAGTATTTTCCTTTTTCCATCCTCATGGATTTAGCAAGTGATCTCATAATTCTCATTTGGTCAATCTGAACAAAATTATTCTATTTATTTTTCATAATTAAATATTTAATTACATCCACACAATACTTATCCATTGGGGTCCACTCCCCTTTGGATTAAAGTTCAAATGTCTAACGTTAAAAGAAACATAAAACTAGGGGTGTTACATATTCCCCCTCTAAAAGCAAACACCATCCTCGGTGTTGATATCTAACTAATAGAGTTCATTTTTCAAACAAAAATGGATATTTTCCATCATTTCAGCTTCTCTTTCCCAAGTAGCTTCTTCAACAGTAAAGTGCTTCCACTGCACCTTTACTCTTGGTACAGTTCAATTCCTCAATTCAATTTCTTCCCGCTCTAATATTTGAAGTGGTTCTGGAAGGAACTCCCCTTCTGGTTCCACCTGTATCACATTCCAATCAACAATGTGAGAAGCATCATGTACATATCTTTTTAATAATGAAACATGAAACACATCATGAACTTTAACATGGGGCGGTAAGGCTAGCTTATAAGCCACTGGTCCCACCCTTTCTAACACTTCAAAAGGCCCACAATATCTAGGAGCCAATTTTGCACAACTTCTAGGATAGAGTGTGCTCTTTTTGGGTTTAATATGCAAATACACATGTTCCCCCACTTTAAATTCTCGATGTGCCCTCTTCTTATCAGCATAGTTTTTCTGGTGATCTTGTGTTGTCTTGATGTTTCTTTGTATTTGTTTAACAATTCTTTCCATCTCTTGTAAAGCATCTGGTCCCAACATTAGCTTATCTTCAGGTTGGCTCCAGCTCAAAGGAGTACGACATTTCCTTCCATATAGTGCTTCAAATGGACTCATTTTGATGGAGGATTGGTAGCTGTTATTATAGGAAAATTCAACTAAATGCAAGTAGTCTTCCCATTTTGATGGCCTATCCATCACATACATTCTCAACATATCCTCCAAAATCTGATGTGTTCTCTCTGTCTGACTGCCGGTCTGAGGGTGATAGGAAGTACTAAAATTCAACTTAGTGCCCATGCCCCCAAATAGACCTTTCCATAAGGCTGCGGTGAACTTAGCATATCTATCTGAAACAATCACCTTTGGGACCCCATGGAGCCTTACTACTTCCTTTAGCAACACATCCGCTACTTGGGTTGTCCCAAAAGTAGATTTCACAGGTATGAAGTGTGCAGATTTTGTTAAAGTGTCTACTACCACCATCACTGAATCGTGTTGGTATTTGGTTTTGGGTAGCCCTGTTATGAAATCTATGGAAACTGTGTCCCATTTCCATTATGAAATCGGCAAAGGGTTTAAAAGACTAGCAGGATGCTGATGCTCAACTTTAACTAGTTGACACTCCATGCACCTAGCTAAATATTCTGCTACATCTCTTTTCATTCCTAGCCAAAACAACTTCTTTTTCAAAGCTGTTAACATTTTCTGATATCCAGGATGCCCTTCATACGGTTGTTTGTGATATTCATCTAGGATTTATTTTTTTCAAAGTTTCCACATTGGGGACATACAATCTATTTTTGTAGCAGATCAGCCCTTTTTGGTTTTGAGTGTAGTCAGCCATCTCCTTCTTTAGTATTTTCACCTTTATATTCTCATAATTTGGATCCTGGTCTACTACCTTTTTCACTAGATCTTCTAAATTAAAATTAGCACTACTTCCAATACTATTTATATTTTGACAAGCATTTCTGATCAAGGCATCAATAATTTTATTTTCTTTGCCTCTGATATGTTTTATGTCCATATCAAATTCACTCAAAAAAGACAGCCATCTGGCCTGTCTAGCATTCAAATCAGTTTGGGAAAAGAAATATTTAAGACTAATATGATTAGTCATCAATGTAAATTTTTTCCCAAGAAGATAGTGTCGCCACATCTTCAAGGCATGAATAACAATAGCCAATTCCAAATCATATACACTATAGTTCTATTCATGTGTCTTCAGTTTCCTAGACTCATATGCAATAACTTAATTTTCTTGCAACAGGACCCCTCCCAACCCCTCTCTACAGGCATCCGTACATACAACAAATTCTTTATCAGGATCTACAATTTTCAGTATAGGGGCTATAGTGAGTTTTAATTTTAATTGTTCAAAACTATTTTGGCATTTTTCAGTCCACTCAAATTTGACACCCTTTCTTTGTAGTGAGGTTATGGGATATGCTATGGAAGAAAATCTTTCGAAAAATCTGCGATAATAACCTGCAATCCCCATAAATGATCTCACTGCTGAAACATCATTTGGCACCGGCCATTCTCTAATAGCATTTATCTTTTCAGGGTCAACAGCCAACCCTTGTTCAGAAATAATATGACCCAAGTATTGGATCTTGTCCTTATAGAATTCACATTTACTGAATTTGGCATATAACTGGTTTTATTTCAGAGTTTGTAACACTATCTTCAAGTTCTCTTTGTGCTCCTCCTCACTTTTTGAGTAAACTAAAATATCGTCTATGAACACTAGTACGAATTTATCCAAGTATTTGTTTAAGACACTGTTCATTAAGCACATAAATGTGGCAGGGGCGTTTGTCAAACTGAAAGGAAGGACTACAAATTTGTAGTGACCATACCTGGTTCGAAAATATGTTTTGCTAATGTCTTCCTCCTTAATTCTGAGCTGATGATAACCAGTCCTTAGATCAATATTAGAAAATACTGAAGATCCTCTTACCTGATCAAAAAGATCATCAATTCGAGGCAAAGTGTATCTATTTTTAATTGTCAACTTATTCAGTTGATGATAGTCAATGCACATTCTAAAGGTTCCATCCTTCTTTTTCACGAATAGCACCGGTGCTCCCCAAGGAGACACACTTGGTTTGATATAACCCTTATCCAGCAATTCTCGCAATTGCATTTTCAGTTCCATGAGTTCAGGGGGACTCATTCGATAAGGGGCTCGAGAAACAGGTGTTGCTCTCGACACCAAATTGTTGAAAAGTCAATCTCTCTTTTGGGGGGAAGATGAGGAATCTCATCTGGAAAAACTTCCTTGAACTCTCTCACTACTGGAAATGTATCTAACAGGCTTTCTCCTGGTTGCTATTCTAATTCTTCAATGTATACTGCATATACTTGATATCATTTCCTAGCTGTTCTTTTTAATTGCAGTGTTGATATTTGTCTTACAGAGATGGGTTTTTGTTTTCCCTTCAGAATAAAAGGGTTCCCTTCTTCATATATGCAATGCAAAGTTTTATCCCAACAATTCATCATCGCCTTTCTCTTTTCCAACCAATCCATTCCTATCAGCAAGTCATATGAGCCTAAGGGCAGAATATTTAAATTCACTTCTGTCTGGAAATCATTTAATTTAATTTTTGTTTGGGGTAATTTATGAGTTACTTTCCTTTTGGTACCTGTGGCTAACTATACCAACCAAGACTGCTGAAATTTTTCAGTTTTGAGATTGCATTTTTCTACCACTTGTGGACTAATGTAACTCAAAGAAGCACCTGGGTCAATTAAAATAGTAACAGATTAGTCAGCAATCTTACCTTTCATTTCAGCCATGGTAGCTTGGTGTTCTGCTTGTTGATTTTCCAAGGCCGCACTGATAATGGGTATGTTTCTTGCTATATCATTTACTGTGGTAGTTTCCCGATCTCTCATAATCGTCTGAATATTTTGGTGGGGACAATCCCTCAAGAGATGAGGTTATCCACATCCCCAACATTTCAAAGGTTCCCTCATTTCAACTATGCCTTCTTTCTTATTGTCTCCATCTAATTGTTTGGAACCAAATTGAGACTGAGCAGTTTGACTTTCTTTTGGTTTATTAAAATTTTTCCACTGATGATCCCTGCCAAAATTCTTTAAATAAGCTGGTTTCTGTTTCTTTCCTTCGATTTCACCTTTGATTATCCAACCTTTTCCATGTTCACCCTTTCCTCTAAACTGCTGGTAGCATAATCTAGCTTTCCTCACCGCTTCGTCCATAGTTTTTGGGTTATCAAACTCAATCTTCTCTTTGTACACAGCAGGAAAATAGTTCAAGAACCTTTGTACCTTTGCCTTCTCTTCCCTAATGTAAGGGACATATCTCAATAGATTTGTAAACTTGGCGACAAACTCATCAATAGTAATCTGTCCCAGTCTAAGCTCATGAAATTCCTTTGCTTTATCATCATAATAATGTTCATTTAAATAGCGGTTTTTAAACTTAACCTAGAAATCTTCCCAAGTAACTCTCTTTTCATTAATGGCATGAACCATTTTCGTCTCCTCCCACCACAAGGTAGCCTTACCTTGTAGCTTGTAGACAGCTAATCTGGCCTTTAGATTTCTTTCATATTCATAGACCTGGAAATACTTAATCATGTTCAACAACCAAGCTTCAGCATCTTCCTCCTTCTCCCCATCATAGGAGGGAGGTTTGATCTTTCGGAATTCCCCCTCTAATTCCTTTTTCTGCTTATACTGATGCCTAACAGCATCATCTTCCTCAGACTCATCATTCTTCCTCTTTATGGAACCTTCACCTTCTTGGCTATCCCGAGAAGTTAATTCTCTGATAAGCTTTTCCTCCTCCTCACTGGCTAATGACAATTTGTCATTCTGGCTTCTTATCTCAGCCATCTCTCATTGCAAACTGTGCAACATAGCCATCACTGGAGTGTTGGGATCTGGTGTATTATCATCATCACGCAGATCAACATAAATTTCCTCACCTTCTGCCATTCAACTTTTCTGTTTCAGCACCACTGTATACTAAACAACACAAATAAGTAATAATTTTTTTTTTCCAACAATAAATAATTTATACAGTGAGCACACAAGAACAGTGAGCGCAACAACATCAATGAGCACAACAACA
Organism: Pinus albicaulis; assembly: GCA_034641835.2. Classification (NCBI taxonomy): domain Eukaryota; kingdom Viridiplantae; phylum Streptophyta; class Pinopsida; order Pinales; family Pinaceae; genus Pinus; species Pinus albicaulis. The sequence continues at coordinate 1,692,434,422 of CM076575.1, read as the reverse complement.
ACAACCCAGTTTATTTAACCTGGCTCTAATACCATTTGTCATGTCTCCCTCTTCACAACCATTTTTTTTTTTCACATGAACTTATTTCACACAATGATAAAATATCCTAACATGCTCTCATATAATGTTCATCATTTTTATGGAAGGACTATATACTTGAATCCTCTTTAACCTAACTTTCTCCTTATCTCATTTCTTCTATGAGATTTCTTAGGTGTATACGTTTTTTTGTTTATATATATTGAAATTCGTATGTGAGTATGGTCTAAACCATAATAAGAGTTCTTTTTTATAGCTTTAGAGCCATTACGTTGTCCATTTCAAATGCGCAATGAGCGTTCTCACTTGCCTCTTGGTCTCACGCGACATTAAGCATCTTGACATTATTAAATAATATACCGTAGTAATGGAAATCATCGTAGGAGTTGATTGTATGCAGATTTTGTTGGTACATTTGATTTCTCCACATTAATTTGGTCATATGCTCGTATCATTGGCATGGATTCATCTGCAGGGTTCCCGCCTCCACTTCTACGTTTCCGTGTTGATGATTGTCCTTTGTAGTCGATTTTGAATACATCTCTATCCTCCTCATTTATGAAATTTATTCCCGGGTTTAACTCTTCGTCGGCCTCCGTTTGACATTGTTTGATTTCCCCACTGTGAATCATCGATCCGTTGAACTTTGTTTCGATGCATGACACTTGTAGGGTCAAGATGCACGCGGGTTTCGCTTCGACTTATGGTTCTTTGTTTTTACATACTTTGGCACATGATTCATTTTCCTTTCTCGTGCGTGGTCTTTGCTCCGGTCGTATGCTCTGAGGTTGTTCATCGGGCGTCCATGGAATTCTCCACGAGCTCTCCCACCACACAGAATTATACGACTCCTTCCTCTCGTAGTAATTTTTACCTCTGATACATATCTTTTCTTTCGTTATAGGGCGCACGCTCTTGCAGAGCCAAGCTTTGGATTTAACTATATGCCTTTTTCTCTTTGCGCAGAATGCATTTGAGTTTATATGGTTGTTTTTTTTTACTTCTATAGTTAGATAGAAGGTTTTTTCATTTAAATCCACCATTCGAACGTTTCCATGGCTTTAAAGTTCATATCATTCCTCCATATCGTTCGTTAGCTTTATCTATGTTCTGCGTTTGTAATACCAGATCGATTCGTTGATTTAACCAAATTGCCTTGTGCTTTTACCTTCTTGTCTTGATTAAGGCAATCGTTCAAATTTTCTGGACTCGGCATTTCCATCGTCGGTGTGGCGGAGGATTCCTATTCACAGGTAATTTATCCTTGGTTCGTTTTTCTATAGACGCACTGGATATCAACAATTTTCCTCAAGGTTTAACTCAAATTCATTTCTTTTGATTTTTTTTTAGGCTTCGGTTTACCTCTGCGTAGGTTTTGACCAGACTACATAACTATTTATTCTTGCGTTCAGCATATTACTTTGTTCATCTTGGACGATTTTGTAACACAGAATTAAATTTAGTTTTCGTGCTTATGTCTTATATAGGTATTGTCACTTGTAACTCTACTCATGAACTCGTTTTTCCTGCCTATTCGCCTTCTTTGGGTAGGTGAACTGAATTATATTTTTTTCTATGACATACCAGGTCCTCGGCCTCCTCGTAGTTCATGCAAGGGTTTTTGAAGTTTACAAATCGTCCTCAGCCCTCGCCTGTGTTTTATTGGAAATTTTATAAGTTTGTCACAATATTGTTTTTATGACTATTATACTCGTTTACAGGAGGAATTGGTGATGTCGTTACGATAGTGGCCTGATAAGTTGACTTATGGTGTTATTTCCTTGACTTGCATAATCGTTTCAAATGTATTGTACATTGAGGACGAGTTCACACGGGTCTCCGTGCCAGGAGTGTTGATTTTAGTATTGATTTATATGCTCATTCTTAGGACTGTGGTTACGTATTTTTTTTGTTTTGACTGCTGAATGATGCCAATAATTACACATACTATGTATTCATGTCATATATAAATTCTGTGTGCTAATGCTTCTCCTTCCCTAACAATTTTCCTAATGCTCTCTTAAAACTGAATACAAATTTTCATGGCAATTAGAAATTTTCTCTTCTCCCTTTTTATTTTCCACTAAATGATGCACAGTTAGTAAGAGCTTGGCTTCCTGGAATAATTATGAATTTTAACAGTTAGCTGATACTATATTTATTTCAGAGTCTACTTTCAGTTTCCAGAATTTCCTGCACTCCTGTTTGGTTACTCTATAATATACTCATGCAGTGTCTTAAATATCCCTCATGTATTAACCAGAGTATAGAGATAAAATTTTATGTATACAGGATGTGGGTCTTCACATTTGTTCAACCATATGCTTACATTGTTGAAATTCGAATGTGATAGTGTTGTCACCGACATAATTTCCGCATTTTTTTCTCAAATTGTTTTTCAACAAACTCTTCATTTACATATATTATAATCACACGTTTATATTTATTGATGCCGGTATGTGTGTATATATATATATATATATATATATATATATATATATATATATATATATATATATATATAATGTCACCTATTTAAGTTGCATGTTACATTTCAGCTTTTTGACATAGGGTTTTGGTCTATTAGTTGGCAGTCTCTAAATGAGTTTTATCTTTAAATGTCGAAATGCTTATCATGCATATGTATAACAATAACATAGTAGTAAATGACAGTTTTTCCTTTCTCACTATTGCTATCCATAATACAGATAAAATATATCTATTTACAAGGAACTGGTAGATTTTTGTTAAATACACCCATTTGTATGCAGCTTTATAGAGGAATTCTCTACTTGTTTCCTCACTGTGCATTTTGCTTTCTCATAATAACCCTAGTCATTTTATTACTGATTTGGTGTTAATGTTCTGCATACTGTAAAACACTTTATACTTGCACTGGTATACACTTATTTGATTAATGCATTTCTCATAGGGAATAAATTCCAAAGTATGTTTAGTTCCAGTCATACCTATTATCTATGGGATTTTCATACTTTCTCTTCCTATATGTAACAGATATTTTATTAATCTCAGAAGAAGATTAAAGTTAAATCACTAATTTATCTGTGGAATAACATGCATCCTCAGATTTAAACGAACATTGGTTTAGAGAATCTGTTGGATTCTCCCCACAGATTTATGTTCCTCCAACTCTATAGAATTAAGAGGGTTAATTCCTTCTAAATAATTCTGTTAAATGTAGGAAGTAACAAATCCAATAATTTAATAAACAATTTTAGATAACCATTTTGAATAGGAATATGTACTAGACACCATTTAGAAGCTTAGAGACATACCACTGTTGCAATTGACCAACCTTCCAACCTTAGAGTTCTTCTGTCTCCCAGAAATCACCCCCGAGCTGAGATCCTCTCCTAGAACAGAGCAACTTCTAATCTGTTCAGGAATAGCTTATTTAAGCTTTTGCTCCCCAAAGCCTGTTTCTAATTCCGCGTCCAGAATTTCAGGATGGTTTTCTTCCTGTTTGCCTAGGCTTCCCTTATTTAGGGATTTTTAAAGCTGCTTTCTGCTTTTCCCAGCTTTTTACCTCTTCCCAACTACTCTCCACCTCATTGGGGAAACTATATTTTCCTCAAAATCTAATTTTGAAATAAATTCTTTCAAGAATTTTTGAAAGATTTTTGGGGAAAGTATTTGCCTCTTTCCATCCTCATGGATTTATCAAGTGATCTCATAATTCTCATTTGGTCAATCTGCACATAATTATTTTATTTATTTTTCATAATTAAATATTTAATTACATCCACATAGTACTTATCCATTGAGGTCCACTCCCCTTTGGATTAAAGTTCAAATGTCTAACTTTAAAAGAAACATAAAACTAGCGGTGTTACACTCTCATCACCCCTATTATCTAATAGAAATGTGAGATTTGAGGTTGTAGTATATCTATAGAATCATGACAGAAGAGTGAGCTTATTCGAAAAAAAATTGATAACCTGCAACCTCAAGATTAATAGAAATACTCCCTACCATATCCTCTTGATTGAAGCTAGTCTTTTTCCCACTAAAAGCATATCTATTATTAGGCATAAGAATAAGCTATACAACATGAAAATCAATATGTATCCTAAAAGTGCTTCTAACACAAACCAAAACCACGCCTTCAGCTTAAGCGAGGATGGCATAAGGATGGCCAAGCTTAGCTAGATCATTGGGGTGTCAAGGAGGAGATCATGTTGAAAAAAAGACAATATTAACAGTATTATTCTACCAATTTAACGATAAGTTGTGAAAGGATAAGAAATTAGAGTGAAAAAAGAAGCTAAGGTATTATAACGAAGTGATCAAACCCAATTTCAAAAACCATAATTGTCTTTCTATCTTAACGAGTGAGAAGAAGAAAATTATTGTTGCCAAGATTAAAACTAATTCTAATGATATCCAAAGTGAAACTCGGAGTTGGTATATTCCCAAGGCACCTTGGGACCAGAGAGTTTGTCACCTTTGCAATACTTAGAGTGTTGAAGATGAGAAACGCTTTCCCTTTGATTACCCAACTCTTATTCACATCCATTCTAATTTTCAAAATCTTTGTCACACTACCAACCTTCTAGCAATCTTCTTAACTTGTTAAGTCAACAAACTACAACGATTTAAATACACTTCTCTCTTTTTCCAATCATAAAATTAAAATCTTAAATAATCTGTTAATTTCATGAAATATGATAAATCATCATATATTATCCTTTATACTAATATTTTTTACAATCTAGATAGTTCTATTAAACTTGCCTTTGAATTTCACAGAAAAAACAATAAAATTATATAATAATAAATTAAAAAATTTATAATTTTCACTAAAAGATTTTAAAAATTGTTGTACGGTAAAAAAATGTTTTTACTAAATTCAATATACATTATGCCAAGATGATCCACCAATGATGAAAGTTGAGATATTAAAACATGAATAATGGTCACTAATACGGAGTGACAAAATATGAATAATGTTGACTAATATGGAGTGACTATTGTTACGAGATAGTCAATCTCCTCCCTTTTATGCAAAATTTAGCACTCCAAATTTCTAAAGAGCTTTCGTGTTTGGATTCATTTGCGTTGTTCGATTCATTTGGATTTCGTGTGTTTTATTATATCAACGTAACACACACATTGATAAATATCAATTAGGATAATAATATGGATAAGAGTCAACCTCAATTGAAATAGCGTTTTATTAACAGCAACTGATAACGGGTTATAACTATTTTGATGTCATGCTTTTAACTCAAAACCTTTTAGTCACCGTCCATCATAATTTAAAATATGAAATACATTGGCAAATATGCTTCAGAAGCTATGGCCCATTCCGTAGTCTCACTATCACTATGAATATTTTTTTATTTTTTTACGTGTGAATAGCAAAGGTTATTAATATAGCAAACAAAATAGTTTTGTTGTTAGATGCTAAATACAGATCATCTTTCTTTCTTGTTTTTCATTTAGTCGGCAGTTTTGTCAACTGAATGTTTCTAAATAGCTTTTAATTACGACGGTAGGCGCCCGTGTTTTTTTATTGGAATTAGGTTTTAATTAAATTTTTTTTTGGTCAAGTGAATGTATGGATAAGATTTGTTTTTAAGTGAATATTCTTAGTGCAATAAAAATTTATTGAGAAATCAGATTTCATGTCCATCTGTATTTTATGTTATAGAGACATATTATGATGGAAGTTGTGAGTTGTATTTGAGGGGAGTTTTTGGCTATTTATATGCTTTTGTGGTGGGAAAATAAAATAAAAGTATGAAAGATGTTCTTTCAACATTCACATATGTTAATGAAATAAAATATATTAGCACAATTATATTTACTAATGTGGTTGGAATATGTTGATAGGCGTATATGAAGCAACATATACAATCACCTTAATAAATGTAGTTGATATACGCCAATAAAAATTTATCAATCATATTAATAATTATTAGACATATAGTGTTATTGTGGATAATATATATATATATATATATATATATATATATATATATATATATATATATATATATAACAAAATTAATATAATGTTATAATAGTACTAATAATAATTATTTATCTCTCACCGTCATTAATATACATTTATTAACCTATTAATTTTTTAAATAAATTAATGTGATGTTCATATTAATCACATAAATATAAATATAATATAAATACAAATATTTATAACTAATAATTAAAATTGATTTAAATATTAATATTAAAAATTGAAAATTATAATATTAATAATTAATAATTATAAATTATTAGTAAATAATATTTAATAATTATTATTAATCATCCATTATTATAATTATTAAAAATTATTAGTAATTAGTAATAATTAATAATTATTATAATTATTATTTCTAAAAGGGATAAACATTATTAAAAAAAAGTGATTGATACTATAAGTCCAAATAATGATATTATAATCCCAAAGGAATATTCATATTAAAAACCAAAGAGATTAAAAACTCAAGGGATTAATATTAAAAGTTTATGGGATTAAGAAAGCAAACTCGAGGGATAAATAAACCAAAGGAATTATGAATATTATAATTGCTAAAATAAACATTAAACCCAAATATTAATATTATAAAACTTAGTATCAACATTATGAGCTTATCTTATTAATAAACCCAAAGGATTAATATTAAAAACCTAAAGAAATAGAATTAAGCCTTAATATTAATATTAAATCCAAGGAATATAAATTCTAACATTAATAATCCCAAGGGATTAATATTATAAACCTAAGGGATTATAAACTAAATGGATTTATATTAAACCCTAACATTGATATTATAAACCATAGGCTTAATATCAAATCGTAGGAGTATAAGCTCTATGATTAATATTAGAAACCCTAAGAACAATATTATAAAGAGAGAGGATTACTAAGCCCATTGGATTAATATTAAAAACTAGAGGAAATATAGCCGTAAAGAAATAAAATTAAATCCTAAAATTAATATTAAACTCTAGGAATATAAACACTAATATTAATATTATGAACCTTAATATTAATATTATAAACACAAGATATTAATGTTATAAATCCAAGGAATTAATAAACCTAAAGGATTAATATTATAAACTAAGGGGAATAATTTTAAATCGAGTAGATTAATATTATACACCTAAAGGATTGACAAACCCAAAGGATTAATATTAAAAGCCTGATGGATTGATACATCCAAGGGATTCATATTAAACCCTAAGGCTAATATTATAAACCCTAGTACTACAATTTATAAATCTAATATTAAAATTTAATATTATAAATTTAATATTAAAAGGCCCCAATATTATAAACCTTGTATTAAACCCAAGTTTTGTAATGTAACAATGCAGCATTGAATAAATTACAGTGTAATGTAACATTGTGATAATGATTGTTAGAGTTATTTTCATATTTAGACAATGTTTGTCACAATGTGATGTTAGATACATTTTTGTGCCATTCCAATGTTATAATATTGAGTTGTTGATATTATAAGCCCGAGGGACTAATAAACCCAAGGTATCAATACTAAAAATGCAAACGATCATAAACACAAGGGAATAATATTAAACCCAAAGGATTAATATTATAAACCCAAGAGATATTGACCGCAATACAAATATTATAAACCATAATATAAAAATTATACCCTAAGATTTATATCATGAACCTTACTATTAATATTATAAACGAAACTAATTAACATTAAAACCCCATGGAAATAACATTAAACCCTAGGAATATAAATCCTATGATTAATATTATAATCCTAATGGATTATAAACCCAAGGAATCTATATAAAACCCTAGGATTACTATTATAAACCCTATAAATAATATTATACCCTACGAATATCAACCCTTATTTTAAGAAACCAAAGAGATTGATATTATAAATACAATACACAAACAAAAGCAAGGAATTAGTACAAAAAACCTAAAAAAAAAAGGATTAATATTGTAAACCAAAGGTATATAAAGCCTAAGATAAATGTTATAAACCGCAAGACAAACATGGTTGACCATGGTTGATTTTCATATTGAGACAATATTTGTCACAATGTGATGGTGGACTATGGTTGACCATGATTGCTTTTCATATTGAGAAAACGTTTGTCACAATGTGACGTCAGACCATACTTAACCATGGTTCACCCAAGGGATTACTAAACCCAAGGGATTATAAACCCAAGATCTTACTATACCCATTTGATTAATATTAAAGCTCTCAGGGAATATAAACCTAAGGGAATAATAATAGACCATAAGATTAATATTAAACCCTATGAATATAAACCCAAATATTAAGATTATGAACCCTAGGATTAATATTATAAACTCAAAATATTAATGTGATAAATCAAAGGAATTAATAAACCTAAGGGATTAATATAATAAAGTAAATGGATTATAAACCATATTATATTATTATACATATTAGTTATTAATATCATAAACCCAAGGTATTATTAAACCCAAGAGACTACAATCCTCATACTATAAATACTAATATTAAACCCATTATAAATATTATATTACAAGATATCGGATATTATAAATATACTATATTATAAAATACACTATATTAATATTTTTACTTCCCTACACATCCTAAACTATACTATATTAATATTGTTAACCCTTGGGTTGATAATATTGTTAACCATAGTGTTAAGAATATTATACTATACTATATTATAAATACTATTATAAATTCAATATTATAAATACAAATATTAAACCCATTATTATAAACACTAAAATAAAAGATAATATTATGAACCCAAATATTATAATACTCAGTGTTATAAACCCTGTATATTAATACAATATTACAAACCCTAGTATTAAACCCAAATATTATAAACCAAAATATTAAACCCTACCTATAAACCCTATTATTACAACCTATATTATAATCATACATATTAAGCCATAATATAAATCCTAATATTAAAACCAAATATTATAGACCCTATATATATTAAAGACTCAATATTATAAACTCTAATATTGAACACAAATAATATAAACCCCAATATTATACCCAAATATTAAAAACTCTCATCTTATAAACTGCAAATATTATAGCCCCAAATGTTATAAACCTTACAACAATCACATCAGTAAATGTGGTTCATATATGTTGATTAGTGTATATTAAGCACATTCATAACCACATTAATCAATTTTCTTTCATAATTTTATACTAAATACTATATTATAAACCCAATAAACCAAAAGATTACCAAAATATTAATTAACATTAATATTAAAACTCCAAGGAAATATAAACCTAAGGGAATAACAATAAACCCTAAGATTAATATTAAACCCTAGGAATATAACCCTAATATTAATATTATGAACCCTATAGTTAATATTATAAACCCAAGATACTAATGTGAGAAATCCAAGGGACTAATAAACCTAAGAGATTAATATTATAAACTAAATATATTATAAACCATATTATTACAACCTATATAATAACCGTACATATTAAGCCATAATATAAATCATAATATTAAAGTCAAATATTATAGACGTTATATATATTGAACACTCAATATTATAGACCCTAATATAATACTCAAATATTAAAAACCCTCATCTTATAAACAAAAAATATTATAGCTCCAAATGTTATGAACCTTACAACAACCACATTAGTAAATGTGGTTCATATATGTTGATTAGTCTATATTAAGCACATGAATAACCACAATAATCAATTTTATTTCATAATTTTATACTAAATACTATATTATAAACCCAATAACCCAAAAGGTTAGTTAAGTTTGATATTAAAACTCTGAGGGAATATAAACTCTAATATTAATATTATGAACCCTACGACTAATATTATAAACCCAAGGTATTAATAAACCCAAGGCATTAACATTATATACCCTAACATTAATATTATAGGCTCAATGAATTATAAACCTAAGGGATTAATATTAAAATCTAGGATTAATATCATATACCAAAATTATTATAATTTCCCATGGATTAATATTATAAACCCTAAGATAAATATATGAAATCTAACATTAATATTATAAACCATATTATATTATTATACATATTAGGGATTAATATCATAAACCAAAGGTATTATTCAACCAAAGAAACTGCAAACCTAACATTATATATACCAATATTAAACCCACTATAAATATTATATTATGAGCTATGTTATATTATAAATATACAAAGTTATAAACTATAGTATATTCATATTTTTAAACCGTGCACATCCTAAACTATACTATACTCATATTGTCAACCCTTATGTTGGTAGTATTTTTAACCATAATGCTAACAATATTATACTATACTATGATATAAATACTATTATAAATCCAATACTATAAATACAAATATTAAACCCATTGTTATAAATACTACAATTAAACTAAATATTCTGAACCAAAATATTATAATCCCAAATGTTATAAATCCTAAATATTAAACACAATATTATAAACTCTCATATTAAGCCTAAGTATTATAAACCAAGTATTAACGCTAATTATAAACCCTATATATTATAACCCAACATATTACACCATAATGTAAATCATAGTATTAAAACCAAATATTATAAGCCCTACATATATTAAACACTCAATATTATAAAGTTTAATATTGAACCCAACATTATAAACCTTATTATTAAACCCAATAATATAAACCTAAATAATATAAACCTTAATATTATACCCAAATATTAGAAACCCTCATTTTATAAAATGCCAATATTATAGACCGAGATGTTAAAAAGGTTACAACACACACATTAGTAAATGTGCTTCATACATGTTGATTAGTGTATATTAAGCACACTCATAACCGCAATACTCAATGTTATTGCATAAGTTTATACTAAATTGAACAGTAATAATATTGACATATTAATATTATAAAACCGAGGAATTAACATTATTAACCCAAGGTATTATTATTATATAAAATGAAGGGATTAAATAACCCAAGGGATTATATATACTATAAACCCAAGTGATTAATGAACCCAATGAAATAATATTATAAACCATTGAAATTAAAAACCCCGAGGGATTAATAAATTGAGGGGGTGTTACAAATGCAAGGGAGATTAATAAACTCAAGAGATATTGTAATATATAAAGCATTACAACATTAAAAAAAATTCATGTTGATTATGGTTTATCATGGTTGACCATTTTCAACCATGATCATGTCGATTATGGTTGATTGTGGTTAGTAATGGTTGACCATATTCACCATTGTTATCATGGTTGACCATAGTTGACCATGGTTAACCATAGAGACAATGACCATGGTTAACCATATTCAACCACGATTAATCATGGTTGACCATAAAAAAATTGTTTTACCATAATGACCATGGTTGATGATGCTTGACCATGGTTGATCATGGTTGACAATGGTTCACATTAAATGTCCATGGTTGGACATGGTTGATCATGGTCTAAAATCATTGTTTACCACACTCAAGCATGGTTGACAAAGTTCAACGAGAGAGAACTTAATCATTGTCGATAATAGTTGAAAAACTTTAACCACGGGTAATCATGGTTGACCATCACTGACAATGGTTGAATATGATTGATCACCATTGACTTATATATATTTAGATTGATCATGGTTGACAATAGAGACATTTTCCATGATTAACTAAATTTAGCCATGATTAACCATTATTTACCATGGTTGACTATAGAGATATGGATTAACCATGTATAGCGAATTGTACCATATTCAACCAAAAAAATCTGCATTGACCATAATGGATGACCATAATCAAGGATAAAGACCTTGGCTGACCATGTTTGACCATTATAACAATCATTGACTATGGTTGTCGATGAGGAGTTTATAGAACACAAAATTTTCTTGGTTAACCATGGTTTACCAAAGATGACCATGTTGATTGTGGTTGACCACGGTTGATCATAGTTGAGAAGATTCAACCATATGGACCTCCATCTTGGTTAACCATAGTTGATCATAATTACCGATATTCAACCATGCATGATCATGGTTGACCATAATCAACCATATGAACCTCGATCTTAGTTGACCATAGTTGGTCATGGTTATCGATATTCAACCATGTATGATAATGGTTGACCATAATCAACTATGATAAACCATGCTTGACCATGGTTGATCATGGTTGACTATTTTTATCATGGTCGATCATGGTTGGACATGTTTAACCATAAAGACAATGACCATGTTTAACCATATTTAAACATGGTTAATCATGGCTGACCATAGAAATATTGGTTGACCATTATATCCATGGATGATGATGCTTGACCATGGTTGATGGTGGTTCAACATTCTTGTTCATCATTGATAATGGTTCACATTAAATTACCATTGCTAATCATAGTTGATCATGGTTAACCATGGTTGGAAAAATTCAACAAGAAAGACCTTAATCTTGGTTGATGAAATTCAATCATGATTACTCATGGTTGACCATGGTTGACCTTGGTTGATTGTGGTTGATCATAGTTCGCAATAGAGTCATTTTCCATGGTTGATCATGGTTGGTCGTAGAGACAGTGATTAACCATTAATAGGGAATTGTGTTTGGTTGAACTTGAGGAGTGATGACTACCAAACATACTCCAAAATAGTCAATTGTATTAGTAAATGTGTTTGAATAATGTAGTAATGTTGCATTGCAACATTGGATAAATTTCAATGTGTAACATTGCGACAATGCTTCTCACATTGCAACATCCAATCGAGTTCTTTATCATTCGAGCAACACAACATATTTAATTATGAATATTAATCAATAATATTCATAGAAAATTATTTCTCACTAAAGTTAAATATTGTTTATTGTTAAATATAGTCAAACATAGTCAATGAGTCGCCCACATTCTGAAATGTGGTTGACCAAATGTTGTAATGTCACATTGTGATGTTAGAAACATTTGTTTACAATTCCAATCCTAATAAATTTATATTAATATTAATTAATATTAACATATTTATTGAAACATTTTTAAATTATTGGTTCAAGTTATTACATATACATACACATACACATACACATGTACATATACATATACATATACATATCTGTGTGTGTGTGTGAGATCCTTTAAACTTGAGGAGGCACGATCGAGGGACATTTAAGTTGTCAAAGTCACTCGGGGATCGCACCTGACATGGGCCAAAAGAACCCTTAGCTGACTTGATTTTTTAGCATGTCCACTCTACCTCGTACAGGACATAACCACCCCTCGTGAGGTTTTATCTTTAGTCACCTTGCTCACGAAACGTATCCTCAACTCGTTGTGCTAGTGGGACATGACTTTTTTATAATTATTTTAATTAATATATTGTCAAATATTTTAATTAATTTTATCAAATATTTTAATAAACTTAATATTACTATTAATTAATATGAAAATATTAATTTAAAAATTAATGTTTATTGTAATTGAACATTCTGATATAAATGTTTTAATTAATGTATTTCCAAATGTTTTAATTTATGTTCTTAAACATTTTAATATTTTTATTAATATTATTAATGTTTCATGTAATGTTAAAAATTAATTAATTAAAGTTAAAATTAATTAATTTTAGTGTTTTAATTAATTAATATTAATGTTAATTATTTTTTTAATTATTTAATTAAATAATGTTTTATTAATTGAGGACTCCTTTGATTGAATAAGGTTGATTATTTTCAAATACTCTAAACATATGGTTGATCTATATATGGTAATATTTGACTATGTTTGACTAATGTCATTACCTATTATAAATATGTATTAATTATTATTTTTTAATTATGTATTAATGCTTTAATTACTATATCAATATATTAATGATAATAAATTGGTAAATTAATATTATTATTATGAATTATTATGAATTCATTTCTTTAAACATGTTTAAATTAATGTTATTAAACATTTTTAAATAAATGTTTTAATTAATATATTGTTAAAAAATTTAATTAAAGATTTAAAGTTAAAAACATTTAAGCACAATTCCAACTTATTATTATTGTTATTATTGTTATTATTATTAACCAAATCAAATTAAAAACCCAAAAACTTAAATTTAAATCTATTCAATTTAAAATACAATTTACACATCTCCATTAATCAACAGATTTTTTTTTAATGCTTATAAACTTAAAATATTAGTAAAATAAATTATAAATTTACAATAATTTATTATTATTATTATTTTATATAATAATCATTTTATAATATAATATTATTGTATTAAAATAATTATTATAATTTATTCTTACAATTTATTATTGTATTAAAATAATTTTAGGATAATTTAATCTGAAGGTTTATCATGGAAATGGTGTAATAATGAAACCTTATTGTTAACCAAAGCTTTCAATACACCAAAGTTAAATAGAATAACACCCAGCAAAATGTTGAATACAATAAAAGTTCTTTCGATAAAGGTTGGGTTGCTCATTAATTGAACCACTAAGATGACTCTCCAGATAAACATTGGTTGCTCATTAATTGAACCATTAAGAGCGTGCGTAGTTGAATGCATGGATATACATTGTGGCAGTTTTAATGCATGGATATACATTATGTCATTTTATTTAAAACTGCCACCTCCAGCAATATATCCACCACCAGTAAGATCATAAATATGCACACGCTCAAACAATTCCCTCATAATTCTCATATTTTTGTTGCTGGTCCACTACTTTAATGCGTGTGCAAATAGCATAACCAAGAGCCCAAATGCATCTGCAAACACTATAACCAATATTCGCATAATTCCTCTATATTAAAGATTGTTCCACTGCTTTAATCCCTTTGCGTTCATGCCTTTGACTGCTAAGTCTATTAAAAAAGTGTTGTGCCAAATCTCAATTGTATTGTATTGCAAGTAATATGAGATATGGTGGTCAAAGATTATCTTCCTCGAGTTGGAACGCATATGCCCTAGAAATTGCAAAAAAAAATCCTTGCAAAGCCAACTTAGAGCCATGCCATCCAGTATTTTTGAAATTATTTCATGGGGCATTTTAACAATTCAGTAGTCATGCCTGGGTACTTTTTTTCAGAGGAAAAAAATACGCTGATTTATATTAGTATATAAGCAGTACATAATCATCTATGATCTCAGCTGTGATGAGAAAGCAGTGAGATTCCATCAATATTGACCCATTTACAAATGCTCATTAATAGAGAAAATGAGCCTGGATAATAGGCCAGCCACCATATCTGGAAACAGAGTTCAATCCCATAAAGAAATTAACAACCTATGAACAATGGTTAACTATTCTAATTAAACAGATATACCGGATCCGGTCATACATCCACTAGTCTTAATGCTGAATATGTATGTCATAGAAGGGAGACCGGTGTTTATGAAATTGTTAAAATCTGTGTCAGTGCGTCTCCTGTAGCCCAATCAACCTCTTCTACTGTTATGCAAAATAGGTCCTTTTCTGATCCATATTAATTCCCATTATTTGACGGGCTCGTTTGCTTCTAGTAAATTATGAACCTGAGTGTCTCATTTACCAATACCAGCTGATGTGATTACCCCTCCTTGACAGCTCGTTTGTCATGCTTTGGCTCAGATGTTCTTGGTCCATCGATGCATATTTCCTCAAAACAATTTTGCATGCCCCCCAGTATCCAAAATCGAGCCATGCCTGGGTACACAACGCACAACAATTGACTTCATAATATAAACAATTCGTTTCAATTATAATATATCAATTCGTTTCAATTATAATATATCAATGCAACTCTATAGTATATAATCCAAGAAATTAAATTTATTGGATGTATATCTTTCTTTTACCAAAGGAAATTATTAAAATGATCTAAAAGGTTTTTACGGATAGAAGCACATATTGGAGAGAAAGCATATAAGATATATTGAGTTCGATGGACTATCATTCCAAGACCAGTTGAATGTCGAGGTTTTGGGACCATTGATCGAGATAATTTCAAGAAGTATAATTGCATTAGTTAAGTGATATATGACCACATGACAGTCACGATTTTCTTTTTACATCTAATTTATGAAACTAAAACTATATTATAATTTAAATTTGCAATTTATTAGTTATTCATTATATTTTTTAAATAATATGAAACTGCAATTATTGTTGATTATTATACATCATGTAAACCCTACTAATCATTGTAGATTTGTTTGTGCACGTGGATACATTAAGAAGGAAGTCTACATTAAGGAAGTCAAAATAATTAGTTTAACTGTGAGTGGGCATGCATAGGCAACAACTACTGCATTACCCTTACAATAATTTAATAATCTAATTATAATACAATTGTATTAAAATAATTATTAAATTAAATTGTATTAAAATAATTTTATTATAATTTAATCTTACAGTTTATTTTTTATATGGTAATTGTGTAATAATGAAACCTTATTGTTAACCAAAGCTTTCAATACACAAAAAGTTAACACAAATGCTACAACAAAAAGTATAATTTCATTAGTTAAGTGATATATCATCATAGGATAGTCACAATTTTGTTTTTATGAAACCTAAAACTATATTATAATTTAAACCTACTATTTATTATTTCTTCATTATATTTTTTATTATTTAATATGAAACTATAATTATCTTTTATTAACATACATCATATCAAATCATTGTAGATTCGTTTGTGCAGTTGGATACATTAGGAAGGAAGTCGAAATGGGTAACATGGAGAGTTGAATACCTAGCAACAACATTTTTTTCAAAGTAATAAAAAATCAATCCAGCACAGCAAGAATAATTTAATAAAATAATATTTTGTTCTTTGTAGTAACCCATGAGCGGGCATACATTTGAATGGAATGCATAGGCTACCACTAGGGTAATGTAGTGGAGGAAAAAAAATTAAATGCACAATTTCCAAGTGGTTAAACATGTATATGTTTGAGAATGTGAACAGTTATAAGTTTCAAAATTAATCCATGTTGCAATGCACGTTTTATAAAAAAAATTTAAAATTTCATTTCTAACTAATTAGCATACGTGGTTATCAACAATAGGCACACTAAATTTTTAATCATGTTTTGTAAAAAAATAATTCAATTATGGTTTAAACCTGTATTTTAGATTTGCAAGGAAGTTATCAATTTTAATTCCATTGGTTGATTGAATGGTACAAAGGCGAGAATATACTCGCATAATCCAATTTAGACCATCCGATCAAAATGATTAGTTATAAAAATGACTGAAGTAGCCATTTCTAACAGGGGGCGCCTATCGGCGTAACAATTATATATGTGTTGCGATAATAAAAGAAAATTATGGGAGATGTGCTTTTCACATTCACATTTGTTGTGAAAATAAAATATAATTACGCTGTAATGTGTTCTCTCTCCAAATTTTGGGTGAGCAGACACTGTTCACCCCAGCGAATTGCAACACTCCAAATTTTTCTTCCTCTAACCAATTAAAAACTCGTACCCTTTATTATGTCGTTGTCAATCTGTCCACTGCCACCTGTGATATGAGACATAACTACTTGTGCTACACAACTAGAGTAAATTGACTACTATTAAAAATCGATTGGATTTTTTTTGAATGAGTTGTTTCTCACCCGGTTTCCCTTCTTCTCTCACCACATATCGAGATATTTCAACACTTACTCAGTCTCTTAACGACATATTCGCTAGTTCACATTTTCAATGTATTTACATTCGATACTCCTCCCGCTAATTTTTCCTGCATTGAATATGCATGGCCATTGAAAACCTAGATGTGACAGAGACAGAATTTGAGTCCCAACTTAGGTCACCCTTCTTCAATTTCTTATATTCCACTATGCTTTTAGTATTTCCCATTTATTTTGGCGGCCCTTGCATTAATTGTCGGATTGGATTGGAATGGCCTACATTCAATTTTACCATTTATTTGTGCTGCCTTGAGTGGTGTTTGAGGCGGTTGGGTCGACATTGAACACCAATATATGGTACATAGGGGTCTGTTCTCTCACTAAAGAGAGACATTCCATAACAGCAGCCAACGAGAACTGTGTTTTTTCAACTAGTAGGGACATTTTCAACTAGCAAGCAAGACACTTTAGCATTTTCGTTTCTGAGCTCGAGATACAACATGCAAGGTCGCCATTAGTCTCAAGGCATTATTTTAAAAATAAATTTAGATCTATATATTTTATATCAAAAACGAAGAGGTAACTAACTTGATTCCTTATTGTATCCTAAACTTTGATGCCATTGTGATTATTATGCAAGCACTAAAGGAAAGAAGTGTGTTCGAATGTGAAACCATGTAAATGACTGAATAACTTAGTTTGTGAAAGAAATCGAAATATTCACCTGAAGATAATAATCTGAGCCAAATAACCCTATACATCTATTCAATTAAAGAATTAATATGTTTCAAGAATCTGAGCCAAATGATCCTATATATTTGTTCAATTAATGAATTAATCCATTGTCAAATCTGTTGAATTAACGAAATTAAGCTTCTTCTGCCATTTTTCTGGATGATTTTTCGAAAGAAATGAAAAAACCCTTCAACCTGTGTCCTAAAACTTTTTACATGAAATTTTTTAGCAAAATGGCTTCGTAACTCACTACCTACATGTGTATAATTTATCATTCTCCGGTCCTGGCGTGCATGTGCTTGGTTGTACTTAGCACCTGTACCAGACACCATCTTTGTCAATTTACATGTTGTGTGAGATGAAATTTATAAGGATTTATTTTCATTTCGCCTCTCAATATCCAAACAATTTCCCACCTTTTCCCATATTACTCACCGGTTCTAACGCTTACTGTCTATGGTGAGCTAGATGTTTTCTTTCTAGAAAAAGACTAAAAGCCATGCAAGTTATGGGAAACATGAAATTCTTGTAAATATGATGGTTCTTATTGTCACATTCAAATGCTTTGCTCTCGATGCAACTGTCGTGACCAATTGTATATCCAACCTTGTCTAGAAGAAGGATGGCAACTCCACCTTCACTTTCTCTGAACCTCGTAAAACCTTCGTAGGGAAGAATTAAACTCTAGATTAGATCATATATATAATATACAATTCATTTAATCTGCAGATTATATTCAAATTTATTTTCCTTTGGAAACAACAGAAATAATTCTCCCTGCAATAGAACCTATGAATACAATCATCAATGCATACGCCAAGTTAAAGTATCAAGGGAGTTGAGTCGAAAATCCTAAATTGTCTAAGAAATCCATATCATCTAAGGAATTAGTAGTAAAAAGAATGCAAGACTTTTTGAATGTAAATCCTTTGGACAATCACACTCATGCTCACAATATTAGTGCATAGATTCAACTTCAGGTTTTCTCTTTTCCCTTCTAGAAGGTACGTGAAAAGTTAAAATGCAGGTTCACCCCTCTTAATGGAGTGCACAATTTATTTAAAGTTGGTGACACTCACAGTATTAGTGCATAGGTTCAAATTCAAGTTCACTCTTTGTATAGGTCACAATCACAATATCTTTCATTTTAGGCGGCCAAAATATTAGGTTTTAGTCTCGTGGACTGCTCTTCCATGGTTTATAGTCTCGTGGATTGCTCTGCAATGACATTTCCTAGTGAGGTCGTCTCTCCATGTATGGTATTTGTAATTAAACTTGCATTTCATACTCTTTTACTCCTACATTTTGAAAATTTAGAATGCATATGTTGTCTGTTGCCTTTTTTCTTTTCGAACTTTTGTTTTTTCAAGGTGCAAGGAAAAGGCTTCTACCACATATCCTACTTTTGATTTTTTTTTGAAATTTTTATTTAACTAAAAACCATTATGCTCCTCAAAACATTTCAAATTAATATGAATCTAACCTTGTTAGGGACCAACTAAATTTAAATACACTTGAGACGTGTACCAAATTTCTAATGAAGATGAAAGGTCTAAGACAAAATTATGTATCCTCACTCATAAATTTCAATAACCTTCTATTAATATAGCTTTAAAGGAGGTATCAGTCATAGTCTGAGAGAATAAGTTCAAACTAAGGTTCACTCTTTCTCTAGGTCACAGTCACAATGTCTTTCATTTTAGGCCACTATAATATCATGTCTTAGTCTCGTGGACTACTCTGCCATGGTTTCTAGTCACATGGACTACTATGCCATGGTTTCTTCCATATGTTGTCTATTGCTTTTGCGCTTTTCAAAATTCCGTTTTTTCGAGGTGCAATGAAAAGGCTTCTACCATATATTCTACTTTGGCATTTTTTTTGAAATTTGTATTTAATTACATATCATTCTATTCCTCAAAACATTTCAAATGAATATGAATCTATCCTTGTTAGGGACCAACTAAATTTAAATACACTTGAGACCTGTACCAAATTTCTAATGAAGATGAAAGTTTCAAGACAAAAGTGTGTATCCTCATTCATAAATTTCAAGCATTATTCTGGTAATCTAGTCATATCACCCAAAATCAAAACGATGTGTGTACCTAGGAGGCATTTCATAATTAATCAACCATAACACTATGTAAATGTAGAAAATATAGGGGCGGGGTTGGGGTTTAGAGTTTCTATGTTTGAATTTTAATTTCTTGCACAATTTTAAACATAACGGGTAAAAGGTGCTTTGAGGTAAAAGTATAAATGAGCATTGGATAAAAAATTTAGCCTACTTCCAATTGCAATCATAAGTAGTGTTGAAACTCGATAATAAGAGAATTTTTTTGAAACTTGGTAATAAGAGCTTTACTCGTAAAAGATGGTTTTAGAGCTTTTACCCTATTTATTTTATGTTTTATAGTACCGAGTACCAAGCTCTATTCAGATTAGATATTTCTCATTCATTGTTATATCTACAATAATGTAAATCCTATGGGATATGTCATTCACCTTTTTACATCTTTGTGGGCTCTCTCTCTGTAATACTATCATGCCTTGATTTTCAATGATAATATTTTCCAAATGATCATTTCATTCGATCAAATCTATATACTGAAATTGATAACATTAGCAAAAATATGATTTAGGGAAATATTCTAATTTATACATGGTAAAGTATCTCTACATTGAATTGGATCTATAAATATAACTTGAACATGATTGCCACCTACCTTTAGAAAAATAATAGTGATAATAAATATGGATACCCTAGCTCATCCACATGCTCAAAATGAGTGAATTGATGACATGTCCTTCAATATCTAAATCCAAACCATATATATTTTCATTTAACTTCTACATAAACCCAACTATTCTGATCGAAATTTTCTACTTTTAATGTATATCGTTCCTATCCAAAATCCAAACATCCAGAACATTTTCTTTATTAGCTTTCAACCAATCACTTGGATGGTAGATGTAGTACCTAAACCTTTTTCAATGGAACCTTATGTCTTCTATGCTCAATTACAATGTCGAACTTGCCTTCATTTCATTAGCATTCTCTTTCGTCCCTTATTGATGTTATGTTTATCTAGATCCTAAAGTTTGGAATTCAAACATTACTTTTAATGTTCCTTTCACAGTAAAATAGGATATTTAAATCCAAACCTTTTTTAAGTTCTAAATGTGTGGCCTTGACTCGTTCAATTTGAATTTGACATGATCCAATATTGTTCTATCACTTGCCACCCTCAAGTTGTTTCCCTACCTTTGTGTGGCCCAAACATATCCTACCACCACCTAGATCCATAATGTTTTTCCCACCATACAACATCTAGATCCCAAAATTTTCTCTATCCACTTAGCACCAAAATTTCAACTATCATGCACTCCTCTTAACATGACATATAACGTGAGAAATAAACTAAAATTTGATGTGGCAACTGAATATTTTGGATCTGAAATATTCATATTGTGTTAATTGCACTGTCATAATGATATCCACAATCTGGATCTTTCTTTAAAATCCATATATTCAAATATCTAGATTTTAAAGAAAGATAAATATTTAAATAGATAGGTTGTTAAATTTCCTTGCTATTATGTTTGGCCTTCATTACTAGGATATCTGAATCATTCTCCTCGGTGCCAACTCAACCACTTGTTCACTCATCTTCCATCATGTGATTTATGACATTTAATTCATATCACCTAGGCTATCATAATTTTTTGCATGTTAGGTTATGTCACATCACAAATATGATATTATGTTGTGTTAGATGTATAATAATAATTATTGTATGGTCTTATTCTTTATTATTTTAATTTGTTTCCTTTGACATGGAATTATGTTGAATGTTTTAGCTAGACAGAACAAGAAAATTTGCAAAAAAATGCACTAAAATTGTAAAGTGAACAACAAATATGTTGAGATATGACATTTTTCTACTAAGTGCACTAAATATTTGTTTCAAAGATCCCTCAGATGGGTGGCTTAGTTATTTATGCAGAAAAAAATGTTAATGTCTTATATATTCAAATGCCATGATGGTGACAATATTTTCCTTACAAATTCAGATATGCATACGGAGAATAGCTTAGTACTGAAATGGATTTCTTCTTTTCTCATTTTTCTATTGTTATTCTTCCTGATTTTTGTTACAAATGTTGAAAATGTTTATATTATATTCCTGAAAAATGCAAACTTGCTAGCCTATTTAAATTACATGTGTCTATTGCAACAGTTAAACCCTTGGTGTTCATGCTGTAAGTATATAAAAATTCTTACCTTGGTTCCCATATGTATTAGTACATTCCTCATCTATATTTTCATCACCATATCTCTTTGAGCTTTTCAACTTCTTTAGATAATTCACTTATTTTTGCTATCAGTTTTTTGAAACATCCTTCGAGATTCTTCCCATTGTTGCAACATGAAGAAAAATCTTACAGATCATTGTATTTCAATGTTTCAATAACCATATCCAATAGTATCTTCATACAATATTATGTAATTAAATTCCTACCAACGATGCTTGATTTCGCATGGGACTCACTCATAGGTTGATCAACAAGATGATCACATAAACTCTCTTTCTTGGATGCATCTTGAACTGCTTACTCATGTAGCATTTCAAATTTAGAATTATTATCGTAATGGCTTCTCACATATTCCTTTTTTTCATTTCTTACTTCCAAGGTATTTTCCTATAGGATTTCTATTCTCCTCTTTGAGTTGTCCTTTACAAGGCAGATAAATTAGCAATTCTTTAAGCATTCTTAATTTCCTACTTCAAATGAGTTGCGTCATGTTGGGGATGTGTTACTGCTATATTGAGTTATTCAATCTGAAATTCTCGATCAACTGATCACATAGATGTTTCCATATCGACATTCTCAAATATTTCTTCCCATATTTGAATAAGATGGTTCCTTTCCAATAAATACTTATCTAGTGTATCTTATCCCTCAACTACGTTATGGTGTTTATTTTATAATTCCCCATACTCTTCTATTAGATCTTTAAAATGACTCTTCCCAATTTTTTCACCATGCACACTTGTTTCAGACAAATTTCTAATAGTAAAATTAGCATCGTTCCATTCAATCATTTTCAAATCTCCCCTGGTTGAGAGCATAGTGTTATTTACTCAAAGAAATGATTTTGCAAGCCGCTCAAATTTGTCAATTATTTATTTTGAGTGGATTTCCTCTGGAAAATTCATCTTCCAAAAGATATCTTCAATTTTATGAAGAAGTGAGTCCATGTTTAAAACTGATTCTCGAAAATCAGTTGTAGGATTTTGGATATCTTCTAGATCTAGTTCCAGTGCTTTAACATGCTTAGAAACGTTCATTTTAGTTTCATTCCATGTATCCATTCTCTTCTAAAATTCCTGCAAACATTTATCTAAATAATTGGACATGTTCACTAATGATTATATAAGTGTATTGGATTCCTGAACCAATCCTTTCCCTTTGGTGCTAATCAAACTAACATTTTCTCTAACTTGGGACAATTTCCTTTCTGTTTGCTCAATATCATTTCTTATTGTGATGTTATCCATGCTCATTTATTTAATCTTCTGATCAAATTTACATATAAGGATTCAACTCCCTGACTTCTTCTTCATTTTGAGTTTTTATTGAATTTATCACATTTACTTTTTCATTTATCAGGCCTACTTCATATTCTTTGTAATTGAAGTTTTATCTGAGGAACATATCCAAAGAAATCATAGCTTATTTTTCCAACGAGTTTCCATAATCATAAACATCTTAAAAAAATATCTATGAACCAGGTTCACTTATGAGAAAACTACATTTTATTTTTCAATAATAAAAATGAGGCTTGTATCAAGATAACACATTCTCTCCATGCAAGGAATGATAAGTCTAATATTGAATGAATTCCTCAATTCCATATATTAACTTCTCTATAGTAGTGTCAAACTAGTGTTTCAAGTTAGAATGATATTATGAAGAGGCTTTCATTGATATTTCCTTTTCTGAAAGATATTTTCTAAAAGCATTTACCTCCAAATCAACGAAAATTTTAAGGATGGAAGTTCATTTTAAAGTTTAGAAACCTTGGAAAATATTACTAGTCCCCAATATGTAAATTGTAATTTTTTTTATGATATTTTTGTAAAAATATTAAGGTTTGTAATTATTTAATATTAGTATATATAATTTTTTGGCAATTTTTAGGGTAAACTAATTATATACTATAAAATTTTGGTGAATGAATTTTCATAAAAATGGAAATTGGTGAATCTTTTTTTTGGAAAAAGCAAGGAAAATTAGGCCAACAGCGAATATTAGCCCCTAAAATTTTCCCTGCTCCAAATGTAAGGAATATCTTTCATTTTCTTTTTGAGCTGCTTAAAAATCCAAATTTTCCCTGCTCCAAATGTAACGAATCTCTTTCATTTTCATTTTGAGCTGCTTAAAAATTCCATTTCACGTGGCCCAAAAATATCCTACCACCTCAAATCCATAATGTTTTTCCTACCACTCAACATCTAGATCCCAAAATTTCTTCTACCCACTTAGCACCAAAATTTCAACTTTCATGCTCTCCTCCAAACATGGAATCTAATGTGATAGTTAAATTGAAATTTGATATGGCATCTAAATATTTGGGATTTGAAATATGCATACTATGTTATTTGCACTATCATAACGATATCCAAAATCTACACCTTTCTTTAAAATCTAGATATTCAAATATATATATTTTAAATAAATACTCATATTCAAATATCTAGGTTATGAATTTTCCTTGCTATATTGTTTTTCCTTCATTATTGTGATACATGAATCATTCTACTCATTTCTAAGTCACCCACATGTCCACTCGCATTTGCCATAACATGTGGCCTATTGTATTTCAATCATATCACCTGAGTTATCATAATTTTTTCATGTTAGGTTATGTGGCATCACAAATGTGAAATTATTTTTTGTTAGATGTATGATCAATAGTCCTGTATGGTCTATACCATGAGTCATCCTATATAGCACCCAAATGTGGGATATCTAGATTCATTGTTCCTCTACTCATATTATAGATTCAAGATTTTTTTTTTTTTTTTTGTAAGTTAGGCTAAAATATATTGAAATCATAAAAGGAAACTTTACAGAGGCTATGGGCAGGGATGGCAAGCAGTACTTAGCTAATCCCTACCTTAGAATTTTTCAAAATATACCATGTTTGGGGCTTCCTCATAGGAGGAAACCAGTCCCTTAACAGAGTCAGATAGTCTTGATTTACAAAATATTCAGTGACAGATATGAAAAAAAAATAGCTGAAGTATGTCCCGAGCAGTCATGGATTTCCTTCATCTTCCTCTATCGCATGGTCCTCCTCCTTAATTAGGCATCCATATTCTCTTGCAATGGATTCCTCCTCAGCTTCGGGTGCGCGAGGAGGATTTGAAGGGGCCTGTGGACGATGGGATCAACAGGATACTCAGCATCGTGAACTTTGGTCCAGGTGCCATCTGAGTCCATAATACAAACGTCTATCTACTCCTTTTCAGGCTCATGCATTGGAATCGGTTTGGTTTTCTAGGGCATGGGCGGCTCATATTGCACACTAGTGGATTTTGTGCAGCCTATTCTACCCTTAGGCTTCTTTGGCAACCAAACAATCTCCTCCTGAGTGTTGTCAGGTGTTTGGGTCGCTAAAATATCATGGTGTCCTCATGAGGATCCTTAGCTAGATTGCAGACACTGGTCCTAGCCACGGTGAGAGCGACCAGAGAGCACCCCTCCGTAGCTGCCCCTGATGGAATTTTGACATTGGTGTGGGGCCATGAAGAGGCTATCAAGCAGAGGATGAGGAGTTGGATGTGGGACAAGGTTTAGAGCAGAGGGGCATGCAGAAGAGGTGTGCAATAGGGGAGCACGGAGGAAGGGATCATGCAGTAGGGGGCACACAGCAGGGGGGCTCGCAATAGGGGGTGCGAAACAAGGGGAACATAGCAGGGACACACATAGGGGGGGTGGGCAGGCATGTAGCAGGGGGCATGTAGTAGGGGCCGTGTAGGAGGGGGCTCACAGCAGGGGGAACGCAGTAGGGTGAGCACATAGTAGAGGGAGCGATGGCGGTGGTAGCATGTGAGGAAGGTTGGATCAGCAGTGAAATGGTAGAAAGAGGAGCAGCGAAGGAAAATATATCTCATAGGACCATTTGGAGCAGCAATGAAATGGTTGATTGAGGAGCCTATGTGCCTTTTGAAGGTATGAGGCTTTGAATTATAGAATAGAGGTAGAGAGGGACAATCGAAGTGTGCCTACATGTGAGTTCATTTGATGTTTGGTGTGTCAAGAGGCCAAGTGTGGTATAGCTTCAACAAAATTTATCAGCGATTTGAGTTTCTGCATCAGGTAGAAGCTGGTGTTGCAGGGCGACATCAGAGTAATCACGGGAGGAGTTGTCCTCACTCATTCTGGAGATTTCACTCGCATGCAAGGGAGTTCGATCCTTTTCAAGGAGATTGAGGCAAATCTTGCAAAGGATTTCGTCCTGGATATGATGGAAATTAGAGTGGTAGAGCATTAAATTTCTATCCACTCCTTTTTTTGCTAGGAGATCAATGACAGTGTTTGCCTTTCTACAAACACGGTGTAATGTCATGGCATTATGATGTTGCAGCGGATGTTCCAGATGGTTGAGGCAGTTGGAAAGCCTCCAACTCGTAGATACCTTTATGGATGAAGAACCAAGGAGGATGCGAGTTGAAACTTGGATAATGATTTTATAATCTCCTTCCATTTCCAGTGGGAAAAAAATGAATTCAATGGCTATGGAGATCCCCTTGATATCCCCCTGCAATTCCGCAGAGTTGTTGCTATCCCAACCTAGGTTTTTATAATAAATGTGTAAGGGGTTGCCGTTGGAGTCTCTAAAGATGCCCCCAAATCTGGCTTCCCCTGGGTTGCCTTTGGAGGCTCCATAAAAATTTCATTTGAAAAGTTCGACCGGGGAGGAGGGGGGATTCCAAATTTCAGGAGAGCTAATCATTCTTGTATGCGAGGGTAATTTCTCCATGGGGGGCTCAATACTCAAATGCCAGTTATTCCAGATGATGCATTCAACTGTGGTTGTTAGGAAGTCATCCTTTCCCCAATGTGCCAAGGCAAGGCTTTCTTCTAGGTTGCTGAGTAGCTTGGACCACATATGCTCTTGAGTCAAAGCCACATATTTAAATATCCTGCTATTTTTTTCTTTCTAGAGGTTCCATGTGAGTAGGCCCAGAATGAGCCGCCAGAGGTGATTTAAGAGATTGTTGGAATAAGGATTTTCCTGCCACCTGCTGATGGTGTTGGTTATGTTTCCCCGACCTCGGTTGGATCTTCTACATAGGGTCTCAATCCTATCCTAGAGAGTGTTGGATATGGGGAAAAGGTCCAACAGGTGATTGATAGTTTCAATGTAATTCTGGCATAGAGGACACCTCGAAGGACCGAAAAAACCCCTCTTCATGAGATTCTCCCATGTGAGGATGCACCTTTTTCTTAGAAACCATAAAAAAATAGAGAATTTGGGTCAGAGCTTAGTTGTCCATATATTTTTCCATAGCTGATTTCAGTAGCTAGGGATTGGAGATTGAATAAGGTGGTAGGCTTCCTTGGTTGAGTAATTTTCACTTGGAGTGTGTCCCCTACAAAGGAGGTCGAGCCCTTGCTAAGTTATGATTCTTATCGTTCTTAATTCTTCCCATATATATTTTTGTTGTTTATTGTTCTAGTTTGCTTTCGATCTATCGGTGGGGAGCCAATTCCTGAATCCTTGAGTTACATCATTAGTCCAAAAGTCCCGGGCACAATATTTTTCTCTCGCCTGTAAAACCGTGCTCCAGACAAGGCAATGGAAGATCAAGGAGAGGCTTGTCATTTTTTGCCATAAATATTCCTAGAGCCGAGCTTGAGTACTGTCGTGAAGTTCCCATAAACTATGTGTTTGGATAACATGTTTGTGTTCACTGGCTGTATTCCAGATTTGGGATCCTCCAAGAGAAATATTGAATCTGATTAGTTCTTCCTTTGCCAATTTTTGGCATATTTGGTTGGCCACAAGATTTCCCAAGGTTTTGGGGGGTAGGAGACCCATTTCCACCAAATACTAGTGCCCATGATGATGTTGTTGTGCTCCAGATCTCTTAGACCAAGTCCACCCTAAGTTTTTGGCATACATACTTCTCTCTATGACTAGCACCCATTTGTGCTTGTCTTTAGATCCACCCCAAAGAAAGTTTCTTTAAAGGTTGTGGATGGCTTTAAGGACCCATTTAGGTGCAACCAGAATAGAAAAGAGGTATATGGGTAGAAATTGAAGAACATATTTGACTAGAACTAGATGACCAACTATGTTGAGGGAGTGGTGAGTCCAAGTGGAAAGTTTGGTCTCCATTATATCCAACAGCTCTCTCCAAGATGAGTGTTTTATAGTTTAGTCCATGAGGGGGGCTGTAAGGTACTTGGAAGGAAGGGAAGTAGTGGAGAATTCAAGGATGCGAGCTATATTGCATTTGGTAGTAGTGTGCATATTGAAGAAGAAGATTTGAAATTTCTCAGGGTTTACAGTGGTTCCAGAGGCTCCAGAGACACCATGAATAAGGGTTCTTAGGTTGTTAGATTCCTACATAGAGGGGTGACCCATGATTATGTTTTCATCCAAACATTGTTGATGATAAATGGTAGGATGATTGTGTAAGGGGATACCTTGAAGGTCATGATATCGGATCGAGTTCTTAATTAGGCGGCCCAGACCCTCGGCCATAAGTAGAAAGAGGAAAGGAGAGAGAGGGTCGCCTTGCCTTATTCCCCTGGAGGGATTGAAGGTTGCCGAGGGGATGCCATTGACTATGATAGAGAGGAAAGGAGAGTAGATAACACTCATGATCCAACGAACCCAGTTATGGCATAACCCAAAGGTTAGAAGTACGTGCTTAATGTAATTCTAGTTGAGCTTGTCAAAGGCTTTGGAAAGGTCAATTTTGAGGAGCATGCCAGGATTTTTTGAGGTTTTTAGGGAGTGGATGGCTTCATGGGTTAGAATAATTCCATCAAGGATCTACCTACCTTCAACATAACCCATTTTCTCTGGACAAATGAGCATAGGAAGGAGCTTCTTCAATCTGTCAGCAATAACTTTGGAAATTGTTTTTTAAATAACACTACAGAGGGTTATTGGCCCATACTATAGATTCTAGATACTAGGATATTATCTCTAAACCATTTAGTTATCCAAAATTTATCTCACCTGAGTACTCTTTACTTACATGGTATATGCCTTAGCATCCAACATGTCATTCCTTATGGCATGTGATGTGTCATTCATATCTATGTATCTAGCTATTCACTTTAATGTTGAAGATATTTCTTCCTTGTGTATTACAGAATATCCAACCATCCAAATTTCACTCTATGAATGATTTTTACCATTCAACTCCTTTTTCCCTGGATTACAAAATGTCCAACCTTCCAAGTTTTCCTCTAGGAATGATTTTAATCATTAAAATATCTATACATGTGGGTATTTGGATTCCTTAGTAATTCAATGGTTTCATTTGTTGGTGTTCGATGTCCTTCCCATTCTGCTATTGGCCATTGGTTTTTTTTGGAGATTCGGGTCAGTGGTTTCGGTTGTTTTGGAAGTTGGATTTTTTGTTCTGTATATCATCAAATCTATTCCTCTATGTCCATTTACTCATACCAAAGCATGTCCAGTAGATTATTGCAAACTATTTTTGATCTTGCGGCATTTTTTTTATGTGTATCAACATCGAACCACAAAAATTATCTCAAAATTTGAATCGTCATGAACACCTTCAACTATCAGATGCAAAAAAAAAAAAAAAATCTTGAAAACCCCTCAATAATTTAAAAGCACTTCAGTTTAGAAAAAAATTAAAAAAATAGTTTCCCAACAATAAGAATAGCCTCAAACTTCCCTTTGACAACTGAAGTCATTTAAAATGATCCCCATTGTATCTCCCATAATTCTCATGGAAATGGAAAAACTTTTACTATAGATCAAGATTCATTTTCTATTATAAAATTCTATCACATCCTTATAATTTAATATTTCCCTCCTACCTCTCTTTCAATCCCCTACATTTGCTTCAGAATCTAGTACTTCCCTGAGAGATAACACACGTCATTTTGGTAAATTAACCATGTTTAACTTCATTATTAGAAGGTTTTTTTTTTTAATTTGTTTGTTTCCTATGGAATTATGTTGAAATTTTTAGCTACACAAAAAAATAAATTTTACATAAAAATGCACTAAGAATGAAAAGATAAGAACAAATCCATTGAGACATGGCATATTTCTATTTATCACACTAAATATTTGTTTCAAAGATCCCTCATATGGCTAGCTTATTTTTTTATGCATAAAAAAATGTTTAGTGTTTTATATATTCAAATGTCATGATGGTGACAAGATTTTCCTTGCAAATTGAAAATTTCATATGCAAAATTGTTTAACACTGACATTCCTTTCTTCTTTTGTGGTTTCTCTGTTGTTAGTTTCTTTTATTGTTGTTACAAAAGTTAGAGATGTTAATATTCTATTCCTAAGGAATTCAAACTTTCCATCTTGTTTAAATTATGTGTGTTGATTGCAGAGTTCAACCCTTGGTATTCATGCTACAACTATAGAAAAAAATATGACTTTTGTTTCGGTATGTCTTCATACTTTCGTCATCCATCACTTTCACTTCTTCTACCTTTTCCAAAATACAATCTCATTTAATCACAGTCTTATCTTATCTATAATATGATTTTCCTTCCAACCTAATAAACACACACTAACCTTTCTCTATCCCAATTTTTGTATTCTCCATGTGCTTAACTTACTTGTTGTAGCTATCCATTAGAAAGTTAAAAATTTGTGCACTTTCCTTAAGGTAAATTATATTTTCCTTGCTTAGTTTTAGCCAACTTTAGCTTTTCCTAGCACTTTCAATTTTTCCAAATTCTCTCTATGACAAAATTTGGTGTTTCACTAGCTCCATATCTAGAACACTGCGTGGGTCAATATTTCACTACTTTCCTTCAAATTCTTCCAAGAGGAAAGTGATTTAATTTATTTACATAGCCATCATAGTGATATTAAAAGCACAAATCTAGTGGAATTTTTTAATTTTTCATATCCCCTTCCAACCCTACCCAATTTCATTTTAAATATATGAAACAACTTATCACATATTTGAATCAATCTATCTCAATAATAGATATAATGGCATGGATTAGTTTTTTTTTCCTTGTAAATTTGAAATATTACCATAGTTTAAATAGAAACTCTAATTTTCAATATATTTGTCATGCATATATCTTCCATCACTTTTCGAAGAAAATATTATCTCTAAAACATGTTTCCCCGTGCTTCTATATATTCCATGCTTCTTGGTTCAAAATATTTATTCCTCCATATCTTTTAAATTTAATATTGTATCCTTATCATACACCTTTCTGCAAAATCTACTTATGTTCTTGTATACTTACATTTCAAATCTTCTTTTAGTTCCTCTTCGCCAGAGAAAAGTCATAGAAAAATGGATCCAAATTTGATGAACAATGCACTTTAATTGTTGATTGGTGGTTCTATTGAGTTAAAGCGAATCCTCCAAGTGGTTTCCATCAAGAAGGTTTTCCCAGGTAGGGTCATAAGACCTCATTACCATCTATCACTTTTTAATGGAACTCACAAACATGTAGTGTTGTTACCTTCAACGCATGATTCCCTTGCAACATCCGAGGAGCTTCAAGTTGGCTCCATTTTACTCCTAGAAAAAATTTGTTGCAAATCCTTCCATCAATATTTATATGTTGAAACTTCCTCCCCTACCTTCCTTTCCTTCCTCTCCATTTATGTCCACTTTTTCCATCTAATGTATTTATCTTTCCTTTTCCTATTCTCCTCCTCTCTCACGCTTCTTCTTTCTTGCAAGTCACTTTGTGTCATAAAACATGAAATTATCCATCACACAACACCTCTAATTAGTGAGCCAATCCATATTTTTATTCCCACTAATAAAGTATTCCATGCCACCTCATCCTTGAAAAATGCCTCCACATTGCCGTAAAATTCCCCACTAGGGGGGGCATCATGCAACCTCTTGGATAGATAACACTACTCTTAAAACAACTTTCCCTTTCATGGCACTCAACCCATCATGAAAATAATGGTCCATAGAAGGCAGAGTCCTTGAAAAAACACCACCACGCCAATACAAAAATGAACGTGGCACTGAGAAATATCTCGAGTTTAACATTCTAGATGATATAGGTTACCAAGTCCATGTCTCTACGTTTAAAGACCTGGAAGACTCTTTGAATGCTCTCATACAAGTTGGTCGACTCTAGATAATTTCAAATGGAACTATAAAGGTTCCTAATATTTTCTACAATCATCTTAACCACCCATTCGAAATCCCCCTTTTCTCTACATCAACCGTGACAAAGTCCATACATGAAGATGAATCAATACCTCCCAATCAATTCACTCAATATTGCAACTACCAACTCAATTTTTGATGTTATTGGTCTTGTTAGTGCAACGTCTCCTACATCATTCGTCTTCTACCACGATGACACATAGGCTCCTAAGAAAATAATCGCCTTTTGTGACATGTCAGGATGAAATATTGATGTCATGTTGAACGACACAAAATTTATGACCTTCGTGCCTCAGGGGCCACTCCAGTCCTTGAAATCAAAGGGGTTTGTCTATGCATGCAATAACATTGTAAAAATTTGCATTCCTTATTTAAGTTATCTTCCTGCACCTCTATTTCTACTATTTTTTGTAAAATTTGGCCAAAAAAATAATTGATACTCTTGTAGATTTTATTGATAAATACATGGGTGTTGGCTCACATGACTTGTTATGGTCTCATGTACTTTTTGTAAACTTCTACTATGACAATACTTTTTGCTCTTGTACATTTTCTTCATAAATACATGGGTATTACCTCACATCCATTGTTGTGGCCTTCTTGATTCTTTCATGTGATTTATACCACATTCACATATTTAAAATACACATATTCATATGGATATGTTTGAATAAGGAAGTCATACATAGTTACTTTATTTCATGCTTTTGTAATACAAAAGTACCCTTTCCTATATCGAAAAACAAACTTACTTGATCATATAATTTCTAATACAACTAGCATTCAATTCAACATTCCACCAACCAATGTTATAGCTAAAGATGAAATGTTATAATTTAGGACACAATGATTTAAGACATATTCGTATTCACCTATATTTTCTTTCTCACCGATTCCTTTATTACTCAAAGTATGCTTAAAAAAAATAAAATACAAATTTCATGTTTCTATTCTTTGCGATAAAATTCCATCAGACTTATTCCATAAAGGGAAAATAAAACAAATGACACCCTCTTCCTCCAACACATCCTTCCCTTTCTTCCCACCTTCATACAACACTTGCACCAAATTTTCCATTGCTTCCTTCATTTAGAAAACATAAAACCAAGCAACCTAATACCTAGGAAAAACAAAGGGGAAAACAACATCCTTCACTTTGAACTTAAAAAATTCTTGTTTTATATCCTCACTTTCCCCATCCTACATATTTCCTTTTTTATTGCAAATGTACATACTTTCTAGTTCGTTTGTATTTTTTTTATTCATTTTGTTTATCTTGCAAATTGGAATACATTGACTTGTCTTTTTACTTCCTCACACCAACACTTTATTTTTTACATACACTATTTTATCCCTTCACATGCCTTGTTTATTTATATTTTTCCATAATTCACTTATGTATCTCCTTTAACAATACTTTACTTGCTTGGATATCTATGCAAACTAGTCCCTAGAATGATGCAAAGAAGGCATGTCAAGAAAGTCGTTACAAACTTAACAAGGATAGAATAAACACACGGTGTCGTCTACTCTATAACAATTAGAAAAACGTTCCTTCTCAAACATCCCCTGATAGAACTCCATCACCTTCCCAAATCAAACTTCCTCCCCTTCCATTTGAACAACAATTTATGTTCTCTCCTCCATTTCCACCCATCGTCCACACTTCTCCTAGCCATTTTCTTTCCTCACCTCCCAACTTCTATATAAAACATTCCCCCCAAGTTGCTTCCACTTAAACTCCTCAATATTACATGAAAAAGCCTCTCCAACAAGCACACCATTGTTTCTGTGAAACAATAGATGCACTGAGACTGCTTCAAAATTTCTCCATCTGTAACGAATCTTACCCATCCATGAAAAAAAAAATTTGTTGAGGTGTCAACACCTGTTTCTGTTGAGCTTCCAAATGATATGTTAGTGTCAGTATTTGCATCCTACCATTAGTGATCAAAATCCTCTTTTCATATCATTCTAGGATCTCACTCAGAAATTTTTGTTATTTCACCTAGGTCTTAATTCAAAAATTTTCTCACTAATGATAGCCCTAGTCAGAAAATTTCACTCTTCCTCAAAAATTCATACTTGTTGGCCCACCTTCATGTATTTTTGAGCATACTTCAGTCATGAAAGTCCATTTCATCAACTCATTATGTCAGTCAGGTCACCATGAACTTTGGTCACTCAAATTTTTCATTAGGTCACTAGGTTTCCAAGGTCTCAATAAAAACTCCATTCCATTGCATAAGGTCAACAAGTGAAAGAGTGAAAAAAATAAACATATATTTACTATGTAAATAGATGATTTGCAAAGATGTAATTTTTAATTTTCATTTTGTAATTTTATGTCATTTATATGTAATAAATACAAAGTTCCCAAGCTGGAAACTCAGAGTTCCACATGCCAACAAAGAAAATATAAAAGTGTAGAGAGTTTCTAGCCCATCAAAATGATTAATCATCAAAGGAAACAAATCAAAGTTAAAGGGTTTAAATTTTGAAGTTTAAAGGTGAATTTGAACATAGCAAAGTGGCTCCCAAAAGCTAATTCATTCAATCCATCAAGTATAAAGGCCATTAAAACATCAAAAAGGAACTCATTTTCTCTCTAAGCCATCAATATCAACCTCACCTACACTCCATATACCTCCCCTAACATTTTCCCAAGCCCATTACTGTCATTTCCCTCACTTTCTTACAAACCCTAGCCTATTGCTACACTTTTGACATCTTCCTAGGTTGGAGTTGTGTTTTTCCATTTTTGGACCCCTTCCCCTCACTCAATCCTTGAAAATACACCTTACCCTATTTCCTAACGTCCCTCCCTACCTCCAAAAATTTCCTAATAATTTATAAGCCCCCTATCCCCTTTATTTCCCTTCATTCCTATAAATTTCCTAAATCTCGTGTTTTGTCTACACTAAACACTAAGTCCCTCTCCCACTGAGCTAGGGTTTTCTATGGAATCAAATACATATGAGAAAAGTAGGCATAAGGGAGGTAATTTCAGCAAATATGAGGCCATTACAACTCATAAAAATCATGTATCCATCATTTTTCAAGAAGTAATTCCAAGGGACAAATCATTTGCCACACATAGGGCCATTTTTTCTGCAAACTATGTTTCTAACCAAACAAACATGCATTTGACAAAAGTGAGAGATTTTTTTGTCTATCATAGGCTAAGGAAGAAAAAATTACTTCAGTTTTTACACAAGTGTCATGCTTTTTGAGAAATGTCAATAATACAATTGCTAGAAGATGTTTTCTGCAGTTCTGGAGTGACCTTGGGGAAATCAACTTTTCTCTGAGATGGAGTGTCCAAATGATATTTTCGATGCCTTAAATGATAAATAGACAGAGGTCTCTTTCCAATGAGCTATAATTCACTCCATCTGGAGTTGAGGAAGGCCTCTAAATGTTTCCAGCAAGAGAAAACTTCATTTTTTCACCCTCATTCTGCACGTTTTGACCAGTCTTGGACGAATTTATTTTTGAGGGTCTATACTTAAAAATTTTCAGTGCTTGATAGGTCCATTGTGTAGCCAAGAGAGTTAGATTTACAGTGATCTATCATGAGCTCAATTTTGGGGGCCAAGTTCTCCCGAAGTGGCCTGCAAGTTGGAGGGCGCACTGACGCTGCACGCTTGGCACAAAAATGGCACACCTTACCAGTTGTGGGAGAATAAATTTTTAACAGAGAAAATCAACTCCCTTTCGCAAGATAAAGCCATAATAGGAAATTAAACAGGATAATATTTCCAATGACCTATCTTGAGCTCAATTTGGACACCAGGAACCCATCCAAAATCAAGATGCAACATGGAGGGCAACCCTGGCACTCTGAGGGCTAGCCTGGCACAAAAATGGTGTGCTTGACAAATGTCTGATATTTTTCAATTTTCACTGCGTTTTTTACTTTTATATTGGAAAATGATGATTTTACCTATGTTATTGATAAAGGTAAATGTAAATATCACATGAATGAGTTACCTAGGGTAAATACATTAGATAAAAAGTCTTCATGAGGTGTAATGAATCAGTTCACTTAAGTTAGTGGTGAGTCACTTGGACCTCCCTACACTCTAGGTATGAAGTTCAGTTTTTTGTGGAATAGCTCCTCGACTTAGGGATTCGAACCTTGAGGTTGGGAGAGGTTGTTTGAAGTCTATATCTTGTACTTTTTGACTCATTTTTAGAAGTTGGATATTGTTGGATGCTGTTGTATTGATCAAGGACTATAGTGTAACCAGTTTGGCCAGAAATTAATGAAGAGTTGTAGTCATTTCTTTGGGATACCTGTGATATGGATGATTTGCATTGTTTATTATCTTGATTCTTTTGTATGAAATTTTTTTAAGCTCATAAACCATTTCACGTCTATTATATTATTATTTTCAAGTTGATAGGTAGAATACATGTTCTTTCATGCTTTATTTTTGGAAAGTTTCATATTTTGTCCATTTTCTTCTATTTAGGAAGAACACATCTCTTATGCTCTTTCTACCTCCTCATTAGTCTGAAACCATCTCAAAAAATCACTTTAAAGTGAAAATATTTCTACCTACCTTGCCCCATTGAATGGACTGTAATTCTAATCTTATTTTCCCTAACCCAGCCTCTTTGACCTAATCCTCGTCCAGTAAACCCAATCAAAACAAAAAAATCCCTTTTGCATTTCATAGCTAGCCTAAAACCCTTTCATCCAACCCTCTTGCCTTTGATTTATGTGGAGAGAACCCTCTCTGGTTTGGTAGGGCTAGATACCAAGCCAAAAGATTGGTTTGTGGTTACCTCTGTTGGGATTTCTTCTTCATCCTTAGAGGTCTGGCGGAGTGATAACACGATTTTCCCATCCTTTTTCTTTGTCGAACAACATGGACCCAGAAGAAAAGTCACATGTCCTCTCTTTCTTGACTCAAGTTGAAGAGATGCTTATTTCATGTATCAACCCAATTCTTCAAGTGACCCATGAATGTGGAGGGTGATACAAATACTATGTCCACACCATTTTTTTCCCTCAAGATATAACTACTAATGCCAACTCTCTTCCACACATGGTTGTACATATAGATATCCTTTTCTTTACTAAATGAAATCTTGAAAACACAATTTATGAATTATTATTCAGAAGATCACGAGTTCTACATCTTTACAATACAAAATATAGAGTGATCCCTACTACAAGGATGTCAATGTAAACCCATGTGCCCTATCTTCTTTTCCTGAAATCCAAATCAATGTTGCCCCTTACATCATGTCACCACCACTTCCTCTGAACCAAAATAAAGCCTTCATGAGCTTCCTACTCCTGACCTTATCCAACCCTGCCCATCCATACTCTTTTGTGTCAACACTACCAAGCACCCAAACTGAGATTGATGAAATATTTTCCTATGTAGAGTATTCTAACTCTACTCCCACACATTTGATTCAATGGCCCGTTGTTGTACTCTCCCATATAAATGAAGAAAACACTGAGGGCCTCCTCTCCATCTCCTTCCCCTCCCTCTTTGTTGGCTCAAGGGGTCCTGACCCAGGATCGAAGTGCAAGGTTTTCTAGCAAACCCCTATACTAGTGGCCCTTTCGGCAGTGACCTGCTTGCACAGGTCAAAGTCTCACCCGAAGTAGTATGGGTGGGTGCTGGAACCACGTTTCTGCACCATGAGAAAGGATAGGTAAGGCAAGCAGAGCTGCACTGAGTCCTGTATTCATAGATTACTTTACTCTGCGCAGGGTTAATTAGGTCTCTATTCACATCCACGTGCGCTAGATCTATAATTATATTCCTTTATGACAATAATACAACATTACATAAAAATAATAGAATAGAACAGAACCAATCCAGATACCAAAAAAACATTTACACATATCTTTGCAGCCTAAACACATAAAATACACAGTGCAACAATTACCAATGATTCGCACAAGAGTACTCATAGATTGATTTCTCTATCAATCCTTCTTTATACATTCATTCATCAATCATTCCTTACAATTCCCTTCCCAACCTGCACACACAGCAGCAGGGTCCACACACAGCTGGACTTGGATCTCCGTGCACACAGCCAGCAGGAGTCCTTTCCCAAAAACCCAAACAGATAGCTTAAACCACAGTTCGCATCAATAGCTCATCCTTTTCTATCCTCTACAATACACAATGTCTCTCTATTTATAGCAATCTAGCCTAAACTTTCCTATGGTCCGCAAAACATGGTTTTCGCACCCCTGGTTTACCCATTTACCCATTACAATGCTTTCAGGGCTTCAACCCACCCCAAAACCCCTGCACTAGACTATGTCTAATCAAAAATATTCAAAATGGACCAGTTTCGCAGCTTATAGGAGACCCTGTTCCAACAATCCCCCAACACAATATTGTGACTCATCCTGAGTCACTCTAGTGGTGTGACCTTGACCTAGGCAGGCAAGGTATTAATGGTGCGGATGAACGGAGGGAGCACTTCCTGACTCCAGGCAGCGGCTTGCTGTGCAATATTGACAAGTGTCAGGGAGGCAGGGTTGTCCAGAGCTGTGGTAACCTGTTCTAACAGCCTATGGAGGCACACAATGGCGGACTGAGCATCTTGGGAGAGCTAGAGTGCGGCGTGGGCCCAATATTTCGACCGTTTTCAGATGACATGCTTGGTACGGTGAAGGCTTTCAATCGTGTCCATGACGACTATATGTTGCATGGAGACGTTGGAGGGGGAGGAAGCCCTGACCTGATCAAGAACAACTTCTGCCTACTGTAATTCCTTCTAGATATGCTAAAGCATAGAATGGTGTTGGACGGCTATCCAGAGTTGCGTAGCTGCTTGGACCAATTGTGTGCCCTGAGTAAGCTGCTCCTGAATAACATTCGTTGCATCTATGACCAATGCAACTCGCTGAGCCCGTACTGTCGGAGGTATTCCACAGTGCTGTCGTGTAATCCAGTCTCGGTGATGAACCTCGTGTAACACCTCATTGTATAATCCTTGTAGTGCCACACGGGATAGCTGCGCCAAATCAATTTGGATGTCCGGAGTGGTTGGAGCATGATCGTTAGCTAGGACAACGCGGGGCAGTGAATAGACATGGCTTCTATTGGGTGGTACTCTAGAATTGTGGAGGAGTCGCAACATATCCCTATATCGCATTGTTCTTGCTTGGCGTAGAATTAGTCTTGACTTGATTGTTACATGGATGGTGGGGATAGCGTACCTTCTTCTACTATATCCTCCGAGGCCATCCGTCTGGGTCTCACAGTTGTTCCTAAGGTACGAAGGTTAGGACCTCCTGTCGCATAGCTAGGTTGCCTCTCTGTGCAAGATTCACAGGAAATTCCTCCTACAGGGGGCCAACACCCATTCAGTTGATCTAAATCGGTAGTCCCATGTCCCCTCAATATGATTTTTGTGGGCGCTAAACAGCCAGGGACCAAAACATTCGACATGTTAGGATCCATCATAGAAACAGAAAGACCTGCATCCCAAGAGATGGCAACGTTCCAAGTAAGTCAGTCATCGAGTAACAAGGGCATGGTGTAGGTACAATAAGTAGCCTGTTGTGAAGTTATCCTGCTATCTGTACATCGTCCGAAGCTATTTATGGTGGAGTAGCCCGTACGCGAAACTTACCATCGTTCGTTTGAATCTGGCTTACCATAAATGGCTGCATTGATGGTCTGCCGCCCCTTTTGCATAACGACAAGGTTACTTTCCTATCAATGTGGGGCGGGTTGACGATTGTTAGCCATACTAGAGGACATTCCCATGAATCGTCAGACCTTGGATGACACCTGCGTGATGTTCGCGGATCCCGAATTAGCACTGGTTCCATGTGTTTTGTAACACGGTGCAGGTACCAGCTTAGTAACTTGGCCACCAAATTTTTTGATTGGAGCACCTCTCCCTTGGATGGGACATTTCTATACAATAGATCTTTGTCAAGCGTTCGCGTACCATTCGTTATCTGAAGTGTTTTCCAATTCTCCCATATGTGCATGGGTTTGTGTACCCCCATAGTCGAATGCAGAACTAGGTCACTGATAACAAGGGGAGCCTGTCTGGGCAGGGTCCTATCGCACCCTTTAGTTTCATATGTTAGCCAGTACACGAATGGGTCTACTGACGTCGGGACCCATTTTTCAGCTGGGGTCCTTAATCACAGGATCATCCTTCCCCAGCACTTCCTTTGCATACCCCCCAATGCGTAGGTGCTTC
Source organism: Pinus albicaulis (assembly GCA_034641835.2). Taxonomy (NCBI): domain Eukaryota; kingdom Viridiplantae; phylum Streptophyta; class Pinopsida; order Pinales; family Pinaceae; genus Pinus; species Pinus albicaulis. The sequence continues at coordinate 1,692,393,398 of CM076575.1, read as the reverse complement.
GCACAAGGTTAGTGGCAGCGCCCCTAGCCTGTGTTCCTTGGGAATTTGGGTTTCAACCACTGTCATGGTATTTCCTATGTTATGATGGTAGGGTATGGATCTTACCTTGGTAGAGATGCGGCGGAAATTCCTGGTGGTCCGAAGACATCACAGCGCTGACACCTTGTGCAATCGTCCCTGCCAATTTTCTAGTTCCTGATCCGAGTCGGAGAAACACTCGCTATATTTTTCCCAGTAGAGTAATCCTTCATCCATGGGGTTAATCATATCTTCATCCCACGCAGTCAATTTGTAGTTGTGATCTATTTCCTCCTCCACGTAGACTGGCTCTGTATACCGTGCACCTTCGGCTGGGTCTAGTGATACTATTACGCGCTTACCATTGTTTTCAAACACCATACTGCACTTTTTGAGATTGATGACACCTCCCATGTCTATAGCCCAGTCCAGTCCTAGGAGCACAAGGTAGGGATCCACATCTTCCATAATTTATATTACTTTGAAGTCAGCTAGGACCCTTACCCCTGTGATATCAACCATGACTTTTAGTAGCCTACCTAGAGGAATGATTTTTTGTTGATTTTCCGTCCATAGTTGGATGGTGGGCCATTCTAATTTAGGCTCTCCCATTCATTGCCATGTTGGCTTTGGTAATACATTTTTATCTGATCCAATATCTAAGATAACCTGATCCATCTCATAGTCACCAATATGCGCAGTCAACTGCATTTCTTGTCCGGTGCGTTTCTTATAGCTGTACAGTTTGTGTACATACTTGGTCCCAGGAATCAAGTTGGGCTGAGCTGTGTAGGTATTCAATAGTGCTTGAAGGTTTCCTACAGCCTGCAGGTTTCATAGCAGCTTCAGTCATGCCTGCAGAAAGGGCTCAATCCCTTCCTCTATCTTGAGGTGCATTGGCAGCTATGCAAGGGCTGCCAGTGGTTCTTGTCCTTTGAAGCTCACTCCTTCTCGGGGGGAAAGCTCCTTATTTTCTCCCTAGGTGACCATCCCACTGTGAGTCATGACCTTGACACTCAGATCCACATTCCTTACTTCAGTTTTAACTCATTGCAGATTCTACGCAGGGGTGGGTTGTTTTTTTTGCATATTAGCTATTAAAATTGGGCAATCTTCCAACAAATGGTCCAGCTTCCTACAATACTTGCATGATGGCCTAAAGAGATTTGGGCATTCTCTCGCAAAGTGTCCCATCTCTCCGCAGTTATAACAAATTAGCCGCCCACGTCCTCGTCTTTCACTCCCTCCCCGACTTCCTCTACCCCAGGCCGGAGATCCTCCAAAGTGCGCAGGTGACACAGGGCTTGATTGTACCCTATAAAAGCTCCCACGATCTATCATCAAGTCATAAGTACGACATTTCTTCTCATCAGGTCCCACCGACCAGCAAAACCTGCACCATTTTTGCTTTAGTTCTGGGACATAGGCACCTAGGCAAGGGTAATGGTTCGTATCATGCATTCCCGCTACATGACAGTCATCACACCACAGTGTAGGTCTGCTCAAGCCTGGTCATGATAGGATGGGTTCCCTATTTTCTCCTGGGCACACCAGAGCAGGTCCTCCCACTTGCATGTAATCTGCTAATAGAGGGCATTGGTCCTTTGTATGGCTAGGCACATGACATCGTACGCACCATATATCTGTGCAGTCGTCCTTTCCTCGCTCCTCTTGCAGGTTCTGTATTTCCATATGCATAGCCTCAAGCTGTTACTGGATTTGTTGTACCCCTACTGACGTATCCTCGCAGGGTGCAGCTTCTATTTTCATAGCGACCTCCATAGCTTTCTCCTATGACTCAAAGGTCTGATGACTCATTTGCGTGCGCAAGTGAGGTAATAGCATAGCGATGAACCATTATATATGTTATCTATCATCATACTCGAATCCTCCTTACCTGATTTCCTTCTTCAACCGCTGATCAGCCTTGCATACTGACTCAGACACACCTTGTTTGAAGTCCTTTACTTCCATTACCAGCTGGGAATAAGATTTCGGTTTTCAGAACTGTTAGTTCAGAGCGTCCTTGATATCCTAAATGGATGCGGTCCTATTATGGGAAATGTATCGCATATACCAGTCCAGGGCCCTATCCTCGAATGCCAACGACAGCTATGCCCTCTTTACCGTATCATTTAACACATTTTGCGCAGTCCAAACGGAGTTTGCAACAAACCAAAAGTGATCCATATCCTCATCCCCTACCCCTTTGACAGTAGGTAATCTCAGGTGCACAGCCATATCGCTACCCGGTGGGGTTGGTGGTATGGCAAAGTTCTTACCTTTGTGATGCCTAGGTGGCAGTGTAGCTAGGGGATCTTGCATAGCTGATTCTTGCACGGATTATAGGTGGATCTCCCCCCATCAAGGTTTGTCTGATAGTATTTACCACTACGCGTCGCGCTTCCGTCCAGATCTAGGGTCATTCAGTCGGTATGGCTACACAAAATGCTCTTTTCACGCAATAATATCTTAATCAGTAATGGTAATGTCCTCAAAAATTTACCCCAGAACCATTTAAAGAATCGTCGTTCGGCCTTAGAGTATAAGACAAACTAATCAATGGAAAATTCTGTCACAAATCCTTCTAGTACACTATCCACCCAATGATCGACTGTGAATGTGATAGTATTATCAGTCCTCTCCAGTTGCTGAATCAGCTCTAGAGTCCACTGAGTGACTCGTTCGTCCTTCTAGCACTTCGGGAATTCTACATGTCTGGCTAGGCACTCCTGGAGTTCGATCGCAAATAACATAAAAACTATTTTGTAGCTCTCCATAAGGACGTACCTGTAGGTTTTAACCCTGAACAAAAATTATCTACTCATGAATCTTATAATAGAAAATAAACAATAGCGACAGCATAAAACATAAAGAAGATAAACACAGAGATTTTCCCCTGGATCCCAAATCGGGATGACCAGCTTGATTTTTCATTATATTACTTTTAGTGTTACAACACATATATATACATTTCGAAGCATACATAAACCCCAATCCATTAACCCTGGATTAGAACATAACCATGTTTCCCTTGACCAGATCTACAAAATACCAGGTGTCAAAAACCATCGTACCCCAAAAACCATGTGCAAACTCATGCAAAAAACATGGTTGAGTCCACCTATGAGTGGGACCGCACACCAAAACAAAATTCGTTGTAGCATTGCCCCAGACCTCGACAGGGGGGGCTGCCGCCCCCCCTGTGACCCCCTTATTGCACCCGATGCAATGTACAGTGCGTGGGGCTAGTTGTGGAAAGAATATAACACATGCCCAACAATACCTATTTTTCCACCTTTCTGCTATTAACTTCTCACTGCGATTTTCTTTTACTACGAATTCCTGGATTTGCCTTTCGAACCAGTCTTTGATTTCCTTTTTTCAGGCTTCCAGTTTTCTCTTGCCATTACCTAATCCATTTCTTAGACTTCTTTCGGTCCCAGCAACGGAACCATTTGTTGGCTCAAGGGGTCCTGACCTAGCTTCGGAGTGCAAGGTTTTCCAACAAACCCCTATACTACTGGCCCTTTCGGCAGTGACCCGCTTGCGCAGGTCAATGTCTCACCCGAGGTAGTATGAGTAGGTGTTGGAACCAGATTTCCACACCCTGAGAAAGGATAGGTAAGGAAAGCAGAGCTGCACTTAGTCCTGTATTCCCAGATTACTTTACTTTTTGCAGGGTTAATTAGGTCTCTATTCACATCCACGTGTGCTAGATCTACAATTATATGCCTTTATGATGGTAACATAGCATTACATAAAAAGAACAAAATAGAATAGAACCAATCCAGATACCGAAAACACACTTACACAGATCTTCGTAGCTTAAACACATAAAATACACAATGCTGCAATTACCAATGATTTGCGTAAGAGTAATCACAGATTCAGTTCTCTATCAATCCTCCTTTATTCATTCATTCATCAATCATTCCTTACAATTCCCTTCCTAGCCTGCGCACATAGCAGCAGGGTCTGCACACAGCTGGACTTGGATCTCCGCGCACACAGCCAACAGGAGTCCTTTCCCCAAAACCCAAACATATAGCTTAAACCATAGTTGGCATCAATAGCACATCCTTTTCTATCCTATACAATACAAAATGTCCCTCTATTTATTGCAATCTAGCCTAAACATTCCTATGGTCCGCAAACCATGGCTTTCGCGCCCCCAGTTTACCCTTTTACCCATTACAATGCTTTCGAGGCTTCAACCTACCCCAAACCCCTGCGCTAGACTAAATCTAATAAAAAATATTCAAGATGGACCACTTTCATAGCTTATAGGAGACCCTGTTCCAACACTCCTCCCCATAGAATCTACCATGTTAACCCAAAAAATAATCACAAAAGTTGATATGCCAAAATATGCTTTGCACCTAATGCGCTACCATGAAAAGAGGTTTCGATAACATCCTATATTTTTTCTACTACCTATATAACCTTATCATGTGCCATCATAGTCAAGAAAGAAATTTTGTATTTATTAAAAGTGACATTGCAGATACCTTGCAATGAAATATTGATGGCCTATGCAACCACCTCTGCCAACTTCCTCTTTCAACAAGTCTTGACCAAATTATGGGATTCAGCGCTTCACTCTGAGGGGGTAGTTCTTTATGGACCAAGGCTGAAGGGGAACTGAATGACATGATCTTTTATATGGGAAACCATACCTTCTTATTCACACTAAGTGCAGTTGATACGAAATGGCATGAGTTGAACATGGCCATGCCTTCTAATCCTCCATCCAATGCACATGATCATCATCGTTGGAGAATCCAAAGCATTGTTGCAAACCCACTTTGTGCATCTCAATACATCCACTACATATTCAAAATATTATTATAAGAGGTCCTACTAAAAGGATTCCATGTAAAGGACTACTTCTGTAGGCATTACTAAACCATTAATTTCCTTTCAAATTTTATGTACATGTTCTCATGCCAAAAGATTGCTTGCTTTATTATATTTTTCTCATGTATGAATGGAAAAATAAAGGATCTATACATATACATGGTTTCTTATGGTTTTAAAGTGCACTTGATATGGAAAACCTTGACTGGACCAACAAATGCAATGTTGCTACTACCAAATATTTCTTTGATTCATGTGTGATGGCTTGGAACCCTCAATCCCTCCAACACAGAAATCCAAGAATACATCGATCAACACTTCATGATCATTTCCTTCTTGCAAAAAATGATATCCTCACCTCCAACTAGCTAAAAAACTACAAGGATATTGTCAACTATTTCCAATGACGCAAAAAATGTCATTCCTCTACATATTACATGCACATCAATGCATCTGGTTGGAAAAAATATAGCCCTGATAGGAATGATGGCAGCCTTAATGTCCACAACCTTCGAATTCTTTCTATTTGGAGGGCCAATATTGATTGCCAACCCATCCTATCATGTAATTTTTTCTTGATATACATTTCCAAATATGCAACAAAAGTAGAATCAAAGTCTCAAAGCTATCACGAAATGCTAGCACACCTTGCACAAAGTTGTCCTCTCGATGCCCCTATAGCTTTTGTTGTCAGAAAAATTCGTAACTGAAGAGATTTATGATAGGGAAATTGGTGCATAAGAAACATGCCACATCCTCCAAAAACTCGCCCTCACAAAATGTAGTCATTATTTTGTCTCCCTTAATGTAAATAAAATATTTTTCAAACTTGTTGCAAATAACTTGGATGGCTAACAACCGGAAACACCCTTCATTAATTCATACATGCAAAGACCCCCTTCACTTGAAGCATTGTCTCTTATTGAATTCACACATTGTTGGTCATTCTTCTCTCATCGTAAAACATAACCATGGAAACATATCTTCGCTCCCATATCAATATGCATATTAACGTGGTACACTTCCATCCCATCTAAATATGTTGATTGTTATGTATAATTTTGTTGGAGTGAACTACACTTGTATTTTCTTTTTCGCAACCTACTTGATGAAATTGGTAGAAATGACAAGAAAATTATTACACATTGGAAAGAAATTAAAAACACATTTTGTGTATGGCATGTCCAACGTGTACCTAAAGAACCACCCACTATTGACTTTTACGATGCAAATAATCCTAAAAAGCATTATCACCACTCCATGGACATGGACAAATGTAATTTCCTTTCTCAACTCTACCCATGTAATGACATCCTCTTTGATGAACTTCACATGCTTCGGCACTATGACTTTGTTTAAAATCATAATTGGGTCCATTCTATTATCCCTTCAAACTTGCAATAGACTGCCATTCTCTTCATAGAATCTAATCGTGGCTCAATACAACTATGCCATATCCCCTCTCCAAATGCACACTCCATTTCCTCCTTATGCCAAAACCAACAGATATATTTCAATATCATACTTGCCCACTTTTCAAACAATTCCTCCATCACACTAAAGATGATCATCTAAGGTATTGTTGGGATTGGAAAATGTTTCATGATTAACTTCCTCAAGGATATGCTCCTAGCTAAATCTACTGATAGAGAAATCCCTCTACTCTTTCTTGCTCCAACTGGTGTTTCCACTTTCCAAATAAATGCACTAACAATACGTTGTGCCCTTCACATCCCTGTCTCCTCCATGCAACCTTTGGAAGGTCAGTTTCTCCTGAATATCCAAGAGTAGTTTCAGCATGTCAAACACATTCTCATTGATGAAATGAGATTTTCTGGCCAGAAAATTATTGCTAAAATTGATGAACACTTGTGTGATTCTTTCCCATCTAGGAGAAACACCCCATTTGGTGGATTCTCTATAATTATTGTCAGTGACCTTGGAAAACTACCACCAGTAAAAGATACACCAATATATGTGGGAATGTCTCGTGGAAATTCTCTCTGGAGGAGATTTTATACAATTTTCACACTCTCAACTATCTTTCACTAACAAGGAAGAAGCCCTAAACAGGTTGCATTTCAGCAACTCCTCTCTAGCCTTCAAAATGCAACCCATACAATGGATGATTGGAAGTTGCTCATGACACATACAAAATATGTCCTTCCACAGGATGAGAAACAAGAATTTCATAATTCTATGGAACTTTATGCAACAAATGAATCTATCACACTACACAATAAATACACGCTCAAAAATTTGAACATTCCAATTGCACATTGCTATACTGAGAAAAGGAAACACTAATCCTTCACTACTCAAGGAGATCAGAAAATTGATGCAAAATTTCTCTTATGCATTGGACAAAAAATGATTTTAACAAGAAATGTATGGGTTCAAGCAAGTATTTTTAATGGAACACTTGGGAAATTTTTTGCTATTTTTTACAAAACTAATTCTAAACACCCCTACCTACCATCGCTTTTCATTGTCGATTTCATTCACTACAAAGGTTCACTATGGGATGCTTGAAATAAAAATTATGTGCCAATGTTCTCGCACACAAATACCACTTTGTATGGCATGGGGATTAACAATCCATAAGTCACATGGAATTAGGGGAATTTTGGGGTCTCAAATGGGCCTCCTTAGGAAATTATAAAATAATATTGGAAATAATAAAATAATATTTTATTACATCATCGAATTTTAGTGGGAAAAAAGGAAAAACTATTTTTTCAACTCTTATTTTTAACTTATCTCCCTATGCATTTACTAAAATTTTGAGTGGAAACACTCGTTGGATGCAAAATTTGATTTCTCATCCAAGGATTACCCATGTTTCATACTTTCGATGGTTGAGAAATGCGTGAAAAACGTGATTTCAAACATATTTTTTCATATATTTCTCTTTTTTCGTGTAACAGGGTCCATCACAAGTATGCAAAATGGGTATTCCTTGGATGAGGAATTAAATTTTTCATCCAACGAGTACTCCTACTCTAAATTTGAGTAAAATCGTAGGGTAATAAGTTGAAAATACGAGTTTAAAAAGTAGTTTTATTATTTTATTATTTTTTAATACTTTTACTTTTTTACTCCAAAAATGGTGAATCATCCCCCATGGTTATCATCACCATCTTGAATCCCATTGGTTCTTCTAAAGTTTATTTTTGTTGTACATTTTTCTTAGGAGGCCCATTTTAGTCCTCAAAATTCCCCTAATGCATGACCCTCCAAAAAGAAACAATCGATTGGCTATATTGATCGCCAAGGAATAACCTAGTGTTGTAGTACTCAAGGACCCACATTAAATTTAACAGTAGAAATTATAAATAATGGGGACCCTTTTAAATTTTTAGATAAAATCCCTTTATTTGGATTAAATAGGAAATTCTAGTTTGTGGTTATCAAAAAATTACTTTAAAATGAGAAAATTCCCTATCAAAACTATATATCAGAGTTTAGGTTAAAAAATAATAATCAAGGAAAAAAATACACTCATAAGCTTTTACTCTTATCGAGATCAGAACTTTTATGCACACCATGCCTCTCAAAGAAAACTCTGATATCAATTCTTTGATTAAGAGTTCCAAAATCATTTTAAAAATCCTTACGAAAATAAAGCACTTTTCGTGAAAGAAATAATTAAATGATGGACCCCACAAAAATACGACGTGGAATTTTAGAGTTCTCTTATCAGCGGTTCCCATATGAGAATTCTCCAAAAATCATCGATCCCCGATATCCTCAATCCTTCAATGCCCTCTTCTCTCTGATGCCCTCATCCCTCTGCTATCCTCATCCCTCTGATACGTCATTATTCCTATCATTCATCCTCTGATCTCTAATAGGCCTTTCATCCAAATATCATAGCAACCATATTGCAACCTTCGATCAGATGTCACTCATATGAAAACTCCGATAATGTTTCCCTCCTATCCACATAGACATTACATAATAAAAATAATATCGGGAAAAAGGATTTCGCATGTTTTAAAATTAGAACCTAAACGTTTCTCCGATATGAAACCTTTGATATGCTAACCTGTAAAAAGCCCATGTGAACCCAAGTTGCATCAATTAATGGCCACAGGTAATGAATTTGCATTTTTTAAGTCTTAAAGGATTTGATTTGTTGTGACTTAATGTCGATACATTTTTCTTATAAAGGCACAGATTCATATCAAATAATTCATTCTCCTTAGTGAATTCTTCAGTTAAGAAGTTGTTGCTCATTCCTATGTTTTCTTGTAGGCTAGCCCCGACAAACAGAATAAAGTGAAAATGTCTAAAACTAACAAGGAAAAGAAGAAGCCTACAGGACAACAACAACCTCCTCCTTAGCCTTCGTAAACCACTAAAATTCTCTTGTTTGTTTTAGACACCACATGCACTCAAGACGCTTCAATTTCTTCATGGGAAGCTATGTATAAGCTCTTTTAGGATGAAAAACCCAGGATAGTAGAGACAAAATCCATAGCTGATGATTCTACCTCAATATCTAAGTCAACCTAGTGTGATGTTGCCAATTATTTTCTACATAGAATTGCGTCCCAGTGAAAGATCTTGCTGTACACATACATGATTGAATGGGTCATCGAAATTTGAATATTTCAGAGAGAATTTTCCTAATTTCTAAGAAGACAGTAATTGGGTGGTTTATCGGTGAGGATTTAAGGAAATTTATCACCTTCCATCGCCCCTAAAGAAGTACAATGAAAAATTTTCTCAAAATTTCATGAAGGAAAATGAAGATCAAGAAGAGCCCATCAAATAGTGTAGAAGAAATCCTAATAAACACAAGCATGATGATAAGGGTATGTATTCTATTGCCTCTCTTGTTGGGCCATATTGTTGTATAACTTCCATGATGTGTAGGATGTATGGATACCCTAATACTCAGAAGTTCACATACCAGTGGGTAGCTTTGATAGATGTTGTTTCAAATAGATACATAATGGGGAAATATATTATATGATAGTATGGCTTCACGAATCCTTGATTATAGAAACAAGCACAATTTTTCTGAGAATATTGTGTCCCCATTCTACATGAATTCTTATATAATGCATGTTGTGCTTTTTACATTTCATTTTACATCCATGTGATGGAAATGGACAATTGAAGACCCTACACCCATTCATATATACCCATGATATATTGTGTGAATCTAAATTCCACCCATATTTACACAAAATATTCCATGGAGTTATGCTAGCGATCTATCAAGATGTCTTTGAAGGGAAAGCCCCTAGACCTTCCAAAGAACCCATTAATTACTTGTTATCTATAGGGAGATGGTTTGAGGAGGAATAATTTAGTTATATTCAGGTTTTCAGTAGTCTAGCCAACCCTCATGTGTTGCCTCTGTATGTTTACGATAAGCTCTTAGCTCGTGAAATAGCTTATCAAACTGTTGAAAATGTCCTCTCTAAAATACCTAATCATGCTAAAAAGACTATGTGGCCTTCCTTTGCTATTTCCTGTGGAGTTTATGCCCTGAACAATTTCAAGTATATTGTTCTTAAAATTGATCAAATTCAATGTTTTAAATTCCCAATTATCACCAAAAGACTGTTTGATCCTAATGATACCGCTGAGAATGTCACAACACTAGTCAAAATAAGGCAGTTTACGCATGAACCTTGAAAGTATGATGACTTACTTGAATCGACCTCCACTTATTCACAAATTGAGAAATTAGCAGCATCACATATTATTCCTGAATAATTGGCTAAGTTTAACCAATATCAAAACAAAAGAATAACCAAACTTCCTTTGGATTTGTTGAGAATTCCTCAACAAAACACACAGCAAGATAGTGCCCTCACTATTTTAACAAAGGATATTCATGCATCTCAAGCCAAGGAAACAACCTCTTCATATATTGATGAATTCAAATAACCTCAAATAGAAAACAAGTAGGATGATATTTGGGAATAATTTAACTAGGCTATACATACAATAGGGACTCAAGAATTAAAGTCTCCAGTGCAAAGGGAAGTTACACAGACCCCTGATGTTACTGTGAGGACCTCGCTCACTACTGGGTTTTCAATGATTTGAAGCTTCAACATGAAGTTGATCTTGAAAGTAGGGGCATAAAAATTCAAGAGCTACAATAAAAGATAAATAATTTGAAAGAAAATCCTGAGACAGATGAATTTAAGAAAGAAGCAGGAGAGTTAAACACTCTCCTTTCTCAATGACAAGTTATCTTCTAGTAGAAACTATCAATGATCGATGAATTGTGAAAATCAAGTGATTCATTAGTGCAACAATTTTCTGATCTTAGGACATATTATGAGGAGATCGAAGAAAATATTTATGATTACATATCTTGGAAGGATACTACTAGAGAAAGATCAGGTGGTCTCCCAAGAATTGAAGAATCGCTAAAGGAAATCATTTTTAGCGAATGGAAAATCAAAATAAAATGTGTAGAAATGGAAATTGTCAGTGCCAAGAACATTTCCAACAATCTCACTAAAACTATAACTTACAATCTACTACATTCCAACCCCATTCAGGAATTCCTTGATGGCACTTTATGAGATGTTAGGTTATTAAAAAAAACATGGTAGGACTTATCTAAAAATAAGGTTGAAAGTATAAAGAAGTTTTCAAAGGTTAAACTAGAAAGGAATTGGCATTTATTGGTCAAACCTAATAGTGAATGGCTTATGTTGAGGTTTCTCTCGAATACAAATACTCATCTCCTTTTAACACTTAGTGATGCAGTATTGACGAGACAGATGCATATGCAGCCTAGTCATCCTCCCTATCTGAAACCAATAACAGATATATGCAGGCTTCAACAACAAATGGGAGAATGATCGTCATCTTAACCATAGTGATTCTATTGCAACATAAAATCTATTATTGTCCTTTAATTTATTTTAAGGATGGTTTGTTTAAACCACCCTGGTATTTTGTGTCACTTTTCTATAATTCTATTTTGATTAGAAACTATAAATCCCCTTCATTGTAATGAGGAAGGGGTTCTAAATTTTTGTAAGAGAGCATTTAGTTTGCACTACTGTAACTGTGAGTAATATTAATAGAAAATTTTAACCAACACTATTTTTCTCATTAGCAGATTCCTCATATATCAGGTATTATTATCTGTCTATTATTCATTTGTTTTAATGAATTTAATTGTCATTTAAAATTTGTTTATCATATATATTTTTTACAAAAATGAAGAATTATCACTATCAAAGTGTATGGTTGTAATATTTTAAATATATGGATGAAAAATGAGATATTTTATGTCATGTGTTTTATAAACTCATTTAATTAACTATTTAATTAAATTAGTTATATCTATTATTTTCACCTCATAAATGATTTGATGATCTATATTGTTGTAATATTCCTTTTTTTGGTGTCACCTATGACAGGGTTAGAATGGACTTCTAGAGTTAGGAGAAGACAGGTCATAGGTACATCTTGGTGTCATCAGCGGGCCCACAGAATTTTTGGAGGAGTTGTGAGGACTTTCTATGAGGACCGTTGGCATTTTCTTGCTATATTCCATCATCCACACCATTTGCCTTTCGTTCTGGTGCATTCCAACAACTTTTGGAAAAATGGGTTATTTTTGGGCTTAACTCAATTAATTATGCTCAAGGTGGCATTTTGGGAGGAATACTTGATAGAACACCTTAGCTTAATATCTGATTGGAACCGAGACGAGAATACCTACATGATGGGGTGGTTGGACATGAGTTTTAGTGACCTCAGGATACATGGTAGCACATTTACTCTTTCCGACGTTAAAAAGGAATATTTTAATTGGAAAATTAGATGGAAAAGTGATCCATAATTAAAATAATAATAAAATAAGGCTCTAGAAGGATCCATGAGATCTATAAAATAAAATGAGGATTTCATCGATGAATATCTTGGATTTGATCATTTTCTTATGTGAAAGGTTTGAGAACTTGGTCCTCTACTCAATTGGTAGCCCCAAGACAGAAACCCTCGGGTGATTTTTGAGTGTTGGATGAAAACTTCACTCTGTTGCGGAGACTTCATTCAGGAATTTCACAGAGATTTAAGGATATTGGATTGAGGATCATTTAGATCCTCAATTGGTGCTTCATTGTCTTCAATGATTCAGTGGAAGTTGTTGCCAGAGGGGGAGTGCAACAATTCAGTTTTGGGAGTTCAGCTCAGTATTGTAGGGGATCCTTGGGGCCAGTTCTATTTCAATTATCTCAGCTATTTCTGATTTCAGCATGTCACCCCAGTTATATTATAATAAAGCTTAGTTATCTCCTGCATTGTGGTGTTATGGATTTGCATGTACTTGTATGTTTTATTTTACATGGAAATATTTTGTTAAATGCATGATAATTTAATGGAGAAATTTTGGTTGAGTTAATTTCTGGAAAAATTCATAAAATATCCCATTTGGGATATTATAGTGGTATCAGAGCTAGTGATATTGCCACCCTGAGGGTTTAGTTTCCAAATTACTAGAGAATCCACACTCAAGGGCTTTTACTACTGCTCAATTTCAGAGGGAGATCAATCTTTATTATTTTGAGACATTATTGGAGAACGCATTTGGGTTATTGTGTTTGTTGTTGGTTGCAAGGTTCATTATCTTATGAGAGCTACAGGAAAACCTAGGTTCATTATCTTTGACCCTCCAGGGCTGTGATTTACATTTTATTTCGTGAGTAGCATGGCAGTCTCTGGGCCAGCACAGAGGAGGAGAGTTGAGCCTAGTTATGGAGGAAGGTATCAACCATTTGAGATTTGTTGAGGGAGATATAGGAAGTGCAATAGTGATTATTGGTTACACATTTGGAAGGTTGTTGAGTATTCCGTTGATCATTTTGTAGACAGCATATTCAGCAGCTATTGGAAGAGCGTAGGGATTATTGGGGTCAATTTTGAAGGATAGTGATTTGCCCAAACTATTTCTGCGCTTTGGTTGGATTGGCTTGAGGAGTCTGAGGGAAATTTTTGAAAAAATTTTGAGAACCATATTTGGGTGTTTTGGCAAATCCATTGCAGCAATTAGTGTAGAATTGCTACCAGAGAACATTTTTTTAGGCCAAATTTATATTACAAGGCCAAAATTATTCTTCTGTGGAGAATTTATCTTCATGGGATGAAATCAATTGTTGGGCTAAGTTTATTTGTTCGAAACTAATTTATTTACATGAGCCTAGTTCATTTTCTAGAGCCAGATTTATCTATTGGGGATGAGTTTATTTGTGGGGCCAAGTTTATCTTTCATAACTCAGTTTATTTTTCGAAGGTTTTGCAGGAGATTTATCTCATTTGAGTCGGTGATTTTGGAGTAAATTTTTTGAACTAAAGTGTAGGAGCATTGTGGTACAAATTTATAGTGTGCATAGTTCGGCAGAGTAGGAAAGTTGCACTAAATTGGGGCTTTCTGTATCTTATGGAATCTACCTAATACTTTTCTAGTTTTTTTTGGGTTTTTTGAAAGTATTTTGTGGCTAAAATTTCAGAAGTTTCTAGGCGATATTCAGGTATCAAATCATCATTCTTATAGCTGGGAAAATCATTACTTTAATAGATTTTCACACTATTTGAGAATTTTGGGTTAGTCGGAATTATCCCAAAACATTTCTGAGTTTTTTCGGCCATGGTTCAAAGAGTTGGATTCTTTTTTTTTTTAATTTTTGGGGGAGTTTGGGTGTGCAAAAAATACATAATTATTTGGTAGCTAGTGAGGAAGGAGTAAGCTTAAATTTTTGGTCACGTGTGACTCATAGAATTTTCCAAAATAATTTCTGGGTTTTTCTGGGTTTGTGGTGGAGAGCCAAGATAAATTTGGAAGAGTTTTCTGAGCACTTTTAGAGGCTCAAACAAGGGTTCCTTTCAGCCATCAGTTATAGAATTTCTAGAGTCAATGCAAAGCGCGAGGAGAGATCATTTCCTTACATCTGGGGTGACATTTTTCTCACATGGGATTGTTTAGATTGTTTTTCTTGGATGAATTCATCTTGTTGAGAAAAATTTATTTTGCAAGAGCCCAATTTATTTTCTAGAGCCTAAATTGTTTTCTAGAGCTATATTTATCTCTTTTGGTAGGGTATTTTAATGAGAAATTTATCATATGTAACAACATGCCAATAATGCATCATTTATTTTGGCATTAGTTTCATTTTCAATTGTTGGTTGGAAAATGTATTAATGTATGTAGGGTGTTTTTGTGATCCCTTCCATTGTTATCATAACTTTGTATTGTTTCCATAAACATTGAATTCTTCAAATACCTCCTAAACCCACATGGAAGAACAACTGTTGAAGCCTTGAACCACAATGTTTCTAAGGACCAAGAACCCAAGCAGAACCATAGACCTTTCTCAAAGGGGGTCTATGCCATTCTTCAAAAGGGGAAATCCAGGAATGTACAAAAAGAACCAGAAATAGGGCACAAAATCCTTGTGCTTGGGACATATTTGAAGAACATGAAGATCACATGGAGAGTTATTTCCAAACTTGAGGAACTTGATGAAATCCTTTCCAAAGTAAAAAATTTATATGCGAGAGAATTAATTTGGGCCTTAAAACCATGTATTATTGCTCTCATACAACCCAAGTTCTTGGAGGAAACTTATGGAGGAGTCACACTTCTAGTTGCAGCTTGTCTCAGCAATGTCATGAGACTAACCACCCCTATAGCCCCTTACAATTATTCCATTATGAGGAGAGTTTGTAGATTCATGGTAGGGTCCTTTCAAGATTTGGAAAACAGTGCAAGCTCTACCTTTAGGCACAATCTTATGGTTTTAGAAGTCATGTCCATGGCCAGGACGTGTGAGATAACGCTTGATCTTGAGCGTGACGGCTTGATTCTGTAGATGTTCCAATGCTTCTTTAGCACTAGGAGACATTATTCTAACACAGTCATAACACACATTTAGTCCATATTTTCATCATGTATGAGAGATCACGATGTTATTTGCAGTGAGTTGCGGGCTAGAATGTTTACCATTTGAAGGAGAGAATAGTTGGCCTCACATGCTGCTTATGAGCTAGCCCAAGGGCTAGTTGAGAAGAACATTGGGCTATTCAGGAGACATATGACGAGGGAGGATTTGATCTGGTTTGGTGGATCAGGTAGCAAAAATGAGGTGAGGAGGAAGGGAATTTGGTTCACCTACAAAGAACCTTGGGAATCGGGTCACTCATGGTTGAGAGATGTCGATGAGGGGGAAGATATAGAGCAAGAGGACATTCCTTCTATATATTAAGAGGCGGACTCTTATTTGGATAAGTCCATGGGGTCATATGAGGACACTATTGGGGAGCATGAGAAATCATATGGATTTGATGAATGTAGGCTAGATTTGTATTCCATTATGTGTGATGAGGAGTCAGAGGACTTTATGGGAGATATTTAGGATGATGAGCCACTTTTGATGATTCAGCCAGAGCAGCATATGGTGGAGCATGAGTCAGATAAGGAGGAGGCTATCCATTTCATGCATGATATTCCTTTAGGGGAGAGTCATATATAAGCTCACATTGATTCAATGGTGGATATGCGGCTAACCTTGAGTTTAACCATTGAGGAGGAGCTGATAGCTTCACGAACATCTAGTACGGTGAAATGATTTGTAGATACTTATCATTAGGAGATGTTGGAGGTTGATGGGATAGTTCTTCATGAGGCTTGTTGATAGCAGGAATATGACATTTTTTATCAGGGAGAGGGAGGCTTTGTTGCAGATGGTGAAGAAACCATCTTCGGGCTGACGCACTGATGAGGTTCAAATAAATGCACATGAAGTCAGCAGAGCTACTATAATTTCAGGGAGAAACACTCTCCAAGAGTACATTGATGGGACTTGTAGCATATCTTGCCCACATTGGCTGATTATAAAGAGGGGATTTCTTCTGCAGGCATATCTCGTCAGCAAGCGGGACGAGGCAACATGAGTTGACTATGGACTGGTGACCTCGCACAAGACTTCTTCTGCATGCAAGTGTCACTGCATTTGATTATTATTTCAGGATAGATTGGCAGGAGATCACGATTTGGTATCCTATTGGTGGTACAATCTTCTTATTCAGGAGCATAGCGGAGCAAGGACCCGTAGACATGATAGATACTACAGTTTCTAGTTGGCGATGGGACTCATGTCGACAATTCTTCAGTATTCCATCTCGACTTCTTGAAAGTAGGGTTAGCATTATATTGATTTAGGGGTTAGACTAGAGAGAGGTGATGAGTTGGTATGCAGTTGGTGGGGCAGCTTGTATAATCAGAGCTACAACTCAGCATGAGCCATGGAGCATTGCTGCATGTTGGCAGTCTTCACTTCACAGGACAGCAACTATAGCCAGAGGTAGTGTGCAATCCAAACCAGAGGACTTGGGCGATGATTGGACATGGTGGCATTGGGACCTGGGAGGATTGATTGATGATAGGTGCAATGAGAGATCAGTTTGGGATCTCGACATTGAGGGGTTTGTTTCGGGTTACTCAACATAGGAGCATAGTAGCACCGAGGGGTTTGTATGGGATCCGAGCACTAGGTCTAAGTTGCATCAGGATAATAGGGTGGCTAACATATTTGCATTGCTTGAGGGAAAGAATTCTTGGGGAAGAAGTTCTGTAATATTCCTTTTTTTGGTGTCACCTATGACAGGGCTAGGATGGACTTTCAGAGTTTGGAGGAGACAAGTCACAGATACATGTTGGTGTCATCAGCTAGCCTAGGGGATTTTTGGAGGATTTCTAAGGATTTTCTATGAGTATCAGCGGCATTCGCTTGATATATTCCATCATCCAAATCGTTTGTCCTTCATTCCAATGCATTCCAACAAATTTTGGAAAACTGAGTTATTTTTGGGCTTAACTCAATTAATCACCTTATTTTAATAGATTTTTGGAACTAGGACAATAATAACTACATAATCGGGTGGTTGGAAATGAGTTTTAGTGACCGGAGGAGACATGGTAGCAGATTTACTCTTTCCGGGATTAAAAACGAATATTTTAATTGGAAAATAGGAGGGAAAACTGATCCATGATTAAAATAATAATAAAATCAGGCTCTAGAAGGATCCATGAGATCTATAAAAGAAAAGGAGGAGGCTATTGAGGAATATCTTGAATTTGATCATTTTCTTGTGTGAGAGGTTTGAGAACTTGGTTCTCTACTCCATTGGTAACCCCAAGATGGAAACCCTCGGGTGATTTGTGAGTGTTGGATGAGAACCCAACTCCCTTGAGGAGATTTCATTGAGGAGTTTCATAGAGCTTTAGGGATATTGGATTGAGGATCATTGAGATCCTCAATTGGTGCTTCATTGTCTTGAGTGATTCAGTGGCAGTTGTTGTCAGAGGGGGAGTGCATCAACTCAGTTTAGGGAGGCCACTGCAGTATTGTAGCATATCCTGGTGGCCAGTTCTATTTCATTTATCTCACCTATTTCTCATTTTTTCATGTAACTCTAGTTATATTACAATAAAGGTGAGTTATGTCCTGCATTGTGGTGTTATGGATTTGCATGTACTTGTATGTTTGCTTTTACATGGAAAATTTTTCTTTAGTTAATTTCCGGCAAAATTCATAAAATATCCCATTTGGGATATTACAATTGTCTTAATTTATATGAGATTTTTTAAAATTCACATGTATAGAGATATTTGTCTCAGGATATATGTAATTTAAGTCTATTTATTATTATTTTCATTAGTTTTAATTACATTATCATCTTCACGCTTCTATATCCCATCCATTTATATCTTTTTCAAGGGAAACTGGCCCCATTATCCCGAGCTGGATTTACCACTCCAAATGGAAAGAGAGTTTCTTTAAGTTCCCGATCGGGTGGTTTTTCGTGATGTTGAAGAATAGAATTTTGAGACTACAACATTTTGGAACTAGAAAGAGGCAATATAGACTATGAATTGTATCAAGGTTTAATCCCAAAGAAAAATGCCAACAAAAGAGTCAATCTCCCTCAAAATCACCTCCAACTTCAAGATCCCATTCAAAATCTCCCTCTCCTAGATCTGAAGTTGTTGAAAAAACCACAAAATATCCTAGTAGACTTCCTAAGTTAGTAAATCAAACATCCACTCCACTACCTTAAGAGTCACGTGAACTTCAGACCTTGATGCAAGCATTGGAATGAATTTCTAATTCAGGAGAAAGACACGTTCAGTCCCAAGTATCTGAAGGAAGTGTACCTTTATCTTTACAATTTTCTCGTGTATTGACCCGATCTCAGAATGAGAAACTTGGAATAACACCTTTTGTGTTTCCACTACCCACTAATCGAAGAAAATTCCTTACCTCATAAACTCAATCTTCTACTGGTGATATTACATCATCCTCCCCATCTCAAACTCCCTTATTCGATCCTTCAAATCCTTCTCTTCCTTCTTATTACCATCTGATAAATCCTTCCATCCATATTCCTTTGACACAATCAACTGGTGCTATTATAATCAGTAGTACTACATGGGTAATTTATCCATCCACACAATCATCTTCAACCTCTTTATCAAGTACATATTCTTCTATTCCTACAAATCCCAGAATGGAAGACAGAACTTGGACTAACCTGGGGGTGGTCCAAATGACACCACCCCTCCATCCTCTACCTAAAAATCCATAGATATGGTTACCAAAGTATAATCCTGATGACGGAGTGCCTGCTAAATCAGAACTTTATAATTTTATGGTGTCTATCAACCTTAATCAGGTTGTAGAAGAGGATCCACAAGGTCATGGTCTTTCTCATTAACACTAGGTTCAATTAACAATTGGGAGTCTTTTGAAGAAGAATTTTGAGATGATCACACAACTGCTACATTAATCAATGATCTATGTAATATTAAAGTTAATCCAAATGAGAAGATAAAATATTTTAATTCTAGATTGAGTAAATTGTTAAATAAAATTTCTGAGACTTATATACCTTGCGATGATATAAATATCGAATGGTATATCTCTTCTCTTCCTTCTAATATTGAAATAGTCATAGATAGGGAAAATAATATAGTTTTGATTGAAAATATGAAAGAATATCTATTTTTGGAGAAGAGAATTATTGCTTTGGAAAATAAGAATGCACTCAAATAAAGAAAAAACAAGAAGGTCACTTTCAAATATGAATCCAAAAATAAAGTTGTGAAAGATCCTTTCAATTTTGAAGCATTGCAAAAGGTCCTCAAAACAATGTTTAACGAAATGGTAGAGGTAAAAAAAAGGTCGTTGAATCTTCAAAATTTCCTTTTTTTTCTTTTGAAAAGACTTAGTCAGCAAAATATCAACCCCCTACTATTATATCAAATGAAGAATCTCATCAAGAAGAAGAAGAAGAAGAAACCTTATCCATTGAAGAATCGCAAGAGGAAGAATTGGATGAAGCACATGGATTATGGTCATTTTAACCACTTCAGATAATGAATAGGAAGAAGAAGCCCTGCCTATAGGCACTATAAGCAAGGGACATACCAATGATCCTCCAAAAAGTCAAAAATAAAAGTCCCCTACTCCTCCAAATAAAGAAAAACCCACACTGAAAATGTCAGCTTATATATCTTCCGATCTTGTTCCAACTAATTCCAAAACTCGCTCTGCATCTAAAAATTTGGTAGTCTCCAATACCATGGAATATAAAATAATTGAATACATGAAAAAGGTTAAATCTAACATTTCCTTATATTAGGTAAGTATGTTAAAGAAACAGTAGAAATTATTACTCAAAGAACTGAATGCAGTTCCTACATCCCCTTTACCCATTGTTGTTACAATAAAAACCTCAAAAGGGAAAGGTAATCCTCCAAATGATATTTCATATAAGATCTATTCTTCCAATTCTATTTTTATTGGAGATAGATCAAATTATCAAACACCAACTTTTATTTTAGCTTTTGAAAATTTTAATAAGAATGTTCATAATTGTCTAGTAGATTTTTGTGCATCATCTAATATTATGCCTTATGAATTTTTTCTTAAACTGAATATTTCGCCTCAAAAATATGTCATACAAATTATTCAATTATATCAAACAAAGTTCAAATTATTAGGGTAAATTAACTATGTTTTGATAATATTATCTTCTAACTCAAAGGTATATCAAATAATAGACTTATTGGTTGTAGATATTCCATAATTCTATGGTCTTATTCTAAGCAAAGATTGGTCTAAAAAATTACATGGTTATTTTGCAATGGATTGGTCTCACATGTGGCTTCCCTACAATGGTAAACCCAAATAAATCTGAGTGGAGAGAGAGAATCATATGAAATATTAAGTGAATGATCTAGATGAGGAAAATGAAACTGTAGTTTTTGCAAACAATATTCTTGGAAATTATGTTTTGGTATCTTTCTTTGCAAATTTTACAACACAAATTTTTCATTTTTTAATTGATTCCTTTTCATCCCAAATAGAAAATGTTTCTCAATCATATTCATCCAAATGTATTAATATTTTAGATACATCTATAATTAAGCATGATAGTTTGTTTTGGGCTCCTTTTTTTTATGGGTCGAAATCTAACGATGTTGTAGGAGTTGGTTGTATCTTAATAAACCCTAATGGAGGAAAGAATATGATTGCATGTAGATTAGAATTGGAATGTAAAAAGAACATTGTTGAATATGAAGCACTATTACATGGATTTCATAAATCCATTAGCCTTGATGTGAAATATCTCAAAGCCTTTGGTGATTCTGAAATTGTCATAAAACAGGTAAGAATTAATATTTGTTGTGTTTCCAGCCATCTTAAGCATTACCAATCTTTGATTCAAAATCTTACCTCTCATTTCATTGAATTTGATATATCCCCTATCCCAAGGTTACAAAATTCTAGTGTCGATATTTTAGCCAATGTTGTTTCTAAGCTTATCCCACCTGAGGATTTCAACCTTGAGATATTTTCAATTAAATTATTTTTTTCCCCTCCATTCCAGACAACATAACCAATTGGTGTGTGTTAAATAAAGATGATGATATCCAAAACTTTCTAAGATCCAAAGGATATTGCTATGAACACCTCATCGATGACAATGAGCATGATAAATAGTTGAATAGACCTACTGAGGAAAATTATTTGCCTAAGCCTATGGTTAAACTCGAAGATTTGTATGATCTGAAAGACAAGTTTAAAAGTGTTACCAACCACAAAATTTAAATTTCTACTTTGAGATTTGAATTGGTTACCTTAAGGTTTGATCTTAAACCCTAGAATATCAATTCAGGCCTTGGACTCACATCGGGTGAAATGTCTTCCTTCGTTCATCTACTAGGAAGATATAAATACGTATCTTCTTTGAATTATGAATATCTCAAAACCAATGACACATCCATCATTCAACATACCATTCGCATGCTACTAGATTCAAAAATCGTTCAAAAAAATATTAGAAAGGTGCATGCTAACTTGGAAAATATAATAAATAATGAGTTAAACAAGGTTATTAAATCCAAAATCAGTTTTCCAGTTAGACATTCTAACTGGGTTTCAAATCTTGCATCTTTTAGAAAAAAAAATGGAGATACTCATATTTTTATAGATTTTAGGAACTTGAATAAGGCATGCGATAAGAATAACTTTCCTCTTCCCCCAATGGAACAAATTCTACAATTTATTTTTGCCTTTGAGCTAATGTCTTTTCTAGATGGATTTTCAGGTGACAATAAAATCATGGTACATTTAGAAGGCAGGATTAAGATCACGTTCATAACTAAATGAGGAATGTATGCATATCAAAAACTTCCTTTTGCACTGATAAATGCAGGAGCTAATTTCTAGAGAGCCATGGACATCGTGTTTAGAGTTTTGATTAACAAACCAATTGTAATATACTTGGATGATATTACAATTTATTCTAGGAAGAGAAAGATATGGATTCTCCTTAAATCCTAAAAATTCATTTTTTTCTCTTAGTGAAGGAAAGCTTCTAGGTTTCATTATTTCCAAAGAAGAAATTTTCATAGATCTAGGTATAATTAAGGCAACTGATGAAATCCCCTTACCACAAAATAAGAAATCCATGCAGTCCTTCCTTGGGAAAATCAATTTTGTCAAAATTTTGGTCCCAAATTTTTCACAAATTATCTTACCCTTAGAGACCATGATCAAGAAGAATTCAATTTTCAAATGGGTACAAGTTTAAAAATAAGCATTTAAATCAATAAAACAAACCATCATAGATGTTCTTTGTTAACTCATAATTTTTTTATAGAATTTGTTCTATAGACTTTTTCCTCTGAACAATCCTATGTAGCAGTTTTGACACAACCCAATGAACAAAAATTTGAAGCTCCTATTTCTTTCTTTAGTTCTAGCTTAAAGGAAGATGAGTTAAATTAATTAGAGGTGGAAAAGAAATAATTTGCAGTTTTCAAGTTGATCAATAATGTTAGAACTTTCCTCTTAAAAAATCATATAAAAGTAATTTTTCCCTTTCTATCAGTCAAACAATTTCTTATCCAATTTAAGGAATTAGGGGAGAAAAGAGCTAATTTGGTCACTACATTGCAATAATATGACCTAGAGATAAAACCTGCTAAAATAGTAAGAGGTAAAGTCTTTTTTTAGATTGATTACTGGAGGCAATGATACATGAGTTAAATATTCAGGTACTAATTTCCAATTCATAGAGATAGCCCCATCGACATTGAATCTCAGTATGCTGATCCGATCTTTTATTTAAAAAAAAATTATGCTCTATCTGAAATCAATTATAAGAGAAAAATATCCCTTATACTAAAAGATAATTAGTACCTACTCATTGATGATGTTTTATTTAGAAAGAATTATGATTATGTTCTATTAAGATGTTTGGAAAAACCTGAAGCAAAAAAGGTTTTGCAGGAGTTGGACGATGGACCGGCATGAAAACACTATAGTGGAGACACCACTTCTCATATGATCCTACATTTTGGTTATTATTGGCCAACTTTACTCAAAGGAACTCACGCTTATGTAAGAAAATTTAAAGTTTTCCAAATTTCTACACAAGGACAAAAGAAACCAGCCCTTCCTTTACAACCAGTTAACATCGAACAACCCTTTCAACAATGGGTTTTCGACATCATAGGTGAGACCGTTCCTCACTCATCCAAAAAACACAAATATATCTTGACTCATAAAAATTACTTAACAAAATTGGTGGAAGTAATACCATTAAAGGTGGCAAATTCTGAAAGGATTATTGAATTTATTGATCAATTCATTATCACCAAGTTTGGCCTTCCACGTGCCTTGATTTTTTATCATTCCTCTTATTTTTATGGAAACACCATAAGTAAATTTTCTCTCAAAATATGATTTAAGCTAAAATATTCTGCAAAATACTACCCACGGGGAAATGTTTTAGCAGAATATACCAATAAAAACCTTATAACTATCATCAAATGAACAATTGATGAAAATCAAAGATACTGGAACAAAAAATTAATGTTTTCATTACAGGTTGATATAATCACTTATAATACCTCTATAGGTACTTCTCCTTTTCATTTAATGTATGGGAAAGAAGCTATATTGCTTCCTAATTTATCCCTTCCCTCACTAGCCCTAGTGTAATTTATTGAAGAAAAACCTTCTTCTACTTTACAATTAAGAATTTCCCAAATGCTTAAGTTAGAAGAAGATAAAATAAAAGCCAAACAATGCCATACTCATCATCAACAATTGCTCAAGTCTTCATTTGATGTAATTTCAGTTAATAATTTTTTTTTTTTTTTAAATTGGAGATTCAGTTTTGTAATGTGATAAGACTCATGAAGAAAAAGGCAAACACACTAAATTCCAAAAGTTTTGGCTTGGTCCATTTCATATCATTGAGAAACTAGGTCCATCAACCTTCATTTTGGAAGATCTACATGGAAAGAGGGATGCTCTTCTCGTTAATAGACTATTTCTCAAAAAATACTTTTCTCAAAGAACACTCATTCTGTCGTGTATTATGTAAATAATCATATGTACATACTGGTGTCTTTTAGCCCTAGTTCTTAGGTAATATAATTTTGGCTTAACATTTGGTTTTGTTCTAGTCTCTCATCATTATTGAAGCTTTAATGATTAAGGAAGAAATATGGAAAAGGTAATGATAAGATTTAAATTTAGTATTTCACATATCATAAATCATTGGAATCTTACATATCCATTAATTTGTAAAACCTAATAGGTTGAAACTTCAAAACTATCTATTTGTCTTGTGACTTATCATGAAATGTTTTCTTTAAAAAGTACTATTTAGAAACTTAAGCATATTTTGACTCCAATTTTCATCCATAACTCTTAAGGAGTAAATTTACCTCCCCATCCACTAATTTTACATTTTTTTATTGTAATTCAAAAATATATAAAAAATAGAATATAAGAGGTCTCATCACGAGCTTAATTACCATGATCATGGGAAAATAATGATGATTAAATCACCAGAAATAGCCACCAAACCAGGATCATGGCTTGTATTTTTATAACTATAATATAGGAGGTCTCATCGCAAGTCGGCTTGTTCAGTGTCATTATAACTTGTGTATGGCATTGTCATCATATAGTCACCAAGCTAGGACAATGGCTTTTAATAAACTTTAAAAGAAAACAGAAAATAAAGTTCATTACCTCTAAGAATATTACTTTAAGTGTATGAGATAGTGGTTCATCTGAAGTTAAATGGTAACCCTTCCGAGGCTATGGATGCCTGCTAGCAGTAGTGGCTCTACCGATGACAAATTAATCTATTTTAATATTCTAAGTTTCAATATTCTTCTATTTTATCTTTACAACTAATTAATTACCGACACATACAATAAATATTTTTATCTATAACAAGTTTCAAGAATTTTACAGAGTAATGAGTTATTTGGTATTCAAAGTTATCCTTATCAATCGAAATCTCAAAATATTTTTATCTTTCTAATTTTTCTTTGAGAATTTTAAATTTCATTTATTATTACAGAGATAATTTCTTCACCCCGTGTGTCACCAATTGTTGTACGACTCAAAAAACGCCATTAAATTTAATAGTAGAAATAATGAATAATGGGGACCCCTTTAAAATTTTAGATAAAATTCTTTTTTTGAATAAAATAGGACAATTCTAGTTTGTGGTTATCAAAAATATGACTTTAAAACATGAAAATTCCCTATCAGAACTATATATAGTATTTTAGGCTTAAAATAATAATAATAATCAAGGAAAAATGGCACACTCATAAGCTTTTACTCTTATCGGGATTGGAACTCTTATGCACACCATGCCTCTCAAAGAAAACTTTGATATAAATTCTCTGACTAAGAGTTCCAAAATATTTTTAAAAGGCCCGAAAGTAACAAAACACTTTTCCTGAAACAAACAATTAAAGGTTGGACCCATCAAAAATACCATGTGACATTTTAGAGTTCTATTATCGAGGGTTTCCATATGATCATTCTCCAAAAATCCCCGATCTATGATATCCTCATTCCTCTGATTCCCTCATCCCTCTGATACTCTAATATCCCTATTTCTCATCCTCTGATCTCTAATAGGTCTTTCCTCTAGACATCATAAAAACCATGTCGTAACCTTTCATTATATGTCACTCATTTGAAATCCCCAATATGAGAAATTTTCTCGACTATCCACATAGTTGTTACATAATAAAAAGCTTATCGGGAAAAATGATTTCACATGTTTTAGAATTACAATCTAAATATTTCTTCGATATCGAACCTCATATATGCTTACCTGCACAAAAGCCCATGTGAGCCCACATTGCAGAAATTAATGGCCACAGGTAATGCATTTGTGTTTTTGAAGTCTTAAAGGATTTGATTTCTTGTGACTTAATGTCGATATATTTTTCTCATAAAAGCACGAATTCATATCAAATAAGTCATTTTCATTAGTGAACTCTTAAATTAAGAATTTGCTACCCATTCCTATGTTTTCTTGCAGACTAGCCCCGACAAGCTAAATACATCGGAAATTTGTTAAACTAACAAGGCAAATAAGAATCCTACATGATAACAACAATAGTGTTCTCCTCCTCCAAAAACCACTGAAATTCTCTCGTTTTTTTCAAACACCACATGCAATCCAGATGCTAGAATTTCTTCATGGGAAGCTATGTATAAGCTCTTTGAGGATGAAAAAACCAAGGTAGTAGAGAGAAAAGCCACAAATGATGATTCTATCTAAATCTCTGAGTCAACTTGGAGCGAAGCCGCCAAGTATTTTCGATACATAATACTAGCCTGACCAAATATTTTTCCATACAAGACATCATTAAATGGGTCATCAAAAATTTTAATATTTTAGATAGAATTTTCCTAAATTATAAGAAGGTAGTAATTGGGTTGTTTACCAATGAGGATTTAAGGAAAATGTAACACTTGTCGCCACCCCAAAACAAGTACAACACAAAATTTTCTCTAAAGTTAATGAAGGAAAAATAAGATCAAGTAGAGCTCACCGGGTAGTGGAGAAGAGATACTAATAAAAAAAATGAGATGATAAGGGTATGTATTCTATTGCCTCTCTTGTTGGGCCATATTGTTATATAGTTGTCATGATGTGTACGATGTATGGATATCTAATACTCATAAATTCATAGACTAATGGGTACCCTTGATAGATCCTGCCTCACATGGATGCATAATGGATTGGGGAAATATATTATCTAATATTATAGCTTTCCAAATCTTTGATTATGGAAACAAGTGCATTTTTTCTCAAAATTTTGTGCCCTCATTCTACACGAATGCTTATATAATGGGTGCATGTCTTATGTTTTACCTCTGATTTTACATCCATGGGATGGAAATGGACCATCAAAAACCCTACACCCATTCATATATACCATGATATGCTGGGGGAATCTAAATTCCAACTAGATTTATAAAAAATCTTCCATGGAGTTATGCTTCTGATCTATCAAGATGTGTTTGAAGTGAAAGTCCCTAGACTTTCCAAAGAAGCCAAAAACGATTTTTTATCTATAGAGAGATGATTTGGGGAGGAATCATTTACTTATATCTGGGTTTTCAAGGTTCCATCCAACCCTCATGTGTTGCCTCTCTATGTGACCAATAATATCTTACCTCGAGAAATAACTTATCAAATTTCTGGGAATGGACTCTGTAAAGTACTGAATCATGCTAAAAAGACTATGTGGTCTTCCTCTCCTATTTCCTGTGGAGTTTATGCCTTGGAAAATTTCAAGCATTTTTTTCTTTAAATTGATCAAATTTAATGTTTCAAATTTCCAAATATCCCCAACAGAGAGTTTGATCCTGATGATATTGTTACAAACGTCACATCACTAGTCAAAGTAGGGAAATTTACACATGAACCTGAAAAAGATGATGAGTTATTTGAATCAACCTCCACTTATTCACAAGTTGAGAAATTATTAGCATCACAATTTATTCTTGAACAATTGGTTTAATTTAACCAAATTCATAACAAAATAATAACCTATTTTTCTTTGGATTTGTTGAAAATTCCTCAACAAAACACACAGGAAGATAAAGTCTTAAGTATTTTAGCAAAGGATATTCATGCATCTCAAGCCAAGGAAACAAACTCTTCATCTATTAATCAGTACAAAGAACCTCAAACTGACAACAAGTTGGATGATATTTGGAAATAATTTAACCAAGCTATGCACATAAGAAGTACTCAAAAATTAAAGTCTCCAGTGCAAAAGGAAATTACACAGACCCCTAAAGTTATTGGATATATTTGGAAGTTTTTTTTTTTGTCTCTTGTTCTTGAATTTCATTACACTGGGCTTAAATCCTTTGTAATTTTTCACTTGTAACTTGTTATTGTTTCTTTCTTGAGGGACTATGGTCACAAATCCCTATTCTTTTGATCCCTTTTACATTATTCCTTATAACATGAATTCCTAGGGAATATCTCTCTCTCTCTCTCTCTCTCTCTCTCTCTCTCTCTCTCTCTCTATATATATATATATATATATATATATATATATATATATATATATATATGCAATTTATTTTGGTAATTGATAAAGGTTTCCCCACTAGATACCCTACCAAATCATTTGACTATGTTTTCTTGCTTATTAATTTCCTTATAGAATACTAGGATATAACTAGGGAATATTATTAATTTTGTGGGTTGGAAAAAACCTGAACTCTTGGGTTTCTTTCCAATATTAGATCATACAGAAAACTATTGATTCCTTTTAGTCATTGTTATGGTTTATTTACAAGTTTCCCCCATTCATTTTCTCTGTCTAGTTTAGAACACATTTTAAATATGCAGGTTTTATTTCAGACTAAATATAACTTCCTTGGAGAGTGTACTAGAAACCATGAATCTAGAAATATATTTTAGGTTAGAAATACATGTTAGGAAATTATTATTACGAGTCTAATCTTCTAATCTACTTCTCTTCTTGTTTTACATAATTTATATATTAATAGCGTTTCTATTTCTTCTTGATTTACTTGAGGTTTGTCCTCCAAAATTAATTACAGGGACTCATAAGAATATATTGATGTTGCACCCTTAGGTATGATTGCTGCAACCACTTATTATAGTTCCTATCCACAAGAGATTTTGTTTATCGCTATAGTACGAAGTTACACATGTATATTTTTGAGTTATATATATTGGATTAGGTACTATTTCCCTCTAACATATGAGTTATTTTATTCCAGCGTATGTAAAGAAAATAATTTCGGAGTACTAAGGTTTTGTATGGTATGCTAACAATAGTAATATTTTCAAACCTTCAATGTGCACATGATGCAATTTTTCCTTTAGATGAACTCATAAGTGTATGTTATTTATATGTTATTTATTTATAAATTAGAGAAAATTTGATTTTTAAATGTTAACATTGAATTTCCATGTCATAATGTGTAATCCAATCAAAATCCTTTAAAATTTAAAAGAGACATAGTCAGTTGATATCACATGGAAAATTTTAAATATTTAATTTGGGTATAGGTGAAATTTTTTAATGATACGATTTACCTACATGAAGCATGAATGGTGCCCGAGTGAGCTAAAACTATATTAAATATTAGAAATATAATTAATATCTTAATCTATATAAATTAGAATATTAATAATATTTTTAGTGAAGGTTAAATCATTGTATTATTCCTTGGAAGAATATCCATGGCTGAGTAGAGGTCAGTGCCCAAAACATTTATCCCGAATTATGAATTTATAGATAATAATTTAAATTCTTCTTGGGATAAAACATTCTTTCAAAGTGGCCTTCTGATGATAAATGTGATTTATAAATTACACTATAGTGAGTGAAAGGATTTGAAGAAAAATTTAAATAATAAGACACTTATATGAGAATTATGGAAGTAATATGAAATAAAACATTGAAAATAGGAGCACATATTATGGTTATTGAACTTTAACTTACATATACCAAAATTTTAGTGAAATAGTAATACTAAATACCAACAACTTCATTACTCTCTTCTATAGCAGAACAATATTTAATTGAGATACATCATGAAACACAAATCACATTCAATATATGTTTGGAATCACTTTGAAAGATTTATTTAAATCACCAAGAAGATCCAAATTTATAGAAAGGACTTTTTCTTATGAGGTCCAAAACCCAAAACCCTTCCTTGTTCCTCAAAATTTTCTTTTATAAAATAATTACAATGAGGAGATTTAGGAAACTATCAACTATCAAACTGCTAACTACTTGAAATATCTATAAAATACTTGGTCCTCATAAAAATGATATTCACGATGAAAAAAAAAAATTTACATCATTTAACAAAAACATTTTCAAAATTTCTATTGAAGTAGCATGTGGCATTAGCTCATCGAGCCATCTAATATTCTGGTGCAGTTGAAGGTCCAACCTCTGTACTCATTGATGTATGAGGCATCCACTCTATACATTTCTTCTACACTATTGTCTCTGAGCTTTGAATTTTTAGAAACCTAGTGTGGTCCATTCTAAAATTGGCAATCATGCTATAATTTGGCCTCTCAGTAAAAAAAGTTCTAACTAACCACGACAACTGAAAATCCCCATGCAAATAATTCACAATTGTTACCCCTTTTAGGAATGATGTTTTTTCATGAGAAGTGCCAATATTTCTCTTGGATTCTACGAGAAAAGTTTCATAAGTCTCCCAGGGAAGAAGATTTCCCTGTTGATCCTGGCATGAAGGTAGTCCTTCTCTAGTTCACTTGTCAAAATTGGTATTAAATTTTAAAACAGACTCTTCGACCTCTGTGAGTTTTGTCTCAATTGTTTTTCTATACAAGTTCTTCAAAACCATCTTGTTTATATCCAATAAAAAAAAATTTATATATTCTATATGCATTTCGCTTAACTCTTGTCATGAGTTAGAGTTAAGGAAATAAATTTATATTTTTAGAATACTATGCATGCTGTTGGAGATTTTTCTTACTAGCAGCAACTATGCTTTCTAAATCTCTGAAAATGGAATTTTCCTCTACAATAATTAATAAAAAATCCCAAAAATTTCTCAGAGTATGAATAATATCCTTCAGATATATTTCCCTCACTTGAATGAGGGACATGATTCCCTTCACTTTATCCTTTAGTTCCTTAATTTCATGAGAAGCAACCTGAAAATAATTTTGATATTTCGAGGAAGTTTCTCAGGCCATGGCCAACTCCCTCTCTATTATCCTTGGAATTTGTTCTGTATCATCAAAATTTATTTGTATCTTCTTCATTTCATTTTCTTATATTTGTAACTCATTCATCACTCTAGTCATCTTTTCTGCAGGGTCTTGAGAGTCCAATTGTACTAAGATAGTACAAAAATGTAAATCCAATTTTTGTTGCAAAACATAATTCATCTCTTTAAGAGTGGCATTTTAATTATTCCCCTGCAATATTTCGTTTGTTAAAATATCCTTTTCTTTCTCTACCTAAGATATTTATAGGGCCATGACATGCTCAGCATAAGGTAACCTCAGCTTCTTTCTCAGTACTTGAATTTCAGTGTCTGCTCCATACGAAAGCTTATGAACAACACTCCTGTCTTCAGGATCTGCACCAACCTTCATAATTATACTATTTAATTCTTCACTTTGTGTGGAAAAAGCTCTGGAATTTTACTTTTATAGCTTCAATTGATTAACTACTTTTCCTAACAAAGCTTCAACTTTTCTAGCATTCAAGGATGTTTTTTTTTTAAATAACTATAGATTAATTCCCTAGTTTTCTTGTGTAAATCTAGAAGTGGGATTTCTCTTGCATCTAAAATCAAGTTGACAGCCTTGAAGGCAGATGATAATGATACGTTCAATGCATAAGGATGAGAGAAAGATAAATTCAATTTATTTCTCTCAAGGTCCATGCTAGACGGTAGTCTGTTGTGATATTGTTATATAGACAAATCCCTCTTCCAAACAAGAGGAATCGCCCTAATATTCCTAAGGAAAACTACAAACAAGTAATAAATTGAATAAATATTTCCCTAAGAATACTTTTTTTGAATTGTAAATACAAGATAAGGAGAGTAGAACCCTTACCTATTTGCTAAATTCTTGATGGAAATCCTCGCTCCATCCTAATGCAACTCAATGTTTGAAAAGAACTACAATCACAGACATAAAAGAGATCAAAGTAATATGAAATATAATAACTCAAACATGGTTAATATAATGATTAAGGAGATTATAAATTGACATTGTCTTAATGAGTAAACAAGAGGAGTATAAATCATTCATCAATTCAGTAAGGCAATACAATGGGAAAAAGGATTCATTTGTATTATTTTAGAGACAAAGGAGAGACTTACAACTTTTTCCTTGATGTCATGAGGTTCCTCCAAAATTCCTCCAACCCTCTCCTTCAATGATAACCTTCCCAATATAAATTCAAAAACATAAGACTAACTTTTGTGAAATCCAATAACCCTCTAGCCTCTACTCAATTTATAGGCCAAGTAGAGGAAGTTTTAGATCCAAAAGAGAAGGATGAGATCCACTAATAGTGGGATTAGGGTTCCTTGAGGAAAGATAATTAGCTCCATTATGTGATGGGTATGGCTTGAATAGATATGACCTAGAAGCTTCCATTTGGGATATATTCACCCAATAAGGCTTCCTGAATTCCCTTTTTTTTTTTTTTAACTTTTCATTGAGTCAATTGCGTGGTGTACATTGGAATATAGAGCACAATTTTTCATAGGTTTCAATGGAATAAACTGCGAATGAACTGAAATAGATTAGAAAAAGTGCACAGGTCATTCTAAACAAGTGAAAAGGCCTTGTTACACAAAATTCATCTTTTATTCAAGGGTTTTAGATTATGCACTTGCAAGGGAGCGTATTGAAACTTGTTTATGGATGGTGAGAGATCCATTTTAGTGGTCAAGTGTCATGGTGACAAAATGATGTGTAATAAATATTCTTAAATATACTCAGCTTCAAGTTGAGATTCCATATTTTCTTTCACCCTCTTGTTTCTTTCTTCTATTTGATTGTATAAATTCTTTATAACAGGAACATAACTATCAAAAGTTTCTTCAAGAACTAGGGAAGAGAGTGTACAAGTAGCATCTCCTAAATGTAATTGAAATCCCATGATGGCTAATAAAACTTCCACATAGAGATCCAGGTTTTATTTCGATCTCTGACAAATTTTCCCTCTTTGAACTTTTATCTTCTTCATCTACTAAATAAATTATATATTCACAACCCTTTTTCAATTTTTTCTCAATAGGATGTGGAGTTTGAACCTCCATTCTTCCTTGTGCACTTTTATAACCACCATTTTCTACTTTATCTATATCTGGTTGTGGTTCATGTGTATAAGGAGCAAGGGAATTTTCTACTCTTCTGTTAGAAATAATATGGTGAGGATCATATGATCATATTTCACCCAGTTGTAATTTCATGCCTTCAAGAATTTTTTTTTACTTCCTCCATGGTCTACTTGTTATTCACAATAAAAGGCCCAATTTTCCTTGGAAATTTTAATAAGTGTCCCTTCTTAGCTGGGACACAATGAACCTGATAAACATTTAAACTTTACCTGATAAACTCTAAAGAAAATAACCTCATAGGTACAAATGTAAGAAATCTATAAGGGGAAACCACTACTCCATATAGTATAATCTCAGCGTGGTCTTCAAACTATAACCAATCACCCACTTCAACATTTTTCTAAGTTAAAGGAGAGATTGATCCTTTGGAAAAATACAAGGTGAAGGAGAGCTATTTATAATGGAATAAGCAGCTGACAAGAAAGAAGTAGTGAAATATATGAACCCTTCATAATTGGCATGACTTCTTATGGTATCTCTCCAATTCAACACTTATTTCTTATTTTTATGTATGTCCATTATATTCAGTCCCAAGTGCATGCATTTATCCACATGAGTATATAAGAAAAGTTATGTTACTAATGGGGAAAATCTAAAACAGCTACTGAGAACAAGGTCTATTAACTATGAATTAACCATTTTTCACCAATAAGCTGGTATATCAAGTATTGTCTCAGGTTGTGACATTTAATTAAACATCCCCAAAATAGCTCGGTCCATGAAACTCATATATTTTCTTCCCAAAACCTTGTAAATGACTTGCATAATGGGCCTTACATCTTCGACAAAGGTTTCAAGAGAAAATTGTGTAGGTTCCATTTGAAAATGTTGTCTTGATGGGATTAAAAAGAAAATTATCTTGGAATAATCTTCCCTAGATAGATTTTGAAAACCCGACAACAAAATTTCCTCTGAAAATGATGTATAAAGGTTTGAATGTGGACAGAATAGGGCATGTCAAATTAAAAGGGAAGACACTAGGAAATTTTTTTCACATAATTTATTCATCACAAAACACTTATGTGGGTAGAGAGTAGAGACTAACGAGTAAATAAATTCATGGAAAACATAATTTTGGAGGATTATTGTAGCAAAAAGACCAGACTTCATAATGGCAAGATACATTAGGGATTAATTTTGGCTGACTAGAATATGTTGACAAAAATCCATTAAATCTAGAGAGAAAATTGGATCAAAAACATCCCTCTGAGTGTCCATGAGAGGAATGTGAGAGGAAGACCCTGGAAATACAAAAAAAAATTATATTATGAGAATTGGAACAAGTGGAGATGATGTGTAATTAGCTGGTTAACGAACCATCTATGATAACTGGGGCTTTAAATCAGATGGTGAATGTGATGTGTTACAGATACGGGGCACTAAAAATGATACAATGAGTGGAATGCGAGTAAACATGATTTATATGAAGAAAAAAAATGGGGGGGGGGGTGATGGAAATAAAGGCATTAGTGTTAAGTACAAAATGATGAGCTGGCAGATAAGACTTGATGAAATGACAGAGTGATGAGGCGGTGACGAAGTGGTAACGAGGTAGTCACGAAGTGGTGACATGTGCTAACATGCTCACTTGTTGTCTATTTCCAGGGGCACACACCAGTATGGGGAAATATCATCGAGATGATCCCATAATTCATACTGGTCATCGATCTGTAGTCAACTATTATTTTTGGTTGGATTTACAGAGGCACTTGCTGGCATAAACACCATGTAAGTTGTGTTGTCGAGTTTGGCCCATTGTGGGGATGAGACATGGCATTCAAATATGTTTGTCATAGACGTGCACCCTTTGACCTTCAAATATATTAAGATATTTTATTGTAAAAATATCCTCCTGTGTCTAACATACATAAGTGTTGAATCATACTAATCAATAATGGTATGCCACCTTTTTTATAAAAATAAAAAAAAATCTATGTATTTTGATTTTTAAAATTTTCCTTTATTTTTTATTTTTATTTTTAAAATATAATATTTTTCTTTTTCTACACATTGAAAAACATAGTGAAAAATGAGTTACAACATCTTGCTCCACCTTGGGATAGATATTTAGAATTAAGCACAAATAATTGCAAATTAGTGCCTTCATATTGGGCATGGAGTCATGTTATAACTTAGAACATTACAATGAAGAAGTCATGAGTTATTTAAAATGGAAAAGTTGGTATTTACAACGAAAAAGTAAAAGATGTAATTCTAAAAATAATGTTTGAAGTAGTACCCACTAATAGACAACTGTAGTATTTCTCCATCCAAATTTTCTTAAATGAGGGTATTATTGGCTCTGATTTTTGCTATTCGAAATGGACCACACCAAGGATGATTAAATTTACCATGTTTTCCCTTAGCCTCTCTTCTCACATCCCATCTAAGAACCAAATCTCTAGGCTGAAAAAGAATATTTATAGCTTTTATGTCAAAAATAAGTTTTGTCTTCTCTTGATACCAAATTAAATTCTCCATGACCTTTTCTTTTTTTTCATTCAATTCCACCAACTCATTCATCCTTCTAGTTAGTGATTAGGTTCGTCTTCAACATCCTGAATGAATGCAACAACTAGTTTTTATAATGGACTAGGAAATAAAGAAAATTATCTATATACCAAATCAAAAGTTTAATTTCTAGTGGATCTCTTAGTAGTCACCATGTTTTCCCATAAAGAAAATTTTAGCTAAGAATACCCTTTTTTTGTTATTTTCTGTAATGGTTTTCTTAAGTATCCTTACGGTATTTTTGTTTGAATATTATGCCAACCAATTTCCTTGAGGATGATAGGTGGCAGAATGTGAGATTATTGCATCATATTTCTAGAAAAAATCAATCAACTTTGCAGATCTGAACACCAGAGATTTCTCTTCCACTAACTTCTTTGGACGACCAAATCTAATGAAAATATTCTCCTCCATAAACTTATTTACCATTGAATCAGTTGTCCTCATGGTTGGAAAAAATTCCACCCATTTAGTAAAATAATTTTTACATGTTAGGATCCATTTGTGTTTTCCACTCAAAGGTGGATTTATTTCTCCTATAAAATCCATACCGCATTGTCTAAATGGTTCGTCAACAAACACATCAATCAATGATAAAGGTGCCAATTTTTTCATTTTAGAAAACATTTGGTACTTTCCACAACTTCTCACTAATATGTAAATATATGAAAACAAAGAGGTCTAGTAGA
This sequence comes from Pinus albicaulis, assembly GCA_034641835.2. Taxonomy (NCBI): domain Eukaryota; kingdom Viridiplantae; phylum Streptophyta; class Pinopsida; order Pinales; family Pinaceae; genus Pinus; species Pinus albicaulis. The sequence goes on along the minus strand of CM076575.1, from coordinate 1,692,356,524 downwards.
AACCAACTTTCAAGATCTTGTGTGTTCTAACTTTCCAATTATAATGGCCAACACAGAGACACCCATGATATTCATTGAAATTTCTATAGTCTCCCAATCTATCGAACAGAGCAACAAAATACTAACAATATTTTTCGAGTACAACATACCATTTGTTATTACATACTTCTAGGCTTTCAATTTGAAAGCTTTGTACTTTTTTTTGTCTAAGGAAGTTGGGAAGCTAAGAAAACATAGATAGTGGAAAATATCTTTATGACATTCAAAACAAAGGTACTTATACTGAATTTTTTTATCAGGTTCTTTCTCCTTATCTTTTTCTTCTGAAGTTTTTTATTTAGAGACCTCAATAATAAAATTGATTCCCATAGCTTGAAAATTTGCTTCTGTCAATATATTTTCTAGTCCTTATCCCTTTACTAACTTTGTCGGTTTGATGTCCATATCATACTCTTGAATTTTTTCTATCCAATTTCCCCTTTTTCCATCACTATCACTCTTAGTTATTTCATCCTTAACAAAAACTTTAGGAACATATGCAATGATATGCGACTGGAGAACGTAAATTCTAAAAGCTTTCAATGTTTTAACTAGGGCATAGGCTTTCTTTTCTATGATTTTATACTTCAGCTCTACATCCCTTAATAATCTGCTAAAAAACACTATTGGTTGTTCCTTATTATATTGATTTCTCTACAAAAGTATTGCTGCTATAGTAAAAGGAGAAGCAAATGAAAATATTTGAAAAGTTTTTTTATAATTTTGACTCACCAATACTAGAGCTTATCCAAAATATTATTTGATTCTTTCAAATTATTTCCTGACAGTTGTGGTCCATTTCACTTTTGCATCCTTTTTCAGCATATCAGTGATTTCCTTCATAATCTCTGCGTAATTTGGGATAAATCTCTTGAGGAATTTTTTTTCCCAAAAAAATCTATATTGCCTTTTTACTCCTTGGTACAGGTATGTTCTTAATTTCTTCTACCCATTTAGGATCAATATTTACTCCTTCCCTTGATACAATATGTCCAAGTAATTTCCCCTCTTTCAAAACAAAATGAGACTTTTTGGGTTTTAATGATAGGACATACCTTCTACACTTTTCAAATGTTTGTTGAAGATCTTTCGAATGCTCCTCATTAGACCTCAATAAAACTATAGTATCATCTAAATAAATTACCACAAACTTCTCCTTTTCTTCTACAAAGGTTATATCCATAGCCCTCTCGAAAGTAGCACTAACATTCATTAACCTGAATGGCATATTTTCCTACATGAAGGTTCCCCATGGGGTTGTAAATTTTGTTTTCTTTTGATATTCTGGTTCTACTTAAATCTGATTGTAACCTGAAAAACCATCAATCATATATAATTTGAAAGATCTTGCTACTCTCTATAGACTTTCAAATTTTGAAAGTCTATACATAACCAAATTTCTCCATTTTTATTCCTGACGGGTACCAAATTAGCCACCCAATCAGAATACCTAAGAGGGATGATTATCTTTGCTTGTAATAACTTTTTGACTTCCTTCTCAATTGATGGAAACAATAAAGAATTTTTTTGCATCAACTTTTTCTTATATGGCTTAACCCTTTGTTTCAAAGGAATTTCATGCTAAATAATGTTGATATCATAAGCTTTAAGATCTTCGTAAGACCATGCAAACACATCAATATAATTTTTAAAAAGATCTACATACCTCTGTTTATATTTCTATGGAATATTCCTTTCCAGCTTCACCAACATTGGTTGTTATTATGTTCGAAGGTTGCAGCCTTCAAGATCATCTTCCAAATATATTTTGCTTGCCTTTACAACAACATCATTTGCATTGAACAAATTTTCCAGGGATACCAAAGCTTTAGGTATCACATTTTTTTCAACTGCACTATTTTCTGACCTCCCACATAATTTTTCAAACAAAGCTCATTAATTGACTCTTCTTCTTGAAGCTCTTCAATTTCATTCTCTTGATCCATCTCTAGATTTTAAAACTCTCATACCATCTCCAAAAATATTTTAATTTGTTATTCATCTTCAAAAAACTTCAAGTATCTTATATTATCTAGAATGGAAGGTCTTATACTAATTTTAATTTCATATCTGAGTTTGGGATTTAATGTAGGCTTGAAAGTACTAGTTGTACTGTCAGTGAGTCAAATAGCCTATTAAATTCCCTTAGTAAAAACAATATGTTATAGGTAGAAACAAAATTATCCACTGAATCCACACTTAATTTCTATAGGCTTTAAGCCTCAAATTCTTAGTTTGGCATTGATTATTGACTTGTTTCATAATCAATTTCTTAGTGTCAGTATTTTCATCCTACCATCAGTGATCAAAATTCCTCTTTTCATATCATTTTAGGGGTCCCACCCAGAAATTTTTATTCATTCCACTAGTTCATGTAAAAAATTAGTCATTGATGCTAGCCCTTGTCCAAAAACATCACTATTCCTCAAATTTGGTTACTTGTTGGCATAGTTTCATACCTTGCAGACTGTACACCATTCATAAAGTCAGTGTCATCATGTCATCATATCAGTCATGTCATCTTGATGTAGGGTCCATCAAGGTTACCATTAGGTTTTTATGTTTTTTCAAGGTCCAATAAAACTCCATTTCCATTGAATAAAACCAGCAAGTAAAGGGTGATCCAACAAACATCTCTTCACCATGTGAAGATGATTTATGAAGAAAATATCTTATTTCAACATGTAATTTCGAGTTCAAATGTAATTTTTTGTATTTTCATTACGTAATTTAATGTATTTCGAATGTAACAATTTCACCATCCCAAGCTACTATCTCAGTGTTCCAAAAATACTAAAACACTAAAATGTAAATTCAAAGATTTCTCAAAGCATATCAAGTGATCAATTTTCCAAAGGAAAGAGTCAAGTGAAAAGATCATGTTGCAAAAGGTTAAGTGAATTATAAAGGAAGAAAGTGGGTCCCAAGGCTTAAACATCAACTTCATTAAGTAAGAAAGCCCTCAAGTCATCAAATCCATCCTCATTTGTCCCCTACAGCATCAAACAACCATCTCCATAGCACGATTTTCAAATCTAGAGAGAGAAATTGGGAGAAAGGTGCAACGCTACGCTCCTGGACTGGCTACAGTGTGCTTCTACATCACATGCTTCAAATACCCTTCAAGTGATGCGCTCCAGGAAGAGGAGGCATTGTGCTCCTCCCACAGGTGTTGCACACCTGCTCGACTTGCTCAACAAGATCCAAAACGAAGTGCCAATGCTCTAAACCTTCAACATTGGTTTCCTTTGGCCTCCAGAAAGTAAGTAACACCAAATTAACATCTCCTATCCTTCCTCATGTCAAATTCTCATGGTGTTTGAATTTTCTATACAAAATTTGGAGTCTTGTTTTTTATAAACCCTAGTTCCATTCCTAATTTCCAATTACACTTCCTAAGACTTACACTACCCTGCCCACATTACAATTAACCTTTCCCACCCCTATTGCACTATATCCCTTTCTCCAAATGTCTTTATCCCCTAAACCCTAAGACCTAGGTATTTGAATTTCCTACACTCCCAAATCCCCATACCTATAATAAAATTCCTATTCCCAAATCCCACAACATTTCTACTCCCTGTCACCTTCCTCAATTTAATAATCCCTTCCCCCATCTCCCTAATTTTTTCCATCCCATTCCCCACTCCCAAAAGCTACATTTCACTCCTAATTCATCTCCATAGGGCTTCTATCCAAGACACTATGGAAGAATAAAACAGAGAATTCAGTGAGGAGGAAGAAAGGGAAGAGAGGAGGCCACACAAAGAAGGGAGGATCCTCATACTTGAGCCTACAAACACCAAATAACTCATGGCCTCTCCCACGGATGTGACATGTTTCAAGCATGTGGGATGCTTTGAATTTTGTGAAAAAGTACAAAGGATCCAACATCACCCTGTTTTGAGCAGGATTTTCATCTCTAATCTTCATGAAAACCATGTAACCCTTGTTGGTGTCATTTTCATAGTATCCACAACCATCATAGCAACTGCAATTGGAATTCCAAATTTTGGTGAAAAGTGCTTCAAGGAAAAAGACTTGGAGGATCAATACTATGAGTCATATATCAAGCCAAGGTACAAGAATTAAGGAAAGAGAGTATTTCCTTTCTCTTACCTCCTGGATAGGTATGCCCCCATGATGAAAATCATCTTGAATTACTTTTCTTGTGAAGGAAGGATCTTTAAACTCTACCCCTACCATATCCAGTTATTAATGCAGTTCACAAGGGTCAAAATGCTCAACATAACTTATTATATCTTTAGGAACATTGAAAAAATGTCATACATTGTACAAATGAGAGATTAGGACCAGCATATGAAAATTATTTTTCACCACTCTCTCATCAAGATCATTGTCCTCCATCACCTCAATTAATTGAAAATATCATGGGACACTTTCATAACTAATGACATCTTTATTTCTCCTCTAATTCAACATGCTCAAGATGTGCCTCCACCATGTCATCCTTCCACATCCATTCCTCCATCTCAGCCCACAATACCTAATTCTACATAAGCTCAAAATACTTCACCCATTTCACCACCATCATCACCATTTCACACTTATATTGGGTCATCGAGCATGGCTAAGATCAGTGAGCTTCAAAAGACCAAAGTGGTTGAGATAGAGACATTGGAAAACACATATCAGAGGGGTCATAGGCAATTGTTTTCTCCACAGATTTTGGAAGGGGCCTTGCCTTCTTCATCGGAAAAGGAGGTTGAAAAAGGAAAGAAAAAGATGACAGAGGAAGCTATTCAGGAAGAGATCATACACGAGGAGGAAAATCTTCATGAGACATAAATTGAGTTTGACCTTGTTGACTTGGATCAGCAAGATGATTCTAAGATCGCTAGAATAGTCATCAAGGAAAAATAAGCCAAGATTAGAGAGATAGAAACTAATATCAATAGATCTAAATTTGTCATTACCTTTCTTGAGCAGGAGAACCAACAACAAAAAACCAACACTTCATTGATGAAGTGAAATTCATCAAAGCTCAAAGAGAGGAAAAAAAAGCTAAAGTCTTGCTTGAAGAGACACTAGAAAAATATGGGGTGCTAGATGAACCACAAGAACAAGTTCCAAGAAGAAGGCCAAGGGCTAGAGGTTTGGAAAGAGCCCTAAAACTAAAAAGGCAAAAATAAAGAGAACTAGCATATGAGGTCACTCTTAATGAGAAATTTGCAGTTGTAATAAAATAGGATAAATAAGGTTGGATTTAGGCAATAAATTACCACCTTGAGAAGCTGTTGAAAAGGGCCAAGAAAGAAAATGATGTTCAGAGAAGGATGGAAAGGCTCTATGCTAAGGGAAACAAAATTGCAAGGTCAAAAATTTAAAAAGACAATGCAAAAATTGAAACCCTAACCATGCAAGAAGAGAAAAGAAGGCTTGATCTCCTTGTTGAATTCTCACCCCATGCCTAACCCTCATCATCAGTCACCATTCAACAAATTTTGGCAAGTTTTGATACACTTTTGAAAATTTTTGAACTTTCTGTGCATTCCTTAATAGTGATGTGACAGTTGGACTGTCATGAGCGCAATGCCCTAGGCGTTGTGCTTCTGTTTGTAGCATCTTTTGTTCAAAAGGAGACCACCATCGGATTCAGAGAAGGGAAAACATACAGTTCAACCACTTTTACAGTCTTCTTTGGTCAAATTGGCAAGTGAAAAATTCAAAAAACACTCAAAAAATCATAGTTCTACCTCCTTTTTAACCTTGGTGTAACCCTCTTGAGAATTCTTGGGAGAATCACTTTTTGTGAGGTTAAATCAAGTCAACTCTACAAACCAAACACATATTTGCAAAGTAGACTAGATAAGATTTCCAATGAGTTGTCTGGAGCTCAATTTGGACACTTGTAACCCATCCAAAACTCAGCTGTAGGATGGAGGGAGCTCCTGACACTAGCGCTGCGCACTTGACACTGGCACTACACTCCTTACCAATGTCTGATTTTTCTGAGTTTTCTTTGCAATTTTGATTTTCACCTTGGGAAATCATGTTTTTACTTATGTAATTGATAGAATTAAATGTAATTATCATGTTTATTAGTTACCTAGGGGTAAATACATTATTTAAATGTCATCATCAAGTCAAATGAATTAGCTTCATGGAAGTGAGGGATGAGTCACTTTGACCTCCCTACACTCTAGGTATGTAGTTCAGACTTTTTTGGATCAGCTCAATAACTCAAGGATTCGACCACTGAAGTTAGGATAAGTTGTTTGATGTCTATATCTTTCACCTCTTAACTCATTTGAGAGGTTGGATGTTGTTTCATTGATCAGCAACTCTAGTGTAATCAATATTTGGTATGAAATTAATGAAAACGTTGCAACTATTGCTTTGGGATACCTGTGGTATGGGAATTTAGCATTGTTTTTATTATGTCCCATTACATATGAATGTTTTGTTTCATGATCCATTTAATTTCTATGATATGTTTTTTTTGAAGTTGATAAGAAGAATTCATCTCTCATGCTATGTCTTTTGCAAAACCTTCATAGTTTGATCATCTTCTTCAATTTAGAAAGAATTCGTTCCTTGACTTACTCTTTATAGCTCCTCATCATTCTGATCCATCTCACCATAAAACCCTTAAGTTATAGGTTTTATACCTAGCTTTCCCCGTTGAATATCTGCAACCCTAATCTTATTTTCCCTAACCTAGCCTCTTTGACCTAATTCACCCATCTAGTAAACCAATTCAAACAAACCCTTATACTTATACCTAACCTAAAACCCTAATTTATCCAACTCTCTTGGCTGTGACTTTGTGGATAGATCCCTCTCCGGTTTGGTAGGGCTAGCTACCAAGGTAAAATATTGGTCTGTGGTTACCTTTGTTTGGACTCTTTCTCAGACTTAGAGATCTCGCAGAGTGATAACATACTAGCATCATTGCTAGGGAATGAAATATTTATTTTCCCTGGGAAATAATGACAAAGATCAAATATGATCTTTGATGGTGAAAAACAATTAGGCACAAGAAGGTTATGCATCATTCACATGGTGACTGTAGTGTCGAAGATTCCAAAGGTTTAGAATGTTCATGGCGACTCCACTTTTCAAGAACTGGTCATTTGAATAGACTTTTTGGTGAATTCATTTTTGTCGAGGTGAGTTCTATTGCAAGAATAAATCCTAGGTATTCACCTAAGGATCGATCTCAAATCCCTGTATTTCCAAATCCTATGCCTTATGTTGATTGGTTTACACATCTTCCCATATTCAAAGATTAAGAGAAAGATAATGTTTATCTACATTTAGTAAAGTTTCATGTACATGTACGTAGACTTAGATTTGAGTTTCTTGATGACTGTCTCATGAAGGTTTTTATGCCTACTCTTGAAGATAAAGCTACAGTATGGTATGAAGGGTTACCAAAAGGAAATTTATGTTCTCTTAATTATTTCCATAAGATATTTTCAAAAAAATATGTGAATTCTAATCTTTATTAATCTCTCTTACAAATATGTTGTGATTGTAGTGAAGATTTTATTGCATATCTTTAGAGTATTGATGATATCAAATGCATGAATGATGGAGAGATCATTGAAGCCTTCTATTATTTCTCCCATCATACAGTAATTTGACTCCACACCTACCATATCTGGTTTTTAATGCACTTCACGAGGGTAAAATTGCTCAACATAGCTTATTATCTCTTCAGGAACATTGAAAAAATGGCATAAATTGTTCAAAAGAGAGATTATGACCAGCAGATGAAAAGTCTTTTTCACCACTCTCTCATCAAGATCATTTTCATCCATCACCTCAATAAATTGAACATCTCAGTGGAAACATTCACAACTAATGACATCATTACTGCTCCACAAACTCAACATGCTTAAGTTGTGCCTCCACCATATCATCCTTCCACATCCATTCCTCCATCTCAGCCCATAGTACCTAATTGTAAATCAGCTCAAACTACTTCACCCATTTCACCAGCATCATCACCATTTCACACTCAGATTCGGTCATCTAGCATGGCTAAGGTCAATGAGCTTCAAAGGACGAAAGTGGTTGTGATAGAGACATTGGTAGAAAAATCTCATAGAGGTCATAGGCAAGTGTTTTATCTAGGGATTTTGGATGGCGAATTGCTTTATTCATCGGCAAAGTAGGTAGACAAAGGAAAGAAAAAGATGACAGAGGTAGATATTCAGGAAGAGATCACACATGAGGAGGAAAATATTCACCATACAGAAATGGAGTTTTACCTTGTTGACTTGGATTGATAGCAAGATGATTATGATATCACTATAATAGTCATCAAGGAAAAAGAGGCCAATATTAGAGAGATACAAACTAATCTTCATAGGTCTAAATTTTTCATTAACATTCTTGAATAGGAGAACCGGCAGCAAAAAACCAAACACTTCATTGATGAAGTGAAATTAATCAAAGCTCAAAGAGAGGAATAAAAAGATAAAGCCTTTCTTGAAGAGACACTAGAAAAATATGGTGTGCTAGATGAACCAAAACAACAAATACCAAGAATAAGGCCAAGTACTAGAGGTTTGAAAAGAGCCTTAGAAATAGAAAGGAAGAAAGAAAGAGAACTAGCAGATGAGGTCACTCTTAATGAGAAATTTGTAGTTGTAAACAATTAGGATAAAAAATTTTGGCTTCAGGAAATAAATTACCACCTTACGAATCTGTTGAAACTGGCCAAGAAATACAATGATATTTAGAGAAGGATCGTAAAGCACTATTCTAAGAGAAACAAAATTGCAAGGTCAAAACTTTAAAAAATCCAACGAAAAAATTGAAACCCTAACCATACAAGAAGAGAAAAGAAGGCTTGATACCCTTGCTGAAGCCTCACTCCATACCTAACCCTCGTCATCAGCCACCATTTAGAAAATTTTGGCAAGTTTTGTTACACTTTCACAAATTTTTGAAGTTTGTGTGCATTCCCTTAGAGTCATGTGACAGTTGGACTGTCAGGAGGCATTGCGCTTCTGTTTGGGGCATATTTTGGTCAAAAGGAGACCACCATTAGACTCATAGTAGGGAAAAAATATAGTTCAACCACTTTTCTAGGCTCTTTTGGTCAAGCTGGTAGGTGAAAAAGTCGAAAAAAACTCAAAAATTCACAGTTCTGCCTCCTTTTTCTCCTTGGTGCTATGCTCTTGAGAAGTCTTGGGAGAATCACTTTTTTGGAGGTCAAATTAAGTGAAATATACAAACCAAGCACATATCTGGAAGGTGGATTGGATAATATTTCCAGTGAGTTATCCTAAGCTTAGTTTGGACACTTGAAACCCATCCAAACCTCAGCTGCAAGATGGAGGGCACTCCTCACACTGGCGTTGTGCTCTTGACCAGTGTCTGCTTTTTCTAAGTTTTCTCTACAATTCTGATTTTCACCTTGGGAAATCATGTTTTTACTTATGTAATTGATCGAATTAAATGCAATTGTCATTTTTATTAGTTACCTAGGGGTAAATACATAATGTAAATGTCATCATGAAGTCAAATGAATCAGTTTCATGGAACTGAGGGATGAGTCACTTTAACCTCCCTACGCTCTACATATGTAGTTCAGACATTTGTGGATCAACTCCATAACTTAGGGATTCGACCCCTGATGATGGGAGAAGTTGTTTCGTGTCTATATCTTTCATCTCTTCACTCATTTGAGAGGTTGGATGTTGTTTCATTGATCAGACACTCTAGCGTAATCAGTATTTGGCACAAAATTAATGAAAATGTTGTAGCTATTTATTTGGGATACCTATGGTATGGAAATTTAGCATTTTTTTTCTTATGTCTCATTATGTATGATTTTTTTATTTCATGATCCATTTCATTTCTATGATATACTGGTTTTCAAGTTGATAATAAGAATTCATCTCTCATGCTATGTCTTTGGGAAAACCTTCATATTTTGTTCATCTTCTTCAGTTTAGAAATAATTCATGCCTTTCCTTTCTCTTTCTAGCTCCTCATCAATCTGAATCATGTCACCTTGAAACCCTTAAGTGATAGGTTTTCTACCTACCTTTCCCCATTGAATCTCTGCAACCCTAATCTTATTTTCCCTGACCTAGCCTCTTTGACCTAATTCACCCATCTAGTAAACCAATTCAAGCAAACCCTTGTACTTACACCTAGCCTAAAACCCTAATTCATCCAACCCTCTTGGCCGTGACTTTGTGGAGAGAGCCCTCTATGATTTGGTAGGGCTAGCTACCAAGCTAAAAGATTGGTTTGTGGTTACATATGTTTGGATTCTTTCTCAACCTTAGAGAAATGGGGCTCAACCTTAGAGAACTGGGGGAGTGATAACACAATTCATAGTCCCCAAACACAAAAATACATTTCCTTCCTATGTTTTTAGCATCTTGTAAACCAAGAATCAAAGTCTCATATCCAGTAATATTTTTTGTGGATTCAAACTCTCATTTATAAGAAAATGGAATAGTATGACCTTTAAGGGAAAGAATAAGAACCGCAGCTCCATTCCCTTGTTTTGAATATGCACCATCAAAATAAAGCTTCCAAACTCCACTGGCCAGTGCTTCCTTGCTTAGAATTGCTAAAGGAATGTGCACTTCTATATCTTCAACAATTCCCTGAGATTATTGCAACATAAAACAAGAAAAATCATCCTTTTCTTGCCTATAAACTTGATAATTACTTGAACGCTCCTTGGTAATAGTCTCCATAAATTTTTTCTCCAAATAAAACCTCCTTTCTTCCCCACCAAACACTCAAATGATAACATATGTAAAATCTAGTTTGATCACTCCTCCCAATTTGGCTCCCCAGGACCTATAAAGTAACATTCCAAATTGAGATGGAATATCTGCAACAATGACATCCATTGCAATGCTTCTATATGGAATTTGATCTAGTGAAACCAACAAATATTTAATAAGCCCCACACATTTGACCCTTTTTGAATCAAAAGGGTATAAGTCCTTGTAAGATTTTGTAATATTCAAATTAAGTTGCTTCATAACTGAGAGAGGCATTAAATTATGAGAGGCCAATGAATCCAACATGAACATTTGAAGAATAAAAGTGTGCATCGGAAGATGAATGTAAAAAGGAGGAGTTGAAGAATCATTTTCTTCCACATGAGGTCCAAACATCACCACTAGCCTTTCTTCTTGTAAATTGATTGCCTCAATTGAGTGATTGTCTTGAGATAAATTTATGAAATCAAAAACTTTCTTTTTATAATCAGTTGTCTTCACTAATTCAGTCAATGGAATTGGAATTTTTATTTTCTCTAATTTTTTTTGTAGATTAAAATGATGGACCTCCTTCAAATTATTTTACTTCTTTTCTTCAATTGACTTTTTCTTTTTCACATTTCTTAAATTATCAACGGGTTGGTGGGAAACATCCATGTGTCTTCATTACTTCTTGAACTCTCCCCTCAATGAATTTGGACTATTGGGATTGTATTCAATGGTTCATTTCCTTTATCATTTTGATTTGGTGGTTGCTGTTGAACTGCTTGATTGGATTGATCTTCCACATGGTCTTGAGTTCTTGATCTCTTGCTCGACATGAGATCATATTTTTATGCAATTATTCTTGCATGAAATTTATGAACCTTTTACAATATTCTTTGATTTCTTCATCATCTAATGTAATTTGAGGTTCCAAATGTCAATCCTCATTAATGACTATTTCTCCTTCTTCTTCAAACAAAGTAGAATAATGATTTTTGTACTATTTAAGAGTCTCTTCCAGTGCTTCGTCTGGTTCATATTCAATGTATAAAGGTTCTTGTACCTAATCCTAGTACCTTTTGACTCTCTGCATAATTTGCAGTGGTTGTATCTTGAACTGAGGATTAAAATTTCTATTTTGTTTTTTTTTTTATTTTCCTCAGAGGATTTTCATTTTCCAGCCCTAATTTTACTAGCTTATTTGATATTTTTTTTATAGCTTTAGTCATTTAATATAACTTCTTCTCATTAGAATCTTGAGTATGAATAGCATGCTTAACTTCCTCATGTCCCTTATTTTTATATTGAGCTTGATCCTTTGATTTTATATTTAATGTGGTAGATAAATAAGTTTCAATTTCAAGTGCATCAGTTTGAATTTGGTCCAAAGTAGGAGATCTCCTTTCTCTCAATGTAAAACCAAATTCATCTTTAAATTCTCCTGCAAACACTAATTTTTCACCAGCACCTGGTGGTTTTATTTCTGCAGGACATCTATTATATAAATTATTGTGGGAGGTGTGTTATATTCTTTCCACAACTAGAAGTAAGTGCGAAGCAGGGGACTAGAGGGGGACGGTAGCCCCCCTATGCTTGCACTGGTCGCAGCAGTGGGGTCATAGGGGGGGTTGTAGCCGCCACTATTGGGGTCCGGGGAAACGTCCCGAGAATTATTTTTTGGACCCTATATTAAGTGGGTCGACCAACCTATGGTTTTTTGCATGGGTTTGCACATGGTTTTTGGCATGATGGTTTTCTGCTCATGGTATTTTGTAAATCTCGTTAAGGAAACTATGGTTATGTTCTAATCCATGGTTAATGTATTGGCATTTATGAATGCTTCGGCATGTATATATATGTGTTGTAACACTAAAATAAATATAATGAAAAATCGAGCTGGTAGTCTAAGTTTGGGATCCAGGGGAAAATCTTTGTGTATATATGTTTTATCTTTTATGCCCTCGCTATTGTCTTTTTTTACATTTTTTAAGAATTCATTTGTAGATAATTTCTATACAATGTAATTTGGTATCAGATTTGTTTCGGTTTCAAGGAGATGCCTTTACTACTAAGGGTTTTTTTTCTTGGGCCTACCATAGACCCTGTTCAGTAGGAGATCTACGGGATCAATTATTGCGGTGAAATAAGATGTCAAGCAGTGGAGAGATAGAGATTGAGAAATTTAAAAGTCAGAGTTTTGAGTTTTGGAAGCTCAAGATGGAGAAACTGTTGGTTGATAAAGATCAGTGGATCGTAGTAGATCCATGTACTAAACCAATGACAATGTCAGATGAACACTGGGAAAAGTTGGATCGGAAGGAAAATAGCACAATACAGTAGTGTATATAAGATTTGGTATTGTTGAATGTATATGGGGAAGCTACGACGAAGACTTTGTGGGTCAAGTTAGGGACATTGTACCAATCTAATTCTCTGGTGAATAAATTGTTCCTACGGAAAAAGTTTTATAACCTGAGGATGAAGGATGGAGACTCGGTGAAAGATCATCTGAATGCCTTCAATACTGTGGTAATTAACTTGTCATTTTTTGATATTAAAATATGATATGAAGTTAAGTGCATCAGTTTGATGTGTTCTCTACCAAATTCATGGGATATTCTAGTTATTGCAATAGGTAGCAATACAACTACCTTGAATTTTGATGAAACTTTTTGAGCCTTGCTATTGAAGGAAATGAGATGGAAAAATATGGAGGGCTGGAATGGAGATGCCTTATCTATATGAGGAAGGTACCAGAAAAAAACAAAAATATTTTTTCGAGTGGGATGTCCAAATCTGGAGGGAGATATAAATCTCCAGGAAATCCTATAAAGGTGTGCTACAAATGCAGAAAGGAAGGGCACTTCAAAAAGGACTACATATATAATGCTCTTGAGAAAGGAAAGGGATGTGATGATGCTCCTTCTGCAGAGGCAAAAACCACATCAGATGAATATGGGGATGTGTATTTCCCTTCTTCTTTAAATACACATGTAGATCATGAGGCATGGTTGATTGAATCAACTCCATCCTTTCACTTCACTCCCCATAGGGAGTGGTTCTGCGAGTATGAGAAGTATGATGGTGGTGATGTATTATTAAGTGGTGATAGGAAGGCCAGAATGATAGAATGCGGAAAATTAAAGCTGAATCTCTAAGGTGGAAGGATTATAACACTTCCAAGCGTTCTGCATATTCCTGCATTGGCCAAAAATAAGATTTATGTAAGCAGGATGGATGATGCAGGTGTAAAAACAATGTTCGATAAAGATACCTGCAAGATGGTTCAGGGACCATAGCTATTAATGCGGGAATTTTCGATTGGAACATTGTACGAGTTTCTGGGTAGCACTGTTATGGATGGGTGCAACAGTTATGTGGTTCCTGAAAGTGGAGCAAAAGGCCTAGTAGTCTCTGGAGAAAATACCATGATTGGAAATATTGGAGAGAAGGGCCTTCAGATATTTCATGGTCATGGTATGATAGAAGGTATGTATAATTTCTCTCCAAATTTTGATTTCTATGAAAAATGTGTATGTGGGAAGCAGAATTGGGTGAGTTTTCCTTCTGGTGCTAAGAGGCAGAACAAGATATTAGGGCTTGTGCATAATGATTTGTTTGGACCTGTGTTAGTTCCATCACTGGGAAGTTATGTGTAATATTTTTCATTTGTAGATGACTTCTCAAGGAATATATGGATATATTTCTTGAGGAAGAAATCTGAAGTCTTTGAAAGATTTAAAGAATTTAAGGCTCTGGTGGGAAACCAGACAGAGAAGAAGATAAATGTGTTGAGGGCAGATAATGGTGGAGAGTTCTACATGAAGGAATTTGAATAGTTTTGTAAGAAGTGTGGTATACTACGATAGAAGACTACTCCATACACACCTCAGCAAAATGAAGTTGCAGATAGAATCAAAGAATGATGATGGAAAAGGAAAGAAGCATGATCAGTGGTACCGGGTTAGGATAGGAATTTTGGCTAGACGCAGTGGAGATTGCATGTTACCTAGTTAACAGATAACCTTCATAAGAGTTGGAGTATAATACTCCACATGAGGTATGGACTGGTAATAAACCATCTCTTTCACATCTAAGGGTATTTGGATGTGATGCATATGTACATGTTCCAAAGGATATGTTGGAACACCTAATCCTACATGGGTAGGTGTGGAATATGAAAAGTCACAATGGAGTCCAAGTGACCTTGGAATATGAAACCAAGAGTCACACCATTTTATTATCATTGTACATCATGTATAATGGAAAAATAAGAAAGCCTCACACTTATCCTTCATTGTGTGTTGAGTCTCTTGTGTGTGTGTGTTATTCTTCTCATACACCATGTGTGTGCTTTAACATGGTGTTTAACATGGTATCAGAGCGGGCGATTGCTGGCCCTACTCCAAATTGAGTGAGCCATTTATGTTTATGGCCTGTGCATATCTACAAAATTCCTGGCATTTTTGCAGCATTTAGAGAATTTCTGCAGCAATGATTTTGCAGCATTCAGAAATTGTATCTTGAAGAAGAGCAGCATTGGTTTTGAGAAGGAGCAGCATTCGGAAATTGGTAGCATTCAGCCACTGGCTTTGAAGAAAGGCAGCACTGCCCATATGAAGGTTTTCATTCTAATTTTTCTCTGCAATTTCTGCTTATTAAAATCTGCAATTTGAAGAGTTGCTGGAAAATACTGTTTAAAGAGGGTTTCTGAAGAAGTTTTTGGTTTTTATTAGAAATTTTTTTGAGTTTACTGGAAAAAATTTCTCTGCAATTTCTGAAATTTATTCTGCTGAAAAATTACAAAATGTTGTACATTTGTAAAATTCCTGCAAGAAGAAAAAATTTCTGCCCCTGCTCTCTGCGGCTTTAAATTAAAAAAATAAAAATTAAAATAAATAAATAAATAAATAAATAAAAATCAAGCTCTCCCCTCACACATCTGCGCCCTCGCTCATACCTCCCTGCAACATTCTCCATACACCTCACACAGCATTCCATACGCTCACCCTCGAGCTCTCACTCATCTCCCACACGCATCCGCTCCTACCCCTCTTCTACTCCTTACACACTTCACTCCGCCCTTATGACCTGCTGCTCCTCCTTCAATAGTTAACTCATCTCCTACGCACTCCCCAACTCCGCCTTACGCCCTCCCTCTCACCGCACCCTCTTCTTCCCAAACCCGACCACTCACCAAACGGTCCTACACTCTCACACCACATGGCATAGCCATCCCTCCCTCTTCACGCCTGCAATCTTCCAACGCTCCCACTCCGCCTCCCATTTCCCACGGCCTTTCGGCCTTCCCCCCCTCTCCATTACAATACGGCTCCCCATATTTCATTTTAAATTTTTATATTCACCTCCCTTCTTTTTAAATTAATACCCTCTTCTTTTTTAATTAAATTACCCCACTTCCCTTTTTTTAAATTCCCTTTCTTTTAATTAATCCCGCTCCTTTTTTACTAAAGCCCTTTTCCCTTTTTTAATTAATCCCATTTATAATTAATCTTCATTTTAAATTAATTCTCCATTAAAATAATAATTAATTAAAAAAAAAATTCTCATTCCCTTGCCATTTTAAATTAATCTTCTCCTTTTTAAATAAATCCCCTTGCTTTTAAATTTCCCTTTATTTTTAATTAATCTCCATTTTTAATTAATTTATTTTTTAATTAAAAAAAAAAATAGCAGAGAGAGAGGAAAGAGAGAATATGAACAGCAGAAAAAGAGAAAATGGCATATGAGGAGCAGATGGACTGAATACATAGTGAAAAGGGAAGATTTACATTGTGTGATTTGTGGCATAAAGGCGATTTTTTGAAGAAATTGACATTTGAAGACAAGTTTGCCATCATTGAAAACATCTCTTTGAAGAAAAATTTCAGCTACTTTAAAGGCCTCTTGCACTAGTGTTTCAGCTGCACATATTTTGCAGAAATATTATATTGACATTGTATTGTATTGCATCTTCATTCATAATCAGTATTTGAGTTGTTGGATTGTTGATTTCCCTCCGTCATTTAACGAGCAGATTTTGTACATTGAGATTTCCATAGTTGGAAATTCTTTGGAGTCATTTGTATTTGTTGTTGAATCACATTGTAAACGGGTGCATTTTCGGTTGAAGCCGACACCCTTTCATTTTTTAGCCTAAGTTGTTGAAAATGGCTAAAATCAATGAGGCATTAGAGTTCTTGAATAACCTCATTCATTCAAATGTTCATGACATGATAAAAATGAGCAAGGATGCTCTTTCTAACATTGAAATTTGTTTACAAGATGCACAAGAAAAGATTGATTTTTTGCAGTTGGAATCTCAGCTCGAGCAAGATGAACCTCAGCAAAAGAGTCACCATTCTGAACTTGTTTCTGTTCAGAAAATTGTGAAAGACTCCCATCAGCAGCAAGTCAGTAAAGTTGAAGTTGATTCCCATTTAGTTCCTTGTACTAGAGCAGATTTACATGCAGATACAACAGTTCAGCCTGCACTTCCTAAGCCCATCATCAAACCTTCGGAAGAGCTTGTCCACAACAAACATAGAACTGGTCTTGGATATGACAAGGATGTGTCCTTTCATATTCTAGACTACACAAAGCACATCATATTTTAGAGTGCCGGATTCATGTATGACAGTTCAACTGCAGCTGTTCCAGATCCTGTTCCACAACAACAACAGATTGAAAAATGCCAACACTGTGATCGAGTTGGCCATATGAAAGATCATTGTTTTGATCTTCAGCAATGCAATCACTATGGTCGACACACCCATTCTTCAGACAGATGCTTCAGAAACAAGCCTCCTGCAAGAACCAAGATTCATCTTGGATGGATCGCTTCTTGGCAATGGGCATCAACAGCCAAGAAGATGTTTACGACACATGTTAGAACTTGCTCACGGATATTGAGCAAACTTGCAGTTGAGTTTTTGCCATCATCTCACCTTGTCCCTGACAGGGGGGAAAATGGTGGTCATGTACAAGCTTCGACGACAGATCAAGCGAGCTTGAGCCACAATCTCTCATTCCATGTTCAGAGTTGTAGCCAAAGACACAGTAGTTCAGGCGAGCATGAGCCATAATTCGTCATTCCAGATTCAGAGATGTAGCCAGAGACACGAATGCCCATGAGAATGCCTTCGGTTGGTGGAAAACCTTAAACCATCATCTTTGGTTGATGTATAACCTAAAACCATCACAGGTAGTAGATCTCCCTTCTTTCAAGTCGAAGGTCTCCCTTTCATATATGAGGAACACTTCCTCTAGCAAAATCATTCAGCTTAGCAGCCTTCAGCTTCTTGCCAGCTTTGGTTGAGTTCCAGGAAATGCTTCAAAGCGTTCCAGAGTTGTTGGTAATCCTAAAACCATCAAAGGTAGTAGACCTCCTTTCTTTTAAGTTGAAGGTCTCCCTTTTATATGAGGGACAATTCCTCTAGCAGAAGCTTTCAGCTTCTTGCCAGTTTTGGAAGATTTCCGGGAACTGCAACAAGTATTGCATTCTAGTGTTGGTGGTCATCCTTAAACCACCTCTTTTTTCCAACATTTCAGAGAGTTGATTCAGCCAAGTGCTGCCATGTATACTTTGCAGATTTGTATTACAACTCTTTTCTTGGACTGACACATACCCCTTTGGATTAAGGGGGGATGTTGGAACACCTAATCCTACATCGGTAGGTGTGGAATACGAAAAGTCACAATGGATTCCAAGTGACCTTGGAATATGAAACCAAGAGTCACACCATTGTATTATAAATGTACATCATGTATAATGGAAAAATAAGAAAGCCTCACGCTTATCCTTCATTCTGTGTTGAGTCTCTTGTGTGTGTGTGTTATTCTTCTCATACACCATGTGTGTGCTTTAACATGGTGTTTAACAGGATAAAAGGATCAAGTTGCATAATAAATCTAAAAGGTGAATCTTTATTGGGTATAAGGATGGTTTAAAAGGTTACAAGCTTTGGAACCTAGAAACAAGGAAGGTTGTGTACAACCGAGATGTGATGTTTAGAGAGGTGAAAAATGTTCTTAAACATGAAGTCCTATCAAAGGAACTTGAGAAGATACAATTTGAGCTAAAGGAGGAAGAATCAGACTCTACAACAGAACAAGATTTAGAAGATGAAGAGCCACAAACTACAAATATGGGAAGATCAGTTTGAGAAAGAAGGAAATTAGAACTTGGTATAGTCCATCTTCTTTCTATTGAAATTTTTCTTTAACGATCACTGATGATGATCCCATAACTGTCAGGGAGGCAGTGGATTCAAAGGATGGAAAACTCTGGAAGGAGGCCATGGTTGATGAAATGGAATCCTTGCAAAAAAATGAGGCATGGGGTCTAGTGGAGTTGTAGGATTGAAGGAAGCCCATTGGGAGAAAATGGGTGTTTAAGAAGAATATGAATGAAGAAGGAAATGTGGAGAAATAAAAATATCGGTTGGTAGCGAAAGTTTATTCCCAGGTGTCGGGAATTGATTTTGGTGATATTTTTCTCATGTTGGCAAGGTTACTTCTATTAGATTACTTTTATCTTTTGTTGATGCATTTGATTTTGAGGTAGAACAGATGGATGTGAAGGAAACATTTCTTCACGGGGGTCTGAAAGAGGAGATCTACATGAAGAAACCTAAAGGCTTTGCGGTGAAGGATAATAAAGAACTGGTATGTAGGTTAAAAAAGAATTTTTATGGGTTAAACAGTCAGCAAGGATGTAGTATCAGAAAGTTGATACCGATATACGGGGACTTGGATTCACCAGAAGAAAAGAGGATGATTGTGTGTATTTTAAATTAATTGGTGACATGTTATTTACTTAGTCTTGTATCTGGATGATATGTTTCTAGTTGGAAATGACAAAGAAATTATCTGGGATTTGAATACCCAATTATTCTCCAAGTTTGACATGAAGGATCTTGGTGCTTCAAACTATATTTTGGGCATGGAAATTAAGATAGATCGGGAAAAGAGGAAGCTCTGGTTAAACCAGATGAAGTATTTCGAGACAAAATTGTAGAGGTTCAATATGTAGGATATTAAACCAATGAAGGTTCTTATTCATGTAGGTGTGAAACTGTCTGATGAACAATGTCCAAAGACATGAGACGAAGAGGATAATATGTCCCGTGTTCCATATGGAAGTGTAATGGGTATCCTGATGTATGCAATGGTTTGTACTAGACCAGACATTGCACATTAGTGGGAGAATTGAGAAGGTTTATGTCAAAACAAGGGAAGGAGCATTGGAAAAGAGTGAAGACGGTTTTCATATATTTGTGTGGCACTAGTGACTATGATCTCTGCTAC
The DNA here is from genome assembly GCA_034641835.2 of Pinus albicaulis. Classification (NCBI taxonomy): domain Eukaryota; kingdom Viridiplantae; phylum Streptophyta; class Pinopsida; order Pinales; family Pinaceae; genus Pinus; species Pinus albicaulis. The sequence goes on along the minus strand of CM076575.1, from coordinate 1,692,336,464 downwards.
TAGGAAGACTAGGATTGGACAAAGTTTTGGACATTGATGGATTTGTTGATGTAGACTGGGTTGGAGATCTGGACAAAATAAGATCTACAAGTGGGTATGTGTTTAGCCTATTTGGAGGTGTTTTTAGTTGGATGAGTAAAATATAGTTTGTAGTGGCATTATCAACTACAAAGGAAGATACATGGCAGCCACTCATGTAAGAAAGAAATTATTTTGGTTGTGGATATTGTGTTCAAGTGATCAGGTGCTCAGAATTATGCTCAAAAGTCAAAGTTCTTAGAATGACTCAAAACCTGAATGACCACATAGTGCTCATTGTTCTCAATCTGGTGCAACTCATTTCATGTGAAATTGTTATGAAACCAGCTCCAAAAATAGAAGAAAAGAGAGATCAATGCCTTAGAGATCAACCACTTTGAGGAGGCAACCTCCAATACATTACATTAATGAACAGTTCTTGGATGATACAAATGACAAAACCTCCTTTCTATATATAGGAGTCCATGGGGCCACAATGTAATCCTAGCCGACCAAACAATAATAATTTAAGGGCACAATAATAACAATATGGGGGTTACAGGGGTACAAAAATAAAACAAAAGGGGTTGCACTAACATAATAAGGGACTACACTAGTAATATAGGGACCTAACGTGCCCCTCTCCTTCAAACAAGTGTTGTCCTCAATGCTTGATTATTTCTTGATGCCTCTATATAAAATTCTCATGCTCCCATGTGGAATCTTCTACAGGAAAGTTCTTCCACTTGTTGAGATACTCTAAAATTTATCGTACTTGTCGAGTTCTTTTTTCAGTGACTGCTTCAGAAATTCTTTCGATGTGATGTTGATCTTCATGTTGTTTCATTTCATTCTGCACCAAAATGAGGTTATCTTTTGAGAGTTGGAGAACTTGTTGTTGATGGCCGATGTGATATTCCACTACTTTATCATCCATATTAGCTTTTATTTTATCTTTTAAACCATCCAACTTAGCCTCCATTTCTTCTTTTAAACCATCTATGTCAACTTTGGTTGCTCTTCGTAAGATCGAAATTTGTTGCAATTGGTACCATAATTTTGATATCTTATAATGAAAATATTCCTCTTCATGCGTCATAGTACACATTTCTGAGGGCTTATAGGTATGGAATTATTATTTAGAGGCATTATAGAACTCAATACTAATCAAAATTCTTCAATATTCCCTTGGAATCACTTCAAGCTGCTTTTTCAAACAAACGTTATGCAATTTTAAAAAACAAATATACACCTTGTTCTTGCTTTTGAGGAGCTCAATATTGAAACTTAATTATATATGTGATTTCATATCTTCAATATCTAAAATATGGCCCTAAAGTAGCCCTATGAATCTTCTTTCCAATTCCACAGGTCTGACCTAATTTGGATTCTTCAAGACAAAGTTGTTCCCAATCTCCCAAAATGACCTAATTATGGATTGGTTTAGTAGACAGAACTTGTACGACTTTGCATGTGTCACTATTTCGTCCTTCAGCTCTAAAATTGATAGATAGGAAACAAAATTTTGTATTCTTGTGGCCACCTTTTACAAAATTCCAATCTGATGCTCAAAGAGAGAGTTATAAATATTTTCCCATGATCACCTCTCTGATATGAAATTCGAGAGCCTGAAATAGACATAACTTCCACATACCATATCTACAAAAATATTGCGAACTAAGACCTTAAATTTTGCAACAATGTTCCTCAGGATTTCGTATTCGTACTTCAAAAATTTTAGATTCTTAACCTTTGTAGAAAAAAAAGTTATAGAACAAATTCCACAATGACCTGTTTGAAGAAGCGAAACCCCAGAATCTAAAGCTCTCATACCAAATGTTATGAAACTAGCTCCAAAAATAGAAGAAAAGAGAGATCAATTCCTTAGAAATCAGCCACTTCGAGGGGGCAACCTCCAATATATTACATTAATGAGAAATTCTTGGATGATACAAATGACAAAACCTCCTTTCTATATATAGGAGTCCATGGGGCCACAATGTAATACTAGTGGGAACACAATGTAATCCTAGCCGACCTAACAATATTAATGTAAGGGCACAATAATAAAAATATGGGGGTTACAGGGGCACAAAAATAACAATAAGGGGGGCTACACTAACATATTAAGGGACTACACTAGTTATATAGGGACCTAATAGAAATGGACTCTGTATGGATTCATAAATGAGTTCTATTCGCTTTACTAAATAGGAAAAAAATTGCAGGCAGGGATCCCAATCAACAGTCCATAGTGCTGACATGCATTGCTAAATGGGAAGGTCAAAGTTTAGTCAATTTCTTCTCTGCCTAATGGGAGACTATCAAGTGGCATTTGTGGATTGATTTGAATTTATGGTGAATTGGCATTTTATTATTGGTTAATGTTTGAGACAATGAGGAGGAGGCATGCGGATGAGCGTGGGGCCACCACGTATCCCCCTCATGGTGGAGCAAAATTATGGTTATGGGCGAGGGGGACCAAGGAAGGGTCAAACGTGAGACCTCTGCCAAACTAGCACACACCAATACCAACTATCCTATAAAATGTTTCTTACCCATATATTCTTCCATATCTATTTGAACTATGTTAAGTCCACCAGTGGGGGGAGAGGGGGTCAACCCCCAATGCACATGACCGTGACGGGAAGTCCACAGGCAGAGCGCTAGGCGCTTAGCCATAAGCACGATTAATTAACCTTAAATCTGCCATTATTAACACTAATCTCATTTAACTAAGCGCTAATATTGATTAACCATAAAGCGCATATTTAACACTATTTTCATTTAATTAGCGGTTAATGCAGGTTTAACACTAATCAGAATATTAATTGGTGGTTCGATAAATATGGCGGATATGTTATTTTTTGCATGAACTAGGCTAGATAGTGCTAGTTAGCTAAATTTAGGGAGGAAATTGTTGAACAAACTGGTAGAGGTCATAACTCAGTCAGGTTTCAATAACAGTAGGAGAAAAAAGAGGCTAAGGTACCATTTTTTAGTATTATGAATTCATTGGTGCGGGTTTTAGGAGAAAAAAAGCATTGTAAACACATTATTTTGCAAATTTGAGCATAATATAAATGCCCAAGCCGTGGAAGTTGGACTAAGGAGATGTATCCCAGGAGGGGTGAATTCCTTCATCAAATTCCTATGTTGATGTGTCGTATGGTGATGTACTATACTTTTATTCGTTGTTGTTCAATATTTCTTTTATGTTAAATTGTTGATAAAATTAACATGAAAAACACTCATGAGACTCAATAACTTGCAAGAGAACTTGAACCCTTAAGCACATGTAAAACATTGGTTTCAAAATATTAAAGAGGAACTAGAACAAATTTACTAACATAGCTCATTCAGATCATGAAGTATGGGGTTACTGAAATGAGCTATAGGAATAGATTGTGATATCCAAACTACAATTTTATTTGCTAAGAACCCTTCTTATCTTTCAAATAAAAATAACATTGATGTTTAGTATCTTGTTTTGAGAGATATGGTAGAGGATAAAAAGGTGTTTTTGGTAAAGGTGGACACTTCGAAGAATTTTCCAGATGAATTAATAAAGTCGGTAAGAACTGATAAGTTCTCTTGGTGTAGAGAAACAATGGGTGTTTCAGGGTTGGACCAATGACTAAGCTCTCTCATGGCCCCCTGTCAAAATAAAACAACAAGTGAGATAATGTTCGTTGTGTGTTATATTATTTCCACGATTAGAAACAGGTGTGAAGCGGGGGGTTAGAGGGGGGTGATAGTCCCCCTACTCTTGCACCAGGCGCAGTGCCCCACGATTTTTTTTTTGGACCCTATATTATGTGGCCAGACCCACCTATGGTTTTGTACATGCGTTTGCACATGGTTTTGGGCATGATGGTTTTCTGCTCATGGTATTTTGTAGATCCAGTCAAGGGAACTATGGTTAATGGATTGGGGTTTATGAATGCTTCAAAATGGTCTCAGTTTTGGATCTGGGCGGAGATATCTGTGTATATATTTTTTATATTTTATGCTCTCACTATTCTTTATTTTATGTTTTTAAGAATTCATTTGCAGATAATTTCTATAGAGGGTTAAAACCTAGACTTATTTTAATAAATGCAGTTACATCTTCCTCTAATTTTGTCTTAATCACATTAAACTCAGCCATTCACCCAAATAAGCACTTGTTTGAGTCCATTCCAATTTTTTTATGGGATGCATCCAAGAGGAATTTATGAATCAAGCAACCTAGGAAAACAACAATTCAAAAGTGCATATGGTCAATATTTTGCGGCTAGTATGTAGGAAATACAAGACATAGTCAAGCAAAAATTATAAGAAAGTAGAAACAAGTATAAATGAATAGTATATTCCAAAATAAAATAATTGGATTTTCATGTTGGGGACTTGTTTATGGCACATATTCGGAAAGAAATATTTCCTAAAGGGGAATCTAATAAGTTAAAACTGAAAAAAATTGGACCATGCAAAATTTTGAGGAAATTTTCCTCGAATGCTTATGAAATATAACTACCAAAAAACTTTGGCATTTCACCATCTTTAATGTTTCAGATCTATACCCATTTAAGGAACCAATGAATGATACCATAGAATCACCTACTAGTGACAAATTCTAGTGGGAGAAAGAACTACCTTCAGCACCAACAAAGCAAATTGAACCAATCATCAATCAAAGAGTGGCTAAAAAGACCAGAAATAAAGAGTATTTTAAATACTTGGTCAAATGGAAGAATCAACAAGTTGAAGATGACACTTGGATTACAACAACAAATATTTCAAAATATGGTACCATTATTGAATAAATTCAGAATCAAAGCATATGAATGTGTATTTTCCTCTCTGGTAGTATGATGCAGGAGCATCACATATTTTAATTTTTTATAATTGTTTAATTTGGAGAACCTAGAATTTTCTAGAATTTGTGAGTCATTATATAATTAATTAGAAGATTATGAAGTTAGGATAGATTCCTAAAATGGCGAGGATAACTCTCAAATTCCTCCAAATATCTAGGAAGAAGTTTCCCTTGAAGGAATTTGAGATTTTTCTTCCTCAAGAATAAATAGCCATGTAATTTATTTCTAAATCCAAGTTTGAGAGTGATTTTAATTTAATAAAGTATATGGTGTGTTTTTATTCATTTGTGAATTGCAACTGATCCAGGTGGATATCAGTGTCCACCCACCTATTCCATTTGGACCTGCACCATCAATTCTTGCAGATTTTCACTTTCAACACAACTTACTATTTTTAGTAGGTTTTCGAGTCCCGAACTACTGGAGCTGTTTTGGGACCCTAATGATCCCAGTGGATATTGGTGGCCTCCCACCTATTCCATTTGAAATGCTACCATCATTAATTTCATTTTTTTATTTTCAGCACAACTTACTATTTTTAGTAGTTTTTGAGGTCCTCAACTTCCAGAGCCGTTTTGAGGCGCTAAACAATGTTTTTTTGGCATTGCGCTTCTATAAAATATGATTCCATTCTAGATTAAAATTTAGTGGTTAGAAATTTTATTCCTGAGATAGATGTTTCTAACGATGTATCATGTGTGTCAAACAGAGATAATATGCCAAAGTTATGACCCCGGGAAGTTGAAACACCAATTTACCCAAACGGGGCCCATAGTTGGCGCTTCATCTCCTACGGTTAGGTTTTTGAATGTTTAGAGTTTTCCAATGTTTCTCTATCATAAATAGGCCCTCGAGCCTTATTGTAACATAGTTTATAGGCATGTAGCCGCCACATCTCTTCTCAAAGACAACCTACCAGCGCCCTATCTATTTGATTTCCATTATGTCTGTAAGCATATTTTTGTTATTTGATATTAATGAAATGAAGCATTATTTCTACTGCATCTCTGATTTTATGGATATTTATGTATTTTACTGCGTACCTGCATAAATCTAAATCAGTGGTATCAGAGAAGGTCGGCTCTTTCTCCGTTTTTCTTTGCATGTCCCCAACATGGTCAGGGTATAAGGAGTTAGGGCTCAATCTGGTTGAACCCTTGCAAGATCAGCCTCAAAAAACCCGACGACCTTCCATGGCGGAATAAAATAAAGACAAGGGAGCAGTATATCCTATCAAAATATTGTTTTATGAGGCCATCGAGAAACAAAGGAACGTGTGGATAACTTTTCTTAGATCCTTCAATGGCTGCCCACCTATGACACATCTACATCCAACAACCACTCTGGAGGCGCCACTCCCTTCAAGGTACATGTAAACTTTGACATTCCTATATTTGAAGGCCAGATATATGCAAAGGCCATAGATAGAGGTTCAATTTGCTGGAAGGGTATTTCTCAGTCCATGATTTCTACGACCGAGAAAAGAATATTTTTGCACTCCTCAAAGTTGCCCCCTATGTTAAAGATTAGTGGGAAACCTACTATGAGAAAAAGGATATGACATAACCCTCTCAGTTCTCAGATGCACCTACTTGGAATTCATTCAGATATGGCATTAAGGAACAATATTAGCCCGTGGGGAGCTATGAGGACAAGTACATCCAATGGAAAATGCTACGACAACAAAGGGATCAAGATGTGCACGAGCTAACGAATTTGTTCCATACCTTGCGCACGAAGTTGAGTATTAAAGATTCAGAGAGAAATTTGGTGCTCAAGTAGAATATATGTCTGCACAGTCACATTCAGGAGGAAATGGATTTCCTCGACATTATATCGCTTGGCACAGCATATTGCTATGCCACCAAATTGATTAGAAATTTAAGCAGAAGAAGTGAGACTTTGGATCCGCGAATCCGAAGCCAGGGAAAGGCACCCCCAAACTACAGAACAAGGGGCAAGGCCAAAGCGAGGTAACTTAGAACAACACCACAAATCCAAATAAGGTCACGGGGAAGGGGTGTGAATTTCATAATATCCCCACTCACAACACAAATGAGTGTCAGGCCAAACAGTCATTGGTGGTCGAATTAAAGGCATTCGAATCAGATGCATGTTCTGATCCTGAGTCAGAACTAGAAAAAGGAAATGACAAAGGGAATTAGATCATTGACGCGAATCCCAGTGCCATTTTTTCCACCACTAAGATCGGGAGGGAGGATCCCGAGGATCCAGAGGAGGGGGGAGTGCCTCTTCCATTCGTAGATGTCGGTGAAGGGTTATCCACTGCAATTCCTTGTCTATAGAGGAATCCAAAAGAAACTCATTTCAGAAGAGGTCATGAAGCAGCTCGACCTACCGACCATTGCACACCCACAGCTATATACCATCAGGTGGCTTCACCCAGGGAGAGATCTACACATTCGTCAGCAGTGTCGCCTTCCATATAGTATCAAGCCATTCATGGATGAGGTAGTGTGTGATGTTTCTCCTCTTGATGTAGCTGATGTATTATTTGGCCAACCATACTTATGGAGGTGACATGATATGTATGAGTCTAGGCCTCATGATGTTATTATTACTTTGGGAAATAACTTGTACAGGATACCGAAGGTAGTACTGCCTCCTGTCATCTCTTTAACTACTGCAAAAAAATGCAGTAAGATTGTTTCCCAAACCAAGAAATTTATTTTCCTTACAACTCGCTCACAGGGAAAGAAGAATATTGTGGCCACAACCTCAAAACAAGGCTTCCCTACACGACTGCAGTAGATGGACAAAGTCATGGAGGAATATGAGGACATTTTCTCCTCACTCATAGATGTTCCTCTACACTGTTAGGACAAACCCTCCATTGATCGGACCCTCAACACACTACTGCCTGATGTTGACATACCTCATACAACTACACAAACAAAATCCACACATGTATTGTCTAAGGCTAATAAAGAAACCAAATTTACTAAACGCATCTAGCATGTCTTCCCACAGGTCCATGATATCTTCGACAAATCTAATACCCAGTTCAACAAAATTTTCCACATCTCATGGAGGATCTCAATGAAATGGGGACCATTGCTTCCTAAGGAGGTAGGAATGATCTAGGTGGATATCAATGGCCACCAACCTATTCCATTTGGACCTGCACCATCAATTCTTGAAGCTTTTCACTTTCAACACAACTTACTATTTTTAGTAGATTTTCGGGTCCTGCACTCCTGGAGCTATTTTGGGACACTAATGATCCAAGTGGATATTGGTGGCTGCCCACCTATTCCATTTAAAACTCCACAATCACTCCTTTCAGTTTTTCAGTTTTAGCACAACTTCCTATTTTAAGCAGTTTTTCACGTCCTGAACTTCTGGATATTCGTAGTCAACATTTGTAGTCTTCAGATAGATATTTCTAATGATGTATCATGTGTGTCAAAAGGAGATAGTATGCCAAAGTTATGACCTCGGGAAGTTGAGACACCAATTTACCCAAACGAGGCCCATATTTGGCGCTTCATCTCCTAGGGTTAGGTTTTTGTATGTTTAGAGTTTTCCTTTGTTTCTCTATAATAAGTAGGTCCTCGAGCCTCATTGTAACATAGTTCAAAGGCATGTAGATGCCACATCTCTTCTCAGAGACAAGCTACCAATGCCCTAGCTATTTGATTTCCATTATTTCTGTAAGAATATATATGTTATTTAATATTAATGAAATGAAGCATTATTTGCACTGCATCTCTGTGTTTATGGCTTTTCTTTATTTTATTGTGTTCCTACATAAATCTAGATCAACATCATAAATTCATTTTCCAATTCTTCCCAAGTATTTATTGAATTAACACGAAGGGTTTTAAATGATTTTCTTGCATCTCCATCTAGTGACTGCATCATTATCACATCCAAGTACTCAACATTGAAGTTTTCTACAAAGGCACATAAAGTCTCCACATGATTTTTTGTTGTTACTCCATCATCACCTACAAATATAGGTAAAAAATTTAAATAATCTTCAGGCATGGAATTCATGGGTTGAGGAAGATTCAATGGTGCATATATGTTTAGAAGGAAAGAAATAATCACCATGTTTTGATTTTGAGAACATACAAAAGAAAATCCTACCTAAAATGTGCATGTTGCTAGAGCTCTTGATTACTGGCAGCAATTATGCTCTCTAAATATTTGACAATGGAAAAAATTAATAAAAATTCCCAAACATTTCTCACTGTATGAATAATATCATTCCAAATTATTTCCCTTTCTTGAATGAGAGATATGTTTCCCTTCACTTTCTCCTTCAGTTCCTTAATTTCATGAGAAGAAAACTGAAAATCATTTTGATATTTGGAGGTATTTTCTTGAGTTATGACCAATTCCCTCTTTGGTATCTTTAGAATTTTTCATGTATCATCAAAATTTCTTTGTACCTTATTCATTTCATTTTCTCATATTTGTAACTCGGTCATCACTTTAGAAAACTTTTTTGTAGTGTCTTTAGAGTCTGATTGTAATAAGCTAGTTCAAAAATGTGAATCCAATATCTATTGCAAAACATAATACATCTCTTTAAGAGTGGAAATTTCATTATTCCTCTGCAAGAGTTCATTTGCTAAAATCTCATTTTATTTTTCCACCTGAGCTATTTCTGGGGCCATGACATGCTCAACAAAAGGTACCTTCATATTCCTTCTTAGTACTTGAATTTCAGTTTCTTCTCCATGCAAAATATTCCAAACAACACTCATGTCTTCAAGATTTACAATGACCTTCACAATTATCTTCTTTAATTCTTCATTTTGTGGGGACAAAGCTCTGGAATTTTTCTTTTCCAGCTTCAATTGATTAACCACTTTTCCTAAGAAAGATTCAAATTTTCTAGTAGCCAAGGATGTTTTCTTAATCATTGTGGATTAATTCTCCAGTTTTCCTATGTAAATTAATCATGTAAATTAGTGGGATTTCTCTTACATCTACAGTCAAGTTTACAGACTTAAAAATAGATGATGATGACACATTCAATGCAGAAGTAAGAGAGAGAGATAAATTTAATTAATTTCTCTCACGGTCCATGGAAGACAGTAATATGGTCTGATATTTAGAAATATATTGAGCTTCAATTAAATATTCAATATTTTATTTTACCCTCCTGTTTCTTTCTTCTATTTGAGTGTATAATTTATTTATAATAAGAACAGAACTCTAAAAAGTTTCTTCAAGAACTAGGTAATAGGGTGTACACAATGCATCTCACAACTGTAATTGAAAGCCCATTATGGTTGAGGAACTTCCACCAAGGGATCCCGGTTACGTTTCTCTCTATGACAGATTTTTCCTCTTTGAACTTTATCTTCTTCACCTTATAAATAAATTATATATTCATTGTGTGCTTTCAATTTTTTCTCAATAGGATGTAGAATTCCAACCTCCATTCCTCCTTGTGCACTTGTCTGACCACCATTTTCCATTTCTTTATATCTGGTCGGGGTTCATGTGTATAAGAAGCAAAGGAATTTTCAACTCTTCTATTAGAAATAATATGGTGGAATCATATGAAAAGTTTTCACCTAACTGTAATTTCATGCCTTCAATATTTTTTTGCACTTCCTTCATGGGTTGGATTCTTTTTACAATAAAAGGCCCAATTTTCCTTGGAAATTTCAATAAGTGTCCCTTCTTAGCTGGGATAAAAGGAACCTCATCAACATTTAAACTTTTCCTGATAAACTCCAAATCAAATAACCTCATAGGTAAAAATCTAGGAACTCTATAATGGGCAACCTCTCCTCCATATAGTGTATTCCCATCATGGTATTCAAACTGGAACCAATCACCCACTTTAACATGTTTGCTAAGTTGAAGGATAAATTGAGCCTTTGGAAAAATAGAAGGTTAAGGAGAGCTATTTATAATGAAATAAGTAACTCACAAGAAAGAAGTAATGAAATTTATGAACCCTTCATAATTGGCATGAATTCATATGGTTTCTGTCCTATTAACCATTGATTTCTTATTTTTATGTATGTCCATTATATTCAGTACCAAGTACATGAATTTATCCATATCAGTATATAAAAGGTAGGTTAATAATGAGGGAAATCTAAAACATCCAGTGAAATCAAGTTCTTTTAACTATGAATTAACCATTTTTTCCCAATAAGCAGGTATATCACGTATTGTCTCAATTTGAAACATTAAATTAGACATCCCAAAAATAGATCGATCAATGACACTTGTATCTTCCCTTCCCAAAATCTTGGAAATGAATTTCAAAATGGGCATTACGTCTTAGAAAAAGGTTTTAAGACAAAACTGAATAGGTTCCATATGAAAATGTTGTCCCGAGGGAAATTAAAAGAAATTCATCTGGGTATAATAGTTCCTAGACATATTTTGAAAATTTGAAAATAAAGTTTCCTCTAAAAATGATGTATAAAGGTTTGAAGGTTGAAAGACTAGGTCTTGTTGAATTAAAATGGAAAACACTTGGAAAATATTTTCACATAATTTATTCATCACAAAGAACTTCTATGGGTAGAGAGAAGAGACTAATGAGTAAATAATTTCAGGGAAAACATAATTTTGGGTGATTATTGTAGGAAAAATACCAAACTTCACAATGACATCATACACTAGGTATTCCTTTTGGATGACTAGAATATGTTGTTGAAGTTATGTTGGGGCATTTTTTTTGAAAAAGAAATAGTTTTGAGTTCAGGAGAATAGGTGGCAAAGCACAATAAAGGTAGATAGGAAGTTGTCATAGTTGCAGATAGCCAGAAGATAGGTGGCGTGGCAGTTGCGAAGAACAACGCAGATGGCAGATATGGGAGACAAGGAAAATCATCTAAACTCCCAGTAATAAGAAGAGGTGGCAGGAAGTGCAGCAGGAAAAGAGGAAAGATTAATAGTCATGTTGGTGGAAGAACAAATAGGCAATCAACCAAAATAGATGAGTTAGTTAGTACGACAGAGGGCCGAGAGATAGAGCAGAATCATAGTAGAGCTCTGTGAGATCACTTTTGTACTGAATCACATTGTAATAGAATTTGTGGAGTGATGTATGATGATTGATATTGATAATGAAATATGGTTATTTTTGTGTTTAATGTTCTAAGTTGAGTGTCAATCAATTGTTTACTGTGAATGTATGCCCTATTTTAAATTTTAATTCACCATCCTAAACATGCTTGATGATTAATAACATATACATAGTAATGAGAGTTGTTTTATGTTTCAAGTTCCTTTAGTTGTTCTTCATGGTTGTAATAATCTGGTACATGATCTGTCTCCTGATCTTACTAAGGGCACGACACACCTCGGCTCTGCTCCTTGGAGTAGGGTGAAAATGTCGGCGTTGTGCTAAACTACTGCAGAAACATTGTTGGCCTCTATCCTGAACTTGGGCCTTTCTCACAGACCTCCTTTTTCTACAAAAAATGGTTCTGTTGCTGAGACCTGAAAATTCATTTAGGAGTTAGATCATGGTATCGTGGATCTACAAGAGAGAACTACGAAGTTGGTGGGATAACCACTTAGATTAGTTCATATCGCAACAAGTGGAGCTGCAACAATAGAGGGAAAAGACTTTCAAGGATTGGGTCCTGCTTTCTAAATCTACAAGTGACGTGTAAGAAATTTTCAGGGGAAATTTTCCTGAAGAAATTTATAATTGGTTGTGGAGACTACAAGTCAAGTCACTTCCAGGAGGGTTGCGTAGGGTCTGTCGTAAGTGGACACACATGGATGTAGTAGCACTCCATCGGTTAGATACCTATTTGACCCGAGCTGTAGATTTATGGGTACAATCTATCTTGGAACGATAAATTTTGGAATTCGGAGTAGAGTGTTACCAATCATTTTCAAAAGCTGAGGACATATTAAGATCCAAATTGCGGGCAGAAATGTTGAAGGAAATCCCATTGTGGATCAAAGCTTTAATGGTGGATGGGGGTTTGATCACATTTCAAAAGTCTGATATGGAGACTTAAACCTCTAGTATTGGGGGAAGGAGCTGAGGGAAATATGCTACTAGTAAGTTAGAACAGGGAATAGGTATATGGATGTCAGAACCTCTAGTGGATTGAGGGAACGACGAGCACATCGGAGGGTGCAGATTGCTGAGAAGTGGTGGGAAAGGGTGATGAAGGAGTTTCAGAAGTAGCAAAGTCGTCGAAAAGACAAGGATAAGGCACCTTAGATGACAAAGGAAATGGAAGGTCAGATGGGATCCCAACAAATAGGAGGGACCATCAAAGAAGTTAGGCAAGTGTATAGGATCCCAGCCCAAAGAGAAAAGGTAGAAAATTCCAATGTGGAGGTCGCACGCCCCAAGGAGATATCTGATGTGGAGTTGCATGTTGTGATCGAGCAACTATTTCGAGAGAGGAAAACACCTATAATTCAAGGTAATCCTATTCCCCCAAATTTCAAGTAGCTCTAGTCCCAACCTTCCCCTGGTACTCTATCAACCACTAGATAAAATCTTTGTTAAGTTATGGGAGTTTAGCAATTTGAATAGTGTTAAGTCTAAAGTACATATATCTACTAGATACAGTGCTAGCAATACAATCTCACAACTAGGAAGTAGAGGTATTATTTTAGTACGACCCATACAAAGAAATATGGCGGGATTGTTTTCCCGATACCCAGAATTCTCTGGAAGGGGCAACGATGATCTGGAACAACACTGGTATCTTTATGAAGTGATATGGAGGGCTCGACAGACACTAGAGGCATTTAAGTTGATCAAGTTTTAGACTACTTTAAGAGAGAGAGCTCTTCACTGGTTCATTAAATGGTTCGAATCTCATCAAAACCCAGCGATAGATGATGTAAAAATAGAATTTTTCAAAGAATTTAAATTAGCTCAAACAGATCAACAAGGATTATCTAAGTTATGGGAGATTAAACAACGAGAAGGTGAAACAACATGGGACCTGATGAGAAGGTTCAAGGATGAGATTGAGAAACTGAGTTACCCAATCGATTTGAATCACCAACAAGATTTATTTATTAAAGAACTTCTTCCATTGAAAATAACTCCATTGACACAACAAAATATTGATACCTTACAAGATGCCTTGGAGGAAGCCATGAAGATAAAAGAGATGGTGGGGTATCTGCGAGAGTTCAAAGGAGGAGCAGTAGTTCAAGACCCTTACATATTAGGGCTACAACATCAAATAGCCAGTTTAATAGAGAATTTGAATGGCATTCAACCGATATGACTTACAAGGCCCAATGTGTTGTGTACCCATCGTTTAATGGAGGGACACATAGCCACAGAATGCCCGAGGTTGCAGGGACAAAATGTAGTAGCTTTAGCAGCAGGGACCCAGGGGGCTCCACTAGTTGGGGGAGTTGCGTAGGTAAATACTCAAGGATTATACTAACTGAAACCCCACTTTCCAGGGTTCCCCACTCAAGAGAATTAGATCACGAGTGAATATTATGAAATATGCAAAGGAATTGGCCATCCTCTACGACTATGTCCAATTTTGCAGAAATATTCCAATGTTCCAAACGATACATATTGTGAATTTTTCACAATATACAATTTTTCACTTATACAATGTATAATATAGAGCAATGTAGAGCCCTCGATGCACTGGCAGAATGATTAGAAATACCATATTATAGAGTGAATGAGGCTCCAAGGGGCCGAGGAGGAGGAATGAGAGGAGGCAGAACTGGAGGAAGAGGACCAGTAAGGTGCTACAACTGTGACCAAGAAGGGCACGTAGCAAGGGAATGTATGCTACCTAGAAGACCATGGTGCTCTCAGTGCAGAGTCAATACACACGCAACTGAAGACTGTCCAGAATTAATTAATAGGTGGGAGGAAAGAGTCAGACAGAGAGGAGCAAACCTTGGTGAATGTAGAATGAAGAATAGTAGAAGCTCATCCCATTCAAAGTGTAGCCATAGTAACCCGTGGAGGAAATAAAAAAAGGGAGGATGCACAGAATATGGACTCGATAATGTTGATAAAGCCAACATCTCCAAAAACCACTTCTAGAGCAGATAGATAGAGGTAATATTTTAGGGAGGAAGTGGAAGAATTTTCCCAAATAGTGGGGATTAAAGGCATTGAGATTCCACAGCTGACCATAGAAAAAGAGAAGCAGGCCCATAAAAGTACAATGATTGAGGAATGGTTTTGACTATTTTTGAAAATTGCAACCAATGCACCAATTTTGGAAGAACTAAAGTAAAATCTAGAATGGGTGGTGTAGGAAAACGCAGAGCCCAGGGAGTCAAGAGATTTAACTGAAAAATACATAAGAAGGATTAAAAGAAATAAGATAAGAACAAGAAAGGAATTCCACGTGAATACTCAAGTCGTTGGATTTCAAATCAAAGACTCCATGCTCAACCTAGGATCAGATGTCAACATTCTACCAAGAAAGACATGGGAAGGACTAGGGAGGCCAAAGTTGACATACTCACCAATGCAGCTCCGCATGGAAAATCAGTATTGTAATGTGCCTATAGGAAGGCTAGAAGAGGTCGAGGTTGATGTCGCGAGAGTGAAAACATATATATATTTTGCGGTGATAGACATCATGGGGGGACAAGGATCCCTATAATTGTTTGTTGGGGATAGATTGGGCCTTTGAGAACTATGCAATGATTGAATTGAAAAAATAATTGATGATATTTGAAGATGGGGAAGTCAAGGTCACTCACCCACTTGACGAATATCAGAGACCCCGATATACAGATATTGTTGACAACAGAGGGGATGCTCAACTTCTCGATCACCTTTACCAGATGATGGCAGGGAAGAGAGATGAATATATCAATCCAATAGCAGGAGGGACCGTAAGCTGGACAAGTGTTCATAGTTCAGACTTGGGCTTGGAAATAGCTTGGGATGATTGGCAATAGGGAGGATATTAGACTAATACTGGAAGATGCACTAATATCCGAGGAGTCAACTGGATTGGAACTAAGGTAAGAGGATATCCGACTCTATCAAATATGAATGATGTAAATACATTTATTGTAAAAGTAGAAGAAAAGGTACCAGTAGAACATAGATTCCCTCTTATTGATGTAGCACTACAATCCACGCCAGCAAGGTGGTGGGTCAACCATCGCAACTCACTTCCAAAGTGGGAAGATGTTGCAATAGCACTAAGAGCTAGATTCAAGGAAGATGCAAGACCATCATTCATTGAGAAGTACCAAGGGGATTTTGACCCCACGAAGCATTTAGAAAATTGTGAGTACAACTGGAAGAAAGCAGGGTATCCAAAATCTTTATGGATGCACAATTTTATACATTCACTGGACACAATTCCACAGGCCTAGTACTTGACAGAAGAAAAGAAGAGAGGAACCAGCACCTGGACAGTAGTTGTAGAAAAGTTTGGGCAATGTTTTTCTTTTGAAGGAGAAACAAAACTAGTTATAGAGGCACTAGAAGCCGTCAAAAGAGTACTATTTTTTCTAGAGATTCAAGAAGACAAAGAGCAACCGCTCTCGGAGAAAATTATCAAACAATCAATAACATGCAAACAAATATATAGTGAGATGGATGACGATGATTTAGAGAATCTCTGACACTTATACTTTGAAGAGAGAGAAGGGGAGCGAGATATATAGGAAGAGCCAACAAAAAAAGGGCTGCACCGATTACCCTTGAAGACTAAGAATTTGAACGTTGGAGCCATGGAGAAACCCAAAATAACATCCATTGGATACTACTGGGATACAGAAACAACCAAGGAAATCTTTGACCTTTTACAGGAATATAAAGACTTATTCCAATTCTCAGTAGCGGAGCTAAAGGGGATAAAAAGGGACATGGGGGAAATGCCTATATTCTTGAAGCCCGACACAAGACCAGTGAAGCATAGGCCTTAACACCTAAATCCAAGGGTAAAGGAGAAATTCAAAGAAGAAATAGATAAAATGTTGAAAGCACGGCTGATTTTTCAAGTGGAGGAAGCAGAGTGGGTCAGTCCCCCTGTGACACAAAGAAAAAAGGAGAAATCTAAGATTAGAGTATGTGTGAATTATAGAAGCCTCAACAACGCATGCATACATGATCCATTTCCCACTTCATTTAGTGATGGGGTTCTCGGTAATGTGGCAAGAAATGAAGCCTATTCATTCACAGATGGTTTCTCAGGGTATCATCAAGTGAGAATAGCCGAAGAAGACAAGAAGAATACCACTTTCACAACCGAATGGGGATCATTTTCATACCATTTCATGCCTTTTTGACTAAAGAATGTGATAGCCGTGTTTTCACAAATAGTGATAGCAACATTTTCGGATTATATCCATAAGTTCCTTGAGGTATACATGGATGATTTGACAATTTACAATTTACTGAAAAATCACGCAACCTTGCTGAGAATAATGTTTGACAGATGCAGACAACTCCAAATTTCCCTCAACCTCAACAAATGGATCTTTGCAGTACCTTTCAAAACGCTGCTAGGGCATGTTGTTTGTAAACAGGGTGTTTATGTGGATCCAAAAAAAGTAGCAGTGATTGTTAACATAGAAGTGCCAGAGACTGTGAAACAGTTAAGATCACTACTTGGACATAATGGGTACTACCGAAGATTCATCCACAACTATGAAAATATAATAGCACCATTGGAAAATTTGTTGCAGAAGTCAGAGCAATTCACGTGGAGTGACGAATGCACTAGTGCCCTCAATACATTGAAAGAAAAGTTAGCAAGTGCACCCATATTGGTTCATCCTAATTGGGACAAACAGTTCCATTTCCATATTGAAGCCTCCAGCATTGCATTAGGAGCGATGTTAGCTCAGCCACGAGAAGCTTCTGTTGATCATCAAGTCTATTTTCCAAGCATGAAGTTCTCTACTGCTGAAAGTAACTACACAACAATAGAATTAGAAGCTCTTGCGATAGTGTATTCTCTTCAAAAGTTTCATGATTACCTACTAGGAGGTACATTCAAATCCTTCACAGACCACTCAGCATTGAAGTACCTGGATAAGAAGCTTGTGCTTGAAGGAAGGATATGTAGATCGCTCCTACTATTCCAGGAGTTCACCTTCGAAGTGATAGTGAAACCAGGAAGGTTAGATGTGGGTCTTGACCATTTATCAAGGTTAGAAAATGGAGAAAAATGGGGGATCCATGGATGATCAGTTTCCAGGTGTTGATCTCTTCATAATAAAAGGCATCCAAGATTATTTGGAGTAGATAGCAGTATATCTGGCAACACGACAGTACCCAACTGAATACATGGTGACTCAGAGAAGACGTTTGGTAGTGAAAGACGTTGAGTATCAACTGATAGTAGGACAAATGTATAATATGGGGTTGGATCAGGTCTTTCAGAGATGTGTCATGGACCATGAAAGATAGGATATCTTGTGGGAGTGTCATTTCAGATTTGCAGGGGGGCATGTCAGCGCAAAACCCATCGCAAGAAAAATATTACAAGCAAGGTTATGGTGGCCCACAGTTCATAAAGATAGTAAAACATATGTAAAAAAATGTGATGTCTACCAAATAATGGGACATCCATCACACCGAGATGAGTTTCCACTACAACCTGTAAGAGCATTGCAGCCATTTGAAAAATGGGTTGTTTATTTTGTAGGGCCAATTGCACCAGTGGCAAGACATTCACAAGCAAGGTACATAATAACTACAACAAATTATCTCACAAGATGGTCGGAGGCAACACTGGTGAAATATTGCACAGCAGACACAGTAGCCAGGTTCATTTTTGAAAATATCATTAGCAAATTTGGCTACTCCAGAAGCCTAACTAGTGATCAAGGTACACACTTCATCAATACAACAATCAAGTCTCAGTTAGATAATTTTATGGTGCAACATCATAAGAGCAACCCGTACCACCCTCAAGCAAATCGGACTGTTGAAGCATTCAATAAGGTCTTAGAAAAAGGACAAACGAAGATATGCAATGCCAATCAAGATGACTAGGATGAGCAGATACCAGTAACTTTATAGGCATACAGGAAAACTGTAAAATGGTTGCACAATCAGACTCATTTCCAACTGGTGTACGGGAGCGAGGTGGTGGTACTTGCTGAATTTATCATATCCAGTTTATTCATCTCTTCAACAGTACATCTAACATAGGAAGACTCAATCATTGAATGCCTCCATGTGATACAAGAGCTTGAAGAAGACAGATTCCTGGTGGAATTCCATCAGACGGTTGAGAAGGAAAGATACAAGGCTTGGCATGACCGCCACATCGAGCATAAGACATTCAATATTGGAGGGAAAATTCTGTTGTATGACAAAAAATTTCAAAATTTCCTAGGCAAACTCAGAATGCACTAGATGGGACCATACCATGTCATTGAAATTAAAGATTCAGACACGATTCAATTGGCACAACTGGATGGCCAAGTATTGCAAGGATGGGTGAATGGCGCACACCTAAAGCCTTATCATGAGTAAGTTTCATCAATGATTTTTCAAATAGCTCTCGCAATTGAGAGGACTCAGTGGGGTAGAATAGAAATAGATAAAGTAAATAATTCTCTCACACCTGAGATGACAAATAGGATAGGAATCTCGATAAGAATAAATCACAATAACACACAAAACATATCCACCTGTTGCAATATGAAGATCACATTGCAACTGATTATGCTAGGGCTCGGGGGTGGTAGCATTTAACGTGTCATCCATGTCAGAAATACAAGCATGTCAAATATCATTCCATCATAATAACCCATCATACCATTTTCAATCCGTAGGATCACCTGGTTTTGAGAATTAGCAACCATAATTAGTAAAAACCATACCATAATAAATTTGCATATTAAGCCATAATCATTACCCATCACGTCTACCCAAATATCAAAGACAGAGTCAACAATGTCAGAATACACCTTACCGCGGTAACTAATCGCACGATTATAGCCATGGGAGAGACAAAAAAAATTAATTAATTATGGGGTATTATCAACCGCATTCGTTTCGATTACATTACTTAACCCGCATGAAAGAAGAAAAGCACGAGAATGCTAAAAAATAACAAGTTAGAACAAGAAACAACCGCAACAACAAGTGAAATTTCATTAGAGGAAGTTCAAAGAGATAGTCCAGTAGCAGGAATTCACAGAAAGAGATCTGGAACAACACTCAAGTTATACAGAAGAAGAACGAACATGGCAAAGGTAGCACCAGCAGTCGTCGAGCCCGAGCTCGATGAGAGAGTTTAGAAGATAGAATCTCTAGTGGGAAAGTATGGCAATGCGTCACTAATTGATATATATTTCACAGATTCCTATCAATTTCTAGCTATGAAGAGATAGGTATAAATAGAGAATTATGCTACAGAGGGAGGAGGGGAAACAACAAGAATGAATTTAGAGTTCAGAGGAATCCAAAAATTGATAATACTGAACCTCAAGAACCTCCCAGTGTTTGGAACAACGGGAGTGACAATGCAGTGTAAGAAATTCCTACTAACTAGAGTCCAAAATGGATCATTGTGGCTATGGCGAGAAATACTGATACATGCAGAGGACATCAGTAGGCTTACGAGATTATCAGGAGAAGGGAAGGATGTCTCAATGACATTCCAGAATGTGTCCAAGAGAGCCAAGAAGGCAGGAGACTATGATTATTATAAGAAATATGAGACCAGAAGAGGAGGGAAAGGGTCGAAGATAGACCTCATCAACAATCCACCAGTGAAATTTGGCTACTATCTAATAGCGGGTAAGACGATGAGGCATTACACCAAAGGTGAATGCACCCTCGACACCATTTAATTCGCGGAACACTACCTCCAGGGAGCCAAGCTAAACTGGTGTACCTTCCTACTAAATGAATTGTTTGAGGCCTCAAAGGATAATTACAGATGAGCCACAAGATTCATTATGGTTACCTCATGATGGCATTTGTGATGTGGAAATGGACTCACCCAGGAGTAAGACAGCTCACAAAAATAAAAAATGACCAGCCAATGGCATTAAGGTTTACACCATGGAGAATTTCGGGAGAGCCCAGCACCAAGGAGGTAAATAAGGATGCTTTCTCATTCTTTTACAAATAGATGGTGGATGTGGTGGTGAGACAACAAAGGGTTTCGAGGGACCTATTGGACAATTATTCTTCGAAGATATGGTTTGGGGTCACCCACAGGTAGACATACATCAGACCTAGTTGCATGGACGAAACCACGTTCAAAATGAGACCATTAAAGTTTCAAGTTGAAGAAAAGAATTCCACACCGAAGTTTGTTCATGGCCAGGAGTTGGGATGGAGGTCAGAAGTGAAATACCTCACTATTCGTTTGAGGGCATGCTGTCAAAAGCACTCCCAGGGGAGACACCAGAGGAAACAATGAGTAGAATTTCTTGACTGTAGCTAAAACCTTTACTGGACCAGCTAGAAACAAAGGTGAATGACTTCAATCAGGTAATACAAAACCTCACAAGTTTTTCTACTGTGTTTCCTTCTTTTTGTGATTTTTGGTCTTCAAATTCTGCATCACCATCCTGATTCAAACCTATCGTCATTGCCCTACCTTCCACCATGATAAATTCAGCCCCAACAACAAAAATCACCTTAATCCATAAGATAAAGGCACCTAAACCCCTGGTAGCTACACCTAAGGCTAAGAAAGCAAGAATTATGGTGCCTAGGAAAATAGTTGACCTCACCGAGTAAGATCAGACCCAACCCATCGATACAGGAGTACTAGTCTGAGAAGAGCTAGAGGTTACCACCCAGGTCACCTCTGCACTACTTGTGTTTGATCCATTCTTGGTTTGAATATTCAGACATCATCTCCACCCCACACTCACACCTCTTCACCTCATACTCACCATTCATCACCCCATACTTCATTTACTTCCAAAGACCAATCCACCTGAACTCCATCCACCTCAGCAACTATCTCGGGCCCAGTGAAGCTAAGAAAAAAGATAGATGGGGACACCGAGGTAGAAGTTAACTCAAGTATGGCTAGGGTAACTCAGTTTAACCAACCTCTAGGGAGGCAGGGCACTTTCCTTGAACTATTA
The DNA here is from genome assembly GCA_034641835.2 of Pinus albicaulis. Lineage (NCBI taxonomy): Eukaryota > Viridiplantae > Streptophyta > Pinopsida > Pinales > Pinaceae > Pinus > Pinus albicaulis. The sequence continues at coordinate 1,692,314,580 of CM076575.1, read as the reverse complement.
TTTGAAGGAGGATCTTTTACTACAGATACAACACCCTTGCCAAAAGAGTTGAACCCATTTTAGCAAGACAACCTAATACTGTAGCAGATTCAATTGACCAATAGCATGAATAACCCAAGACCTCAGCTACCACAACAGAACCAACCCGAATCACCACATGAGCACTCAGAGAAATCAATTTCCAGTGTGCAACCCCTTAGAGAGAGACTGCTAGCCCATGACATGTCAGATGCTGAGAGCATGCAGAACTGGGGGACTGGACAAATATACAAATTCATTCAGCGAGCAACACAATAGGAAGGAGGGCTACACAATGACCTCCAATAGGGGTTCAAGCAGAAAAAATAGTAGGTAATTGCACTTTCTAAAGAGTGCAATCAACTAAAAGGAGAGACAGAAAGTCTATAGGAGTAGTTGGGAAAGGTAACAAATATCTGCAAATGTAATGGACACATTTGGAGCGGAAAAATTTCTTAGGTGATCCAGGTGGATATTGGTGGCGACCCACCTATTCCATTTGAACCCCCACGATTAGTTCTTTTAGCTTTTCAGTTTTAGCACAACTTACTATTTTTAGCAGTTTTTCGGGTCCTGAAATTCCAGAGTCGTTTTGAGGCCCTAAACGACATTTTTTGGGAAAATAGTGAGCAACATGGGTCCATGGACCGATGTTTCTCACATCAAAAGATTTATTCCTTAGATAGATCTTTCTAACGAGGTATTGTGTGCGTCAAACAAATATCACATGGAAACGTTATGTCCCCGGGAAGTTGAAGCACCAATTTACCCAAAACTATGGGCCCCATTTGGGTAAATTGGTGTTTCAACTTCTTAGGGACATAACTTTGGCACACGATCTTTGTTTGATGCACACCATAGCTCATTAGAAATATCTTTCTAAGGAATACAACTTTTGATGTGAGGAACATTGATCCGTGGACCCATGTTCCTCCCCATTTTCCAAAAAAACGTTGTTTAGGGCCTCAAAATGGCTCTGCAATTTCAGGACCTGAAAAAATCCTAAAAATAGTAAGTTGTGCTAAAATTGAAAAAATGAAAGAACTGATGGTGGGGGTTCAAATGGAATATTTGGGTGGCCAGCAATATCCACCTGGATCATTCCTGCCTCCTTAGGAAGAAATGGTCCCCATTGCATTGAGATCTTCCATGAGCAGAGGCAAATTCTGTTGAACTAGGTATTAGATTTCTCCAAGATGTCATGGACCTGTGGGCAGACATGCTGGATGTCTTCAGTAAATTTTGTTTCTTTATCAGCCTCAAAAATTTCATGTGTGGATTTTGTCTCTGTAGTTGCATGAGGTATGGAGACATAAAGTGGCAGTGCATCGAAGGTCAGATCAATGGAGTGCTTGTCCTGACAGTGTAGAGGAACCTCTGTGAGTGAGGGGAAAAATTCCTTGTATTCCTCCTGAATTTTTCCATCTGTTGTAGCTCTGCAGGGGAGCCTTGTTACGAAGTTATGGCCACAATATTCTTCTTTCCCTATGAGCGAGTTGTAAGGAAAATAAATTTCCTAGTTTGGGAAACAATATTACTGCGTTGTTTTACAATAGTCATGGAGATGGCAGTAGGCGGTAGTACGCCTGGTATCCTATACAATTTATTTGCCAAAGTAATAACAAAAAAGAAAGGCCTAGACTCATACACAACATGTCGCCTCCACAAGTATGGCTGGCCCAATAATACATCAACTACATCAGGAGGGGCAACATCACACAATACCTCATCCGTGAATGGCTTGATATTGTACGAAAGGCAGCACTACTGGCAGACGCGGAGATCTCTCCCTGGGTGAAGCCACCCGATGGTATAGAGTTGTGGGTGTGCTATGGTAAGTAGGCTGAGCTGATTCATGACCTCTTCTAAAATGAGGTTCTTTTTAGAGACCCCTTCACCATATATGCGAATGGAGGAGGCACTCCCCCTCCTCTGGATCCTCTGGATCCTCCCTCTCGAGCTTGGTGGTGGAAAAAATGACACTAGGGTCTGCATCAAGATCTTCTTCCCTTTGTCATCTCCCTTTTCTGGTTCTAGCTCAGGATCAGAGCATGCATTTGATTTGGGTGCCTTCAGTTCGGCCACTAGCGACTGTTTGACCCGACACTCGTTTTTGCTGTGAGTGGGGCTATTATGAATTTCACACCACTTCCTTGTGTCCTTATTTGGATTATTTGTTGTGTTCAGAGTCACCCGGCTTTGACTCTTCCCCCTATTCTGTGGTTTGGAGGCGCCTTTCCCTGGCTTTGGATTTGCGAATCCAAAGTCTTGCTTCTTCTGCTTAAATTTTTGCTCAATATTGGTAGAATAGCGATATGCTATGCAAAGCAAGGTAATGTTGAGGAACTCCATTTCCTATTGAATGTGTCTGTGTATACAATTACGGTACTTGAGCACCAAATGTCTCTCTAAATATTTAATACTCGACTTTGTGCACAGGGTATGGAACAAATTTGTCAGTTCGTGCACATCTTTATCCCTTTGCTACTGTAGCATGGTAGATTATATTTACTTGTCCTCATAGCTCCCCACGGGGTAATATTATTCCTTGATGCCATCTTAGAATGAATTCCAAGTGGGTGTGGTCGAGAACAGAGAGGGTTCCCTCCTGTCCTTTTTCTCACAGTAGGTTTCCCACTAGTTTTTGACATGGGGGGTGGCTTTGAGGAGTGAAAAAATAATCTTTTCTCAGTCAACGAAATTATGGATCAAGAAATACCCTTCTAGAAAATTTAAACATCTATCTATGACATCTGCATATATTTTGCCTTCAAATACAATAATGTCAAATTTTACCTATACCTTGAAGGGATTGGTGCCTCTAGAGTGGTTGTTGGATGCAGGTGCATCGTAGGTGCGCATCCATTGATGGATCTGAGCAAAGTTATCCATCATCACGTTCCTTTGTTTCTCGAGGGCCTCCTCGAGCAATATTTTGATAGAATCTCTTGCTCTCTCATCTTTCTTTTCTTCCATCATGGGAGGTCATCAGGGTTTGCGAGGCTGATCTTGCAAGGGTTCAACTAGATCAAGCCCTAACTCCTTATATCGTTACCGCGTTGAGGACATGCCAAGAAAAAAAGAGAAAGAGAAGACCACTTTGATACCACTAATATAAATTTATGCAGGAACACAATAAAATACAAAAATAGACATAAACATAGAAATGCATTGGAAAGAAAATCGTGTTTCATTAATAACAAATGACTGCAATATACTTACAGACAGAATGGAACTAAACTAGCTAGGACATTGGTAACTTATCTCTGAGAAGTGATGTGGCAGCTAGAGGCCTATGAATTGTGTTACAATGAGGCTTGAGGGCCTATTTATTATTTAGAGATAATGGAAAACTCTAAACATCCAAAAACCTAACCCTATGAGATGAAGCGCCAAAACTATGGACCTCGTTTGGGTAAATTGGTGTTTCAACGTCCTGGGGACGTAACTTTGGCATACAATCTCTGTTTGATGCTCATCATACCTCATTAGAAATATATATCCAAGGCATACAACTTTTTATGTGAGCAACATTGGTCCATGGACCCATCTTACTCTATGTTTTCCCAAAAAATGTCATTTAGGGCCCCAAAATAGCTCCAGAAGTTCAGGACCCGAAAAAACTACTAAAAATAGTAAGTTGTGCCAAAACTAAAAAAATGAAAGAAATGACAGTGGGGGTTCAAATGGAATAGGTGGATGGCCACCCATATCCACCTAGATCATGAGGGGAGATGGATATATGCTCGTAGTGGAAAAATTTCATCCATATATCATGGGGTTTTACAAATATTTTCTGATGAGACTATAATCTCTCCCAGGAGACTCATTATTGTGGAAAACGTTTTATCCATATTTCATGGGCGTTTCTAAAATATCTCCACTGAGGCTAAAATTTCATCAAATGTTCGCAAATTTCTCCCGAGAGACTGATTATCTCCAATTTTAATGGACCAATGTTCATAGCAAGAAAATTTCATCGATATTTCATGGGGGTTTGCAAAATTTATCCTAATATGTAATATTCCCATTTTAGCACACAGCTAAATGAAATATTAAAATTTTGTTTTTATCACCTAGCAGCTGAATAAATGGGTAAGGAAGCCCATTCATATTAAAAACATGAATAAAATCCCTCAAATGTGAAAGGGGATAGCTATAAGAGCTGGATTTCGCACCCTTATGTCTGAAAGAGGACATTTGCATGGACACAAGGTCAAGTTTGACCAAGTCAACAGCGTTGGGATAGGAGGAGGAGAACACTTTGATGGATAGTGTAGCATGAATGGGAAGAGGGTTATTTGGTGGAGGAAACTCTAATGAGTGGGACCCATGAAGAGAGGGCAAGGCAACCATCGTTATTCATGATTCAGATTATTGATTTCTTTGTCTGTTTAGACTTTGTGCATTCTCCTGCTATTTAGTAGAATTGCAGTGCTGCTTAACATAACGATTTCCTATTTAGGGATCCTTGTCATTTATTTAGAGGCCTTTTAAATAAGTTGTACTGGTTTTCCTCACATCTAGGCTTGAGGCCAAGCATCCTCCTTCAGCTGCAACGTTATTTCTGAAGTAGGATACTGTTGTGCTGTAGGGTGTTGCAGTGAGGGTTCACAACACCACTTCCATCACTTGTTTTTCAGAGGATGAGGCCCTCTTTCCTTTGAGAGATCAGTTTGGGAGCCCTTGGAGCATATTGTAGAGCTTGGCACTTGGCCAACAATTTTTCTTGCACCTACAGTGCAGTATCCCTCAATGACTGCGTTATTTCCAGTTCGTATTTGCAGTGAGGGGTTGCAGTGTTTGTTGGAGGGTGAGATATTCAGTGTTAGGATCAAACTTTCACTTGGAAGATACATTGGAGGAGGTATTTTCATCAGATGCAGCATCTTCATCCTTCTCCATTCATTTCCAATTCTTGAGTTGTACCTGCTACCCTGCAACTCCAGCATTTTGCAGTTTTTGCGTATTTCAGCCAATCCTTCCAGGATTGACTCGAGGTAGTCTTTGGGAGCTTAGATCTTCACTCCCAATGTTGTATGAGCCATATATATGTAGATGTATGTTATTTCACATTCCCATGTAGCAGTGTACCATCTATGACTGTGTTGTACATGTTCATGAGCATTCTGCAATAGAGCAGCATTCCATCTTTTTCATATGTATTCATGAGAGGCTTGTTTTCCTTGATCATTTGAGTTGTATTGTACATGTTTGCTATTGATTTACATAATAAAATGGCTCTATGTTTTCGATACATTTTGGTACGATGATGTTCACTACTATTTCGAGTTTATGTTTATGTATTGTTGGATCTCCAACTTCAAAATATCTTAAGATATTCTCATTGTTGTAGAATTTCCCTATTTTGGGATATTACAGTGGTATCAAAGCATAATCTTGGCTCAGCTTGTGGATCTCATCCATGATGCTATCAAGAAAAGAGAAGATGAATACTCCATTATGTGGTGAAGGAAAGGAATATAGGCTTACAAAGCTTCTTCGAAGATCTATATAGAGCATTCATGAAGATTTCAAGAAGATAAGAAGGGAGATATGTACAGAATATCCAAGAGGGTTTGAAATTGAGTCAAACTCTAGATTTTCTTATGGGAAGTGTGAGCATGCAGCCACACCCTATGATGCACAGCACAGTCACATGGCCAGTTTTTCCATAAGAGAAAGAGAAGAAGAAGGAATGCCTAAGAGGGGAAATCTTATTGGTTTCTTGCATGAGTATGAATCTCAAACTCAGAAGTTTAAAGATCATATCACTTTTCCGGAGTTTCGCAAGATCAAGGTGAGGAGGAGAAAGTAGAATAATGTGGGTATATTTCTTTTTTCTACCTTTGATGGTTCCCCTACATGTTCAGCTAGGGCTTGGGTGGAAGAGATAGACACCGTTTTGCAGCAGCACCAATTTTTTGAAGATGAAGCCATCAGAGTAGCAGTGCTGCATTTTGGATGTAAGGCCTATGCATGGTGGATATTTGAGTCTTTTTCTTTAAATAATGCAAATACTTCTTCCTATGAAAGGTTCATTAAAACATTGGTGGAAAATTTTGATAAGAGAATTTATGAAATACATGTGGTGAAGAAAAACAAATCTAAACAAACAAAGACCTTACATGTGACGGAGGAAATCATAAAACCAAAACCACTTCAGAAACCCATGGAAGAGGCTGATAAATTGCATCATACTTTGCTAGAGGCAATACCTTTATCTAGCATGTTGGCAAAAGGAGTCATGGAGACCCCTTTTTCAAATGAGGATCCAATCATTGGGAGGTTTCCCATTCTTGTTGAGGAGGCTGAGGGAAATAGCATTGTCAGATCTAGAGTTGATATAGCACCTCATGCAGAGGAAGGAGGAGCTCTTGCTCCAACTAGATGGATTCTTGCATCTATTCAAATAAGTCCCCAGGATCTCATGTGTGGAGATCAAGGCACAACTCATGTTATACATGTGCCATTGATTATGAGGTGTGGAACTTTGGAGATACAAGGAGGAGATAGGGACAATGACCAACATCATGTGATAAGGAGAACACATCCCCATCTATTTCATGAGGTTGATGCACCTAAGAGGGAGACTTGATTGTGCAGTGAGAGTAGGGACAAGTCTATCCATTCATGTATGCAGTCTACTCTTGATGATAATATCTCATTGCATGGAGACATTTCACCAAGGAGATCACCATATCAGCCGATGATGAGAGATGCTTCACATTTTTAGGCACCATTCATTGATTTCAGAGGAGTGGAGACCTTGGGAGGAAATTTTACAGCGTTGAGAGTCTTAGGTAGACTCAAGGAGGAAAGACGCATTCTCTTAGCATCATATTTACCCACTCTCATTTCAGATTATGCGTTGTGGCAGAAGCATCAGGGGAAGGATAGTAGCCTTCCAACTTGCATCTTCGGCATGGGAGATGTCAAAGAAGAGGATGACCATATGACAAATGTTCTTCATGAGAGATCATTAGCGCTGTCACTATGGAGGATAGATCCATATTGGAACTCCCAGCTGTTGGTGGAGTATTCCAAGGATCTTTTCACTTGTATGATATTGGATGACCAGCTAGATGAGGAGGCATATTTAGTTAGACATTAGGGGAATTTTGAGGTCTAAAATGGGCCTCCTAAGGAAATAATAAAATAATATCTAAACCAATAAAATAATATTTATGAATTTGAAATTCAATTTTTGCACCACAATCCATGTAACCATAGTTAAATTCAATTCAAAAGTTTTTCCAAATTAAAATTAATAAAAAAATTGTACTTATGTGACTATAAATAAGAATTATTTTTCAAGAAAAATTCATTAGTATTGAACAACTAATGAATTTTTCCTCTATACTTAAATAAATTAAAAAATATATAAATATAAATTTATAAATTCTTAATTATATTATATGCTATTAATTAAAATTTATATTATTTAAATTGTATAATAACATGTAATTAATATACTATATAAAAACAATATAATATAATATAGTATAATAAATGTATAGGGATATGCATTGTTTCTTTCAATAAATATGAAATGACAATAATATATTTTTATTCAAAAAGTGTGAAATGACATTTATTATGAGTACTTTACGTTGACTTTAAAAGTACTTAGAGCACTACCATGGTTAACCATGGTTTTTTATCCACCATTGAAAATGTGACAAGTACCTTTAACTCAAGCAATGCCACCTCAACCATTAGGGATGATGCCATCCCCTAAAATGTGATTGTTTCTCATAAAGTGAATTTTGATTGTACATTTTCCTTAGGAGGCCCATTTTAGACCTCCAAATTCCCCTAATGGATGGGTTCATCTACTACCATGATAGGATCTTCTTATCTAGAGCTTCCAAGCTCAAGGAGAAGTTTCTGCAAGCAACTCATAGAGATTTCCTTTCCAGCCACACTTATTCTATGAGGACATACCACACCATCATGGAGGGGTATTTTTGGGAAGGATTTGAGGAGGAAATTTATCATCATTTGAGGAGATGCATGGATCATGTAGAGATGGAGGAGATACATAACTCTTTGGAATAGTTAGCACAACCACCTCTTTTCTCTTTGAAGATGGGAGGAGACTCATCTATGAGCCACTCCATTTGTATGAGCAAAGTATATGGTGAGGATATTTTTTGTTTGCATAATTATTTATATAATGTGTATATGCATCCCTTAACCATATATGTGCAGGATATTGCTCAAGGAAGAAACATTCTTCTTTCTAGACCTCATGGTCTAATTGACGCCATGAGTATGATTGATGACCACTCCCTAGGAGGAATTGGGGAGGAGATGTATTATGGAGAACATGCTCACTTTGCACCATACATCATTCAATTTCTCCAAACATATGAGCAGAGTGGGACAACAAGCAAGTGGTTGAGAAACCACACTTTTTGTCACACTCTTTTGTAGTTGAGGGCCAAACTGCATTGGTTACATTTGAGGGACCATTGTCCTTATCCCTTGCTACATATGGTAGTAATCATGGTTCTCATTATGGTTCCTTATGTTGCTATTTTTTATATATTTGTTGGAAGCATGATTGGGGGAATGACACATTGGTTGGATGTGCCCCTTGGGGGAGAGATATCCCACATTGTTTTCATTGCATGTTCTAATGGGAGCATGAGAGAGTATGTGGCCACTAAAACACAACACTTGTTTCCATTTGAGGTGAGCCATATGATTGATTTGATTCCATATTATGGTGACTTCCAAATCATCACATATGAGATGATTTGGGCCAACATGTTTCATAACGTTGGAGAAGAGATCCTTGGAGGTCTAATCTTCATCTTGCCACTTGAGGGAAATATTATTGCATCCCAAGATCAACATATAATCTACACTTATCCTAAGTGGGGAGGAGGAAATCATGGGGTAGACCATTTTGTCTACTAAGATCATATTTTCAGCCCACCTACATTACAGGAGCCAAAGGTGGAAGAGGATTTTCAGGAGTTGACATGTTGGGAGGTAACTCATTTTATATGGATAATTGCTTGGGGGATGGAGGATCCACATGGGGAAGATGTTCCTAAACACATTTCAGACTCCATACCTTGAGAGGAGACTATCCAGTTCTGTCCTTGCAGTTACTTGAGGAAAAGCAACATTTGGGAGGGGAGGACTGTAATATTCCCATTTTAGCACACAACTAAATGGAATATTAAAATTTTGTTTTTATCACCTAGCAACTGAATAAATGGGTAAGTAAGCCCATTAATATTAAAAACATGAATAAAATCCCTCCAATGTGAAAGGGGATAGTCATAAGATTTGGATTTCACACCCTTATGTGCGAAAGAGGACATTTGCATGGAGACATGGTCAAGTTTGACCAAGTCAACAGTGCTGGGATAGGAGGAGGAGAACACTTTGATGGACAACACAGTATGAATGGGAAGAGGGTTATTTGGTGGAGGAAACCCTAATGAGTGGGACCCATGAAGAGAGGGCCTTCACCTTTTTAAAAGGAGGGCAAGGTAGCCATTATTATTCATGATTCAGATTATTGATTTATTTGTCTGTTTAGACTTTGTGCATTCTCCTACTGTTTAGCAAAGTTGCAATGCTGATTAGCACAATGATTTCCTGTTTTTGAATCCTTCTCCTTTCTTGAGAGGCCTCTTGAAGGAGTTGTACTAACTTTCCTCACATCCAGGCTTGAGGCCAAGCATCCTCCTTCAGCTACAACGTTATTTCTGAAGCAGGATAATGTTGTGTTGTAGGGTGTTAAAGTGAGGGTTCACAACACCACTTCCATCACTTCTTTTTCAGAGGAGGAGGCTCTCTCTCCTTTGAGAGATCAAATTCAGAGCCCTTGGAGCATATTGTACATCTTGGCACTTGGCCAACATTTTTTCTTTCACCTACAGCACAGTATTCCTTAGTGACTGCATTATTTCCAGTTGGCATTTGCAGTGAGGGATTCCAGTGTTTGTTGGAGGGTGAGATCTTCAGTGTTAGTATCAGCCTTTCACTTGGAAGATCCATTGGAGGAGGAATTTTCATTACATGTAGCATCTTCAGCCTACTCCATTCATTTCCAGTTCTTGAGTTGCAGTTTCTACCTTGCAACTCCGGAATTTTGCAATTTTTGCATATTTCAGCCAATCATTCCAGGATTGACTTGAGGTAGTCTTCGAGAGCTTAGATCTTCACTCCCAATGTTGTATGATCCATCTATATGTAGATGTTATTTCACATTACCATGTAGCAGTGTACCATTTATGACTGCGTTGTACATGTTCATGAGCATTCTACAATAGAGCAACATTCCATCTTTTTCATATGTATTCATGAGAGGCTTATTTTCCTTGATCATTTGAGTTGTATTGTACATGTTTGCTGTTGATTTACATAATAAAATGGCTCTCTGTTTTCCACACATTTTGGTATGATGATGTTCACTGCTATTTCTAATTCATTTTTATGTATTGTTGGATCTCCAGCTTTAGAATATCTTAAGATATTCTCATTGTTGTAGAATTTCCCTATTTTGGGATATTACATGAGAGACTGGTTACCTGGGTGATTATGTGAAATATTTTATGATTTTTTAATAAATAATGGAGAAAAATTCCACCGAGATCATTTTATTCATTTTTCAATTGGGGGAGAATTTTCTCCACTTTGGACGCTTCTTCTACTACTGCTTCTTTGTCAACTTCATCTTCTCTTGGATAATTTTTAAGAGGAATACATTGTAAATGCCGATCAACAACATCTACTCTTGGAGGATTTTCAAGAGGAATACATTGTTAATGTAGAGTGGGAAGGGGATCCCAAAAGGAATTCAAATGATATATTCTTCAAATATAGGGTTTTTTTTAGGTGTGGTGACCCATGTTTCCCTTTCATATGATATTTTCATTTTCTTGAACGATTGATTCCAAATTTGCTATAGGTTCTCTTGTATGTAGATGTTCTTATAATTAACTTAATCTCATAATCAAATATCTCTATATGTGCATTTTAAATCCATAGATCCAACTTGAACAGGTACTAGGTAGCGTTTATATATCCTTCTCTACTTTGTATAACAATATGTAGGAAAGGCTGCCTAATTTCATAATGATAAGAGTAACCTGCATTTAACACAAATAGAATTTTGACCCCAAAATTTGTTAGAAAACTAGCCACTTTTCTTTGTTCTTTCTGTGTAAGGAGTAATAAAGAAAAATTGAATAGGATATTCAGTGATAAGTAATGGATTTATTTAGACCCTATAGTTTAAGTTAGAGGTTCCTCTTGTTAGCCTACAATTATAGATATAAGTGTAAACAAAGAAATACTCTACTCATTATGGCAACAACGGATTTTTATGAGCTAGTATCATGTTGGGTGTGTGTTGCATTCATTACACGACTAGCCTCACGTGCTCCCCCTTCATTGTGCCAAGCACATAAGGGGGGTCATAGAGGGGTTCAGGCCCCCCTTTTGGGGGTTTTGTAGCCCCCCTACATAGGGTCTAGGGCAGCACCCCAGTATATTTTTTTTAGACCCTATATTAGGTGGCCAAACCTACCTATGGTTTTGTGCATGGGTTTTTCACATCGTTTTGGGCATGATGGTTTTCTGCCCATGGTATTTTGTAGATCTGGTAAAGGGAACTATGATTTTGCTCTAATCTAGGGTTAATGGATAAGGGTTTATGAATGCTTCAACATGTATATATGTATTATAACATTGAAAGGAATATAATAAAAAATCAATCTAGTAGTCTCGATTTTGGAGTCCATTGGAAAATATTTGTGCATATGTGTTTCATGTTTATGTTCTCACCAATTTTTTTTATTTTTTTAAGAATTCATTTGTAGATAATTTATTTACAGGGTTAAAACCTACATATCGAACATTTATATTACATTGGTATAATGATAGAGATTTTCTTACTTTATTTTTTTTCATGGTGATCTAAAGAATAGTAATGATGAAATTTCCTTAATGATAATGTTAAATACTTTTTGGAACAAATATTATTTTCATAAGAGAAAAAAAAATGGGTGAAAAAATTTTTGGGTTATGACATTGAAATCATTTACAAAAAGGGAATAACAATATTGTTGTAGATGCAATTTCAATAAAATACGAGAATTTGGAATCATTTCTTTGTGCCATTTCCTTTATCAAATTAGATGGGATAGCATAAATAAGGGATGTGTGGAAGAATGATGAAGAAGTGTGTACACTCATTCAAAATTTGCAGCAATATTCAAATATATTTGACACATTTAGATAGAAATTTTATTCATTATGGTACAAATATCACTTATATATTTGTAATAATTCCGAAATAAAACAAAATAATTTTTTGGAATTGCACACCTCTCCCTTAGGAGGGCACTTGGTATTTTTAAAAACTTACGACAAGGTCAAGAAGGAATTGTTTTGGGAGGGCTTAGATCTGATGTTCAAAAGTTAGTGGCAGAATGTTTGGTTTGCCAAAAAAATAAAGTGGAGATAATTGATATCATGAGTCTATTAAAACCTTTAGTGATTCCAAGTCAACGTTCAGAGGAGGTTTCAATTGATTTTATCAGAGGTTTACCCAATTCTAAAGGAAAGAGTGTCATCATGCTGGTAGCTGATAGAATTACCAAGTATGCACACTTTTGTGCATTCTATCATCCAATTAAATCCATCACATTTTCTACTACACTTATTGATACAATTCAAATGCTAAATGGAAAACTAAATATTATTGTAAGCAACAGAGATCCCATGTTTACTGAAATAAATGGGATGAAATTATTTTATTGTCTGGTACTCAATTACCTCATCTTATCATCTTCAATCTAATGGGAAAATAGAGATAGTGAATAAATATTTGGAAGGATATTTTCATTTCTTTGTATCTCATAAAAAAACACAATGGGTCAAGTGGTTACCTCTGGCTGAGTGGTGGTATAACACTTCCTTCCATACTGCAGCAAAAATGACCCTGAAGTTCAAGTAGTGGAATATCATACAGGTTATCCAACTCCTAAAGGATAACTTCAATTTGGAGTAGAATAGAATGACATAATAGGCAGATCAACATTACAGCGAAAGAATTTTTGGTGTAGGTGATTGGGTATTTATATGGCTACAACCATACAAACAAATTTCCCTCAAGCAAGCTAAGAAGGATAATAAATGATCACCAAAGTAGTATGGTACTTATAAGGTGTTGTGAAATATCGTTACTATGGCATACAAATTGAAGCTTCTTGCATCTTCTCGAGTGCACCCAATTTTCCATGTTTCATGCTTAAAGAAGGTTATAGGTGACAACATCCCACTTCAAACAATATTTAAAAAACTTAATGAGGAAGGATGTTAGGATGTTCTGACACATAGGAAATAGTTAATAATAACTTAGTCTAGTGTAGAGTTAGGTAAAGTGTGTTTCTTTACAATGTACATTTGTAACTTATAATCCAACAGTCATGATTTGTAGTGATCTGATAGTTATCTCTCTCCTCGGTATTAACGACACTTGATACGTGGCTTAACACCCGATTGGTCCATGATCTCTATTTAAAGAGCATGGAGGGTCATTTTCCCGATAACCATTTATGAGAGAAACATATGTAACTTTTCTTTTTATATTAATAAATTGCCTAAAGTGGTCATGTTGGCTCAGTCTGTGGACTGTTTCCCTCTTCGAGGGTTTTAACCACGTGATTACACTGGTGTACTGATTTGTGATCTGTTTGTGAGCGATGACCTTTGGTTCTTGATCTAAGGAACTTACCCTGTAAATTCCTACAAAATCATATTGGGACTTGAAGAAGTCATGAGAACCAAAAACCGACAGGTATGAAATTAATCAATTTCAGAGTATCTCATCAAATAACAGAACTTACATGCTTTAGATTCTACATCAGAGGACGAGAATTTTATACAAAAGCATCCATAACTACTCAAGTGTTGAGGAAAACACTTTTTTGAAGGAGAAGGACATGTTAGGTTCCTATAATAATAGTTTATCCCGTTATTGTTATTGTTAGTCTACCCCCCTTATCATATATTTTTGTTCCCATGTAGTATCGATGTTGTTAATATTTTTCCCCATAAAAGCCCACTATTATTATTGTTGTGCAATCAAATTATTATTATTATGTAGCCTTTGATTATATTGTGACTCCTTTAACTCCTATATATAGAAAGGGGGTATTTCCATTTGTATCATCAAAGAATTGTTCATTTATGTAATGTAAATGAGGTAATGTAAATGAGTTTGCCCCCTCAAAGAAGCTAATTTTTAATTCATTGATCTATGTTTTCTTCTCTTTGTAAGTAGATTGTATAGCACAACGACTTCATCAAAACTTCTCCAGTGGAAAGTGATTTCAAAAGTATTTCCAGCGATATGTGGAAGTACATAAATGGATCTCGGGATCTAAAGTTATTTATTTTCAGAGTTAGGATCTTGAAGTCTGTAGAAGGCCAAATTTCGAAACCAGTGTAGCACATCAAATTTTAGAACCTTGGAACCAAGGGATCCGAACGAGGTTCAGAGTCTCAAAATATAGGAAGGCCTAAATATCGAAAGGTCGAAATATCATAGGGACAAAATTTCACGACCTCTGAGGGTTGAAATATCGGAAGGTTTAAATATCAGAGTAGGATGAATATCAAAAGAAGGTTGGAATATTATAACCCTAAAGGTTAGGAACCTTGGGACCTCAGAACTTTGGGGCTTCGGGAGGTTGGCATTTCGTAAATCCTTTGTAACTGATTTTTGAGAAAGTCTTGATTCGATACCAGGGAGTTGATTTTGATAACATCATAACTTTTGGATTTCATAGGTTCTTAATTATTTAATCCTTTTGAAAGCATTGATGGTTTCAAGGAGCCGATATTGAGAAAAAAATTCATTTTCAAAACCAAATAACTAGGGACCCTTTCTCTCTCCTCAGACAAAACACATGGCAACAGTTTATTGGCCCTCAAGAGTTGATAGTGTTAGATAACATCAACATGATATGGCTATATGGAGGACACATGGCAGTCAGATTCAACATAATTGATTGGCCTAATAAGGAAAATCCTGGTGACATGTGTCACCACTAATGAGATGCCATGTAGAGATGATGGCATGAACATGAGATCTGTTAGTATGAAATTTCTTAGAAGGTGTACTAAAAAAAATTCACTTAAGTCACAAGTGACAAGTGACACTAACACCATTTTGTGGCTTCTTATACTTCATATCTAAAATAATAATATGAGAAAAACTTGCAGTAAAAAGATGTATGCGATCTAAAATAATAGGCAGCAAATGAAATATGATGTAATAACCCAATTATGGAAAGAAATTTAAATGAATAAATATTTATTGATAGAATCTAGTGAAGGAGATATACCAAAGGGTCTATAAATCCCCCTCCCTGGGATGAGTCCTTTGATGTCCTTTACACTTCAGTGATGGATTATCTCACTCCACGTGAAAAAACACAAACAATGTATATAAATCTAGTGGGATCTCGAATCCAAAAAGACGTTAATGGTTATGATGATAATGATCATGGTGAAGAATGAATGGAAATCCCTCTTACTATTAGAGGAAATTTCATCCTAAAAATGCCCATGAAATTTTCATGTAACTTCCATGTCATAATATGTAAACCAATCAAAATCCTTTAAATTTAAAAGGAGGTACATTTAAATATTTTGGAAGGAAAAGAAGAAAAACTACTTTTTTTAATTGTATTTTTGGGTTATCTCTTCATAGGTTTACTCAAATTTCATGTCTAGACAAGCATTGGATGCAGAATTAAATTCCACATCCAACTAGTACCCATTATGCATACTTTTGAGAAGACGCACATTGATACAAATTTCATATACATCTGCATTTTTTATTAATGTGGGTCTTCTCGAAAGTGTGCATAATGGGTAATCGTTGGATGTGGAATTTAATTTTTCATCCAACGAGTGTCTACACTTGAAATTTGAGTAAAATTAAAAGGAGATAAGTTAAAAATATAGTTTCAAAAATTAGTTTTCTTCTTTTCCCTCCAAAATTTATAGCTATTATTTTATTATTTTTCTTCAGGATACCACTTTTAGGTTGAAATTTCCTCTAATAAGCTTATAACAAAGTATTGGGTTGATCTTGAAATTGGGAAACAAATATTATTGACCAAATCAAGATCTAGTTGCTAGGAATACTTTATTATATTTTTTTGGAGAGGAAAAAAATATTCAAAATAGTTAAATATATTTATTTAGAAATAATTAAAAAATAAAATGATTTATTAATTATTTAATGAATATTAAGAAACGTTGGAAAATGAAACAATTATTAAATCACGATTTAAAAATTATTCCCAAAATGTAATTAAGGAATAATAATTAATAATTATTTATTTAACTAGTCCTAGGCGGTTTACCAAAATGTGACAAGTAATGATTATCAAATAATGATTTAATAAGTATTCCTAGAAAATAAATAAATAAATAATGATTTATGCAATTATTCCGTTGGGTTATTTTAATTTTAATTAGACATAATTTAATAAAAATAGTTTAATACATTATTTCCTATATTCAAAGTGATTTTACTATGGAAAAATTAAACTTACATGGTGTATTTCAATCCACCTAGTTAGAAATGACTAGGTGATCATTTTTTGGTTATAATAGATTGCCCCCCAATGTGTGAGTGTTAAGAGAAAATCATATGACCGAAATATGTTGTAAGTTACATTTTCATGAGAAACCTAAGGTCAGTGTGAGAGAGAGAGAGAGAGATACAACTGAAGCAATGCAAGGAAGGAAAAAAATGGAAGGGGTGAGGCAAACTGAGCTTATATAACTCTCTTTTTATTTTGGAGTACATAATCTCAAATGAGGCAGGGGAGGCATACCCATACCTACCGATATAACTTAGTACAAATAATAGTGGTGATCCGAACAATGTCAAACTAAGATACAAATTACAGGATGCATGATACATGATATTCACCCATCAATGGGCCAAAAAATAATATAATGAATCCCATATACATAATGTTTTTGGAGAAACATAGTCCGGGACGAAATAAAACAATGTTTGAGTACATGATACATAATTCCTCTCAGGCTGATATGGGGAAAGGGAATCACAACAAAATAAGTCATGATAAATAGGAAAGGGATCTGAAGATCTGAATGGTTCATCAAAAGGAGACATGCATGCTGTGGGCACTCCAAGCGGTTGAAACTGAACGCATCAAATCAATGTAACTACATCTGAGGCTGGATCATAACCTGCATACATCCGGGCATGTGGAGGGGCTATTTGAAGGACCATCCCCTCATGGGGCTTGAAACATATCACACACACCCAAGAATCATGGGTACAATATTTTGGATCAATGGACCATCAAGTGTACAATTCTCAATCATGCGGTAAGGAGTTGGATTCAAGCACATGAGAAAAAACCAAGTCAAAGGGAAATGATGATTCATTTTTCTTGATATGAAGCAGTGAACAAGGATGAAATGTGGAACCAAGGTACATTTCCCTCTCGGTAATACTTCTGGAATAAATGTGCTAAAGTCGATATAAGAGAGCCCGCCGGAGTTGAGGCAATGAGGAATCCTCAACAAAGGCATGAGGGATCATAAGAAAATTAATGTTGAACTGAAACCAAGGATGATGATGGAGGGATACAAAATGAGAGGTGGAATTATGACATCCCTTTCATAGAATAATATGAATTTTTGACCTGGTAGCGACTGGCTCGATTCTAGAGGGGATGGTCAATTACTCAGAAAAAGGATTTTCAGAGATGAAATAGCATAGATGGAGGCCAAAATGAGAAAAATGCGACGAATGCAATGGAAATATGGATGTAAAATTGTACCAGGACTCAATGGGACTTGGAAAGGAGTCCATAAATGCAAGGGTGGCTCATCTCGGATGCTCTAAACAAGGGTGACTAAATGATGCTGCCATATGGGATAGGATCAGGAGGGCCATAAAAACATGAGTAAATAATGGTTACTCATGACTAATATCGAAATATGAGTCAACAGGTGCAATGGTAAAGTGGTACCAAAGTACATGCGGCTAATATTAAGAAATTCAATTTTCATTGATGACAAAGTGAAACCACGGGTTAAAAATGGCTTCTGAGTGAAGTGTAAAATTACCAAAAACCAAGGTATTCCCATTATAAAAATTGATGGGAGATTTCCAACAGTGCTAACATTTTTTTAAACCAAGCTAAGGTTTGGTCACAATGGGTGACATAAAAACTACGGTTTTTCCTATAACAGGGATTCTTTCCCCCAAATCCAATTCATTGGAATAATGATTTGTTGGATAATTTGGAGAGAATGAGAAGGCCATTAATATTTTGGATATCGTAGAAAACAAACCAACCTTTGGAATTTGTATCTGATATTTTTAGGTAGGTGGCCTTAATGCTTCTTTGAAGGATGGTTGCTGGTGAAGAATTAAGGGAATAAAATATCACGGGAATGAACTAATATAGGAGGTCTAGAATCATCCCCACACACTAAGTAAAACATGGGGACTAGGTGGTAAGTGTGTTATCACATATAGTATATTTTTTCAATATATGGTATGGGTCATATATGATATGTGATGGGTATATAGCTCGCCAGAGGGACCAATAAGACAAACTATCGAAGGAATGAAAGGATAATTGACCATACCTAGATCATTGGGGTCTAGGTTGAGACTGATGTTAATCTAGTGAGAGTATGGATAGGGGTGCCATCATGCCCCCAAGCATGGGATACTACCCCCAAGCATATGTGATGGAGGGGAGTGATTTGGTATGGAAAAGTGAGAATGATGCCCCTAGCTGTATTATTTTGTGGAGCGCCATTATGTTCCAAGTGTTGAAATAATGGATTCAGTCATCTTGTCTTATTGGCATGATATCCTTCAAAGGATGAGGAAGAGATGCAGGGGCATATGTGCCCTCCATTTAGAGAATGCTATGGACATGTCAAATATATTTAGAGTAGTGGGCTGCAAACACATTTTGATGATGTGGTTAACCATTGGTTTATGTTATGGATGTCTTATTATGCGAATAATAGATAAATTATGTGGTAAGAGAAACCAAATGGTGGATTACCAATGTCACTTTTCACTATATATATGAATCTAATGGACTGAATTTATGGGTTTGCATAATTGGTGTCCCCATACCAAAGAGTGGATTTGAACATGATGAACTCATGCTCATATAGACAACATAGAGGTTGATAAAAAACAACGTGTGAGGGACTTCGTTGTTGATGTAAGATAGAGGAATGAGTAAGCGGATCATACCTAGAGTGATTTGAAGTAATATGATACTCTAAAGGTTCTTCTAGATGGGGAAGAATAATGGTACTTGAGTCGACACTACCAAATGCATTACGATAATTGGGGAGAATCACTTCTCCTTGCCTTTGAAAAATGGATGCCCCCTTACCCAAACATTGGGTGTCAAAGTAATGGAAGAAAGGGGGATGCGATTCAAAATCATGGGTTCGAAGTAAGGGGTATTTAAACCAATTGGCTTCACCATGGATGAAATATTTAGATTCCATAACATATTGATCATGGATTTGCTGTGGAAGGAAATATGCATGATGGTGCATATCGTCCCAAGGATAATAAGGGGTAGTCATGGATTCCATGATGTATTAATATAAATGAAATATGGGAGGATGGGAGGGGGAGATACTAGATCATATGGAGGAGATACATGAAACATCATCGTGGGAGACAAGGTTCACATGAACATTGACAAAAACATGGGATGAATGACTAGTAGATAGGATGTCTACCGATGTTGAGACCGAGGTATTCGACAAAGAAGGTTTGACATAATCATAATAGTAAACTCCAAGAGAGTCCCAATACATCGATCCCATGAATGATGATAGGTAGAGAATAGGATAATTGTTATTCATCATCTCCACATGAAGGGGAGGGATCACAATGGGTGGTTGAGGGACCTCATGTTCTGGCACAATAATGGGACTAGAATCTGTAGGTAGAGAAGGGGTGGATTCACTATGGGTGACCTCTAATTTGTGAATCACTTGAAGTGTATAACTAAAGTCTTTGAGACATTGACAGTGGTGAGAATAATGGCCATAATTATCACACAAAGCACAAGGGTGATTTTATCATACCAATCAGTTCTTCTTGGCTGACTCGGGTAAGGTGATATGGACCTAAGGAATGTTAGAGTGAGGAAAGGTATCAGTGACCACATTGTTTATATGGGGTAGCTTAGGATAGTTATTGGTAGCTTGCCCAACAAAATTACTTAAAGCGCGTGGAGGGGTAGGCTTTGGAGGTTTAGGAGGAGCTTGAGTTGTTTGGGGTGCCTTGTGTTTGGTTCCCTTTTTCTGGTATTCCCCACACTCACCATATGACTTTGAAACAAGAGTGCATTATTTTTTAGGTTGTTATGAAATTGAAGAAAAGGAAGGTGTAGGGACAACAGGTTAACCGAGGTCAAACCAATGTAAGGTTTAAGTCGATCAGCGGTAGTGTTTGCGGGAGGATCAATGTACTTAGATCCCCAAGGTCATGCTAGGAAGAATCAACGTGGCCATGATAGGGACATAAAAATTATATGTGGATGGAATAAGAAAGGTATCTGACCAAAAGGATAACTACTTGGAGGAACTGTTCCTGGATGGTTAGGACCTGGGGGAATGGTTCATGGTTGGAAAGGACTAGCGAGATACCAGTAGAAGGAAGTGATCATTCAGGAATTATACCTGAGGGTTGGGTTGAGCTAGGAGTAGTAGGTTGCAGAGGTGTTGGCTACTGAGAAGGCATACTCGACTGCATAAGATCACCCCATGATGCTTGCAACATGCAAACACTGGATGAGCTAGGATCAGAAGGGGTAAGCGATGGACCATAATAAGCATCACAAAAAGTGGAATCTTTATAGACTCTAGGAGAGACATTGGTTAGAGACAAGACAATATTATTGCCATTCTTGATGAGATAGTGGATTGAGTTGAAGTATGAGACTTAGGATCATAGTATGTCAATTTATCAATGGTGACGATCTCTCCATTATGCGGAAAGCACATGTTACAAAAAATCATGGATGCGACAACTGACATTGCATAGGTATAACTACAACCCAATAGAAATCTATAATATAATGGGGCATCAATGACTTCAATGTTAATAGATACAATCTTGTCTGCAACAATGATAAGATAGTTGTGATATAAGCCAAGGGCTTGTGATGGATTCAACCATCCCAAGCACAGAGATTTATTGTGGATGGGGACAGGTCAGCTGAACCAAGTTGCTTCCAAACACTATCATCCATCGCAAAGGTGGAGGCGCCTTCATCTAGGATACACCACTGGATAGTGGTGTATCTTATGGAGACTAGTATTTGAAACACAACAAATGAATGAGGGGGGGGGGGTGTTTTGATTTATCAATGTAATAGAAAAACATACGACTGTCAGAAGGATCCAAAACACCAAAAGTGGGGAGTAGAGATGTCAATTGTTTTGGGAACATCTATAGGACTTCCAGCATTGACATGGTAGTAGGAGATTGCACGAAATCATATAATATACCTTTTTATGTACATAATGTACCTTTTTATGTACCGGTTGTGCTATACAACAACCCCCGTTTATTTTTAGTAAATGGGGACCCTTTAAAAATAAATAGGAAATTTATTTTGATTAATTTTTAGCTTAATTCAAAAAAACTTTAGAAAATAAAGTTTTTTTTTTTAATTTTCCGCTTTCATTCCTTAGCACACATTGCAATTCACATAGCTTATGAGATTAAAAAACTTAAAAAATATTAAAATTTTCGCGTTGCGATATGCACTAAACTATTTCAAAATTTATATAAAACTCTTATTGCAAATGATTTAAACACCATTATAAAAAAAAATTGCATCACGCGTAATAAAATGGTGAAACTTATAAGAAATTCGGTGGAAGTTGTGATTAAACGGACCTAAAGAACCAATAAAGAAATAAACATAAAAATCCAAAGTCCGATAAAGCGCAACGGCTTGATTCTTAAAGTGCATTTCACATTTCATAGGACATAACTAAAAGCAACTTTATTTACCATATAAAAAATGTGATGTGCGATTTGCACACATCGCATTTCATGAGATTTATTGGTAACATCATAAATGGAAATATTTATAAGTCACCATATGCGATGAACTGGTAGTTAATTGCTCAAGCATACGAAATGATTCAGGTCAAATCAAATTGAATATGAGATCTAACATCTTAAATTGATAGATAGACATTTCATGTGAAGGTGTAAGGGATTTGATTTAAAATATTATCAGTGATTAAAAAAAATTAATAGGATTAATTTTTGATAGATTCATATCTACTTCGAGAATATTTGAAATGATTAAACACCAAATTTTTTTTTTTTATTATATTCGCCTCTATGTTCTCTATATTTTTAATGTTTTATCTATTTGCTTGAAATCAGGAAACCACTTAACGAAGCAAGGAAAATAGAAATGAGCAAGAAAGGAAAAGAGATTTCCCAAGCATCACCTACCGAAGGCTCAAATATGTCTCCCCTATTCACAGATACCACCTGTAGCAAGGATTGCAAAAGTTCTTCATGGGAGGCAATGTATAAGTTTTTCAAGGATGAAATGACAAGGGTAATAATCAGAGTTGCTACAACAGGCACATCAATTCCTTGAGACCTGACCTATTTCAATGTTGCATGCTCATTCATCCATAAGGTAGAAACATGGAAAAATATTCTCCCCTATACAGATATGGTTAAGTGGGTAATTGACCGCTTGAACATAGAAGATAGAACATTCAGGGATTCAAAGGGCGAGGACATCGGTTCGTTCAGGGCAGAATACTTGAGGACAATGTACCACTTACATGTACCATAGAAGAACTATGACAAAGCTTTTCTTCAAAGATTTAGAACAAAAAATCCAGACCTGATGAATGTCATAAAGGAATGGAAGGATGACCAAGGCAAGGTTAAACGAGATAAACTCAGTACGTACCGAATAGCACAAATTCCTTATCCTTAGGTATGTTCAAATGTTGTGTAGATTATTTGCAAAACTTGATACCACTAGGTTTTCTATAGATTGGGTCCCATTAATTGATGCAATCGTCAATTCCTTAATTTTGAATGGGGAAAATATCCTATCTGATAATTTAGCCAAAAGTATCATGGAGTATAGGAGTAAAAGAAGTGTTCCTTCTAGAGAAATACCCCCCTTTTACATGAGTGCCTATGTCATGGACACAATTTTATTTTATTCTAGTTTTTATACCATGGGATGGAAATGGACAGCCGAAGGCCCTGCTCCAATCCAAATTTACCACAGAGCCATTTGGGATTCATAATTCCATCTGCATTTTTACAAAATTTTCCATTGAGTCACGTTTCCTATGCAACAGATGATTTTCAATGGGAAAGCCCATAGGGTTTCCAAAGAGTCTAGTACAAACACTTTTCCCATTCCTATATGGTTTGCACAGGAAAGTTTCACTTATGTTAGAGTCTTTGGTAGTATGCTTCTCCTCATGTCCTACCATATTATGTTCCTGATAAGTTAATTGCTAGAAAATTACTTACTAGCTTATTGTAAATGGTATTTCAAAATAGCTTAAAGATGCTAAGAAGGTTGTTTGGCCTAATTTTCCTTTACAGTGTGGTACTTTTGTAGTTTTGATATTGGTCATGCCTACAAGGAAGTTTCACATGTTAACTTGTTGAATTTGGTTGTAATGCGAAAATGACCAATGACCCCAATGATGTAATTAATAACTGCATTACAAAGATCAAAGTAAAAAAATTTGTGAAAGAGAGAGATAGATTTGATGATTTCTTTCAAGGCATTAAAAATTTTTCATATGTACTTAAGTTTTCATCAAGTAAACTCAATCAAGATGACTTGGAATGTAGGTTTTAACCCTGAACAAAAATTATCTACACACAAATCTTATAACAAAAATAAACAATAGCAAAAGCATAAAACATAAAATAGATTAACATAGATATTTTCCCCTGGATCCCAAATTGGGATGACCAACTTGATATTTAATTATATTCCTTTTAGTGGTACAACACATATATATACATGCCAAATCATACATAAACCCTAATCCATTAACCCTGGATTAGAACATAACCATAGTTCCCTTGACTGGATCTACAAAAAATACTAGGGGCCGAAAACCATCATACCCCAAAACCATGTGCAAAACCATGCACAAAACCATGGGCGTGGACCACGCACCGGAAATTAAGGACCAAAAAAGTTTCGCTGGGCCGCTACCCCAGACCCCGAAAAAGGGGACTACCGCCCCCCCTATGATACCCCTGTTGTGCCCAACGCAAAGGGGGGGGGGCTATCACCCCCCTCTTACCCCCTCCCCCCCCGCCCCCGGCGCATGATTATTCATGGAAGGAATATAACACATACCCAACATGGAAGCCTTCCAAGCATACAAAAAAAAGAGGCTGGAAAGGATTCCTCTATATTAATTGACTATTGAAGATGTAAACAGACCAACTCCAAGTATTAGCTTGGATAATGAAGTTAAAGACATGTCTGAAGATGAGTCAGGGAAATCAGAACATCAATCTCAAAATTCAGATCATTCTGAAATTGAATCCGAAAACAGAAATGAAATCTCAGAAAAGGTAATTGATTAAGTAATAAAAGAGATTGAAATGCAGGAGAAAGGAAGAAGTAATGGAATAGAAGCATCTTCGCAAGAAGTTCAGCATAATCAAGATACACTTGATTAGTCATAAAAATCTTAGCCAAAGGATTTGAAGAGTGAATTGAATAAGTTTTCTAAGGAAATAAAAATTCCTCAAACAAATCCTAATACTGATCAATCTACCAGTTTTTAGACGCCAGAACATTTTAAAAAATTATTGGAAACTGTTACTCTGCTACAACAAGTTCCTGAAACTCATGATCGAGATATCATTCTGAATTATCCTACAAAGAAGATAGTGTTCAGGTTGAGGAAATCCCTTCACTGGATGTCTTCTACAGTCCTAGTGATAAGGTTGTAGTAAAGAGAAGAATTGGTGATACAGTCTCAAGTCTTACAAATTAACCTATTGATGTTTTATGGAAGGATCCTGTAGTTGGTCCCACTGAACATTTAACCAAATTATCATAGTTTGTAGGGGCATATTCTACTGCCACTGTTGATAAGGCCACTGAAGTTAAAATGTTACTGAAGAAAAAAGAAGATAAAATACAAGATTTAGAGAGACTGTTAGATCAAGAAAAGTCTAACTCCAGCAAGCAAATGGAATTGAAGATGTCCCAATTTCAAAAGGATTTTGAAAGGTTAAATTTGCAGCATCAAGTACAAATCACTAAGAAGAAAACACAATTGGAAGAGTAAATTAACAGATTACAAAGCCGTGCACATGTAGAGAAATTCATAAAGGAAGCATTGGATGTGAATGCTAAGTTAAAGCAACAACAAGAATCATTTTTCCAACAAGCTTATATCACTAGCTCTTATTGTGACTCAAGTGAAAAACTGATCCAACAAGTAGCTATCTCAAAACTTGAGTGTGAGAAAATTGAAAAGAAAACCAATGAATAGATTCAATGGCAAGCATGAGACTTAGGCAAGGAAGCTGATCTACCCCAGGCAAATAAATTCCACAAGGAGATCTTATTTAAGGATTGGAAAGCATAGATAAAGCAACCAGAGAAAGCAACCAAAAAAAAATCAAGGTTGACAAAGGAAATTAATGAATCTATATGTGAACAACTTTTGAAATCAAAAATTATCAAAGAGTGCACGTTTGAAGTGCTCTTAGAATTCAAGCAGTTGGAAACACAGTGGAAACAAAAGGCATAAATGCAGGACGAAACGATTAAAAAAGTAAATAAGGTTGATCAAGAAAATTATTGGAATTTTCTGATCAAACCTTATCATCAGTATGAGACCCTGTAGTCTTTAACATATTTGACAAAAATATCATAGCTAGTACTCTCAAATGCCGTATTCAAGGGATATGTTAGAATGCGGATTTCGCAGCCATATCAGCTCAAACCTATGATAGATATTTGTCAGGTTTGGGATCAAATCCAAATGAAAGATCAGAATTCATAGTTATATCATTACTTTATTTTCCTAGATTGTAGTTAAATTTTGTCTTACGATGATGGTTGTTTGAAACCTCCTCTATTTTTATGTAATAAATCTATTTTTAAGACATAGTTAGTTTAGTATTTAAACCACTCTCATGCATTTAGAGAAGGGTCCAGAAATTTGTCAAATTTTTTTGCAAAGAATGTACTTTTGTAAGTTTGTGAATGCTTTGATGAATTAATGGAACACAGTGTGTTACCTTTTGACATTTGAGGTTGTTTAACTGATGTTGCACTATTGTACTCTTTAAATTGCTTTAAAGTGAAGAGGAGCATAAATCTACTATTATTTTACATGAGTAGAACTTTCTAAATATGGTACTTCTATTCACTTGTGTTAAGTTTTGCTTTCTAGATTGACAGTCATTTTTTTATTGCATTATATATTTGAAACATCATTATAGATGAATGTTATATGCACTTCTGTACTAATAGTTTTCTGTGATTTCTTATCTGATATATAATCACACATATGAATGTGATATACTTTTCACAATTCTTCTAGTCAAACTATTTTTTTAGAAGAATCATCTTTACATAGTTTTCATCTCTTTCAATAGTTATATAATATATATTAATATTAGTTGAAAAATATCTCTTTAGATCGCATAAAGGAAGAAACAGCCTGGGAATATAATAGAATAGATAGTTTTAGATATATGCATGTGATAGATTAGAATCATTTTACATTGCATGTTATATAACCAAAACACACCCCAAAATCATCCTTATTGGGAAACTAGTCCCACTATTGCCAGTCGGAGCCACCACACCAAACGGAAATGGAGCTGCTTTAAGGTCTAAACTGGGTGGTTTTCCCCCATGTTGTGGAAACGGAATTCCGAAGCCTCAACATTTTGGCACTAGAAGGAGGTCTTCTGAATGGAAAGAAGGTCTGATGAATCTAAAGGTCAATATAAAAGTCTCTCTCCCTCTAGATCCCCATCAACTTCCATAAAATTATCTATATCTTCACCTTTAAAATCTAAAGTTGAACATCCTTCTCCTAAGTCTCCTAGTGATACTAAACCCATACTGTCTCTCGATTTTCATCAAATTTCCCCTGAAGTTCAGTCTTTAATAGAAAATTTAGAGAGAGAATCCATTTTTCCTGAAAATCCTGAAACATCTCAAACATCTGAGATTAATAGTTCGTCTTCTTTACATCCTAGAAGAATATTAACCCGATCATAAATTCAAAAGACAATAATTCGTCCTTTTTAATTTCCTATCGATATTTCTCGAAGGAGAATAAAGAATATTGAATCAAATTCAATCGCCAGTGAGATATTATCCCATTCACGTGCATTACCTCCGCTCACTTTAACCATTTCTATTCTAACAATCAGTGTTACTTTAACTAGTTCCAGTACTCAGGCTACTATCCCTTCAACTAGTTCTAGTACTCAACCTACCTCGTCTTCAACTCAAAATCAATCCATCACATCCACCCAAGGTCCAATGGTAGGAAACCCATGAAACAATCCAGGGGCTATAAATATTCCTGCTCCTCTTCATGCTCTACCAAAATCACCTGAAATATGGTTACCTAAATTTAATCCTCATGATGGTCTTCTGACAGAAGAATACATTCATAATTATGTTTTAGCCATCAATTTAAAAGAAGTAGTTGAAGAGGATTGCGTTGTAAGATTATTTCCATATACTCTCAAAGGATCTACAAGATCTTGGTATTTTTCACTGCCTTCCCACTCTATAACTAGCTGGAATATGTTCGAAGAACAATTTGTAGCTAAGTTTGGGGATTATAGGACCACCGCAACACTCATCAATGATTTATCAAATCTAAAGGCTAAATAGGGAGAAAAAATAAAAGATTTTAGTTCAATATTTAATAAATAACTCAGTAAAATTCTTGCTACATCAGTTCCTGGTTCAGAAGTTCAAATTGAGCAGTATATTTCATCTCTTCCAGCCAATATATCCATTTTTGTTGATAGAGAAAAACTGCCTACACTCACAGAGAACATGAAGGAATATATATATGTAGAGAAACATATAATCGCTCTTGAGAAGAAGAATTCCCAAGAAGATAGGAAATCAAAGGAGGTATTCATCAAACATCATTAAAAAAATAAGCCATCTAAAGACCCTTTTGATGTATAAGGTCTTTAGAAAGTTTTAAAGACTATGACAAATGAGATGGCAGTTATCAAGAAACAAGATGTTGCTGAAAGTTCTAGCTCAAAATATACTTTGAGACCCTTCAAGAAAGGCCAGTCCTCTAATGCTCAACCACCAAATATCATATCTAATGCTAAGTATGATCAAGATACACAGGAAGAGAAAAAAAAGGAGGAATGAAATGAAGAAGAAGAAGTTGAACTAAATGGAATGTGGGATTTCATCCTACCAAATGAAGAACAACAATGAGCTTTACTTGTGAATACAAGGAGCAAAAATACTACTGAAGTAATGCAACCAAATCAGGGAAACTTTTAGGGGCTAATATTCGTAGGTGGGTTGATTTTCCATGTTTTTTTGAAAAAAAATATTTGCCAATTTCCATTTTTTCTAAGGATCATTCGCCAAAATTTTATAGTATAAAATTATTTTACCTTAAAAATCACCAATTCTTTATAGAGACTATATGAAATTATTAGAAATTTGAATATTTTTACAAAAATATTGTCAAATATTTGTATAGTTTTCATATTAAGGACTGCTAAGATTCGCTAAGGTTTCTAAAACTTAAAATAATTTTCCACCCTTAAAATTTTCCCTGAGCCAAATCAACAATGAATTCAACGCCTTCTAAGGATAAAACAGTAAGTAAAAATTCTACTTCTAAGGCTACAAAAAAAAGTCTTGTTACTTCATATACTTCACCTACATCAAAGACAATGGTAGTCTCAAACACTATGTTGGGTATGTGTTATATTCTTTCCACGACTAGCCCCACGCGCTGTACGTTGCGCCGGGTGTAGCAGGGGGGTCACAGGGGGGGCGGCAGCCCCCCCTGTCGGGGTCCGGGGTAGTGCCCCGGTGAAATTTGTTTTGGTATGCAGACCCACCCATCTTTTGTGCATGAGTTTGCACATGGTTTTGGGGTACGATGGTTTTCGGCCCCTGGTATTTTGTAGATCCGGTTAAGGGAATTGCAATTATGTTCTAATCCAAGGTTAATGGATTGGGGTTTATGTATGCTTCAGCATGTATATATATGTGTTGTAACACTAAAAGGAATATAATGAAAAATCATGCTGGTCATCCAAATTTGGGATCCAGGGGAAAATCTCTGTGTTTATCTGTTTTATGTTTTATGCTTTCGCTATTCTTTATTTTCTATTATAAGATTTGTGTGTAGATAATTTATGTTCAGGGTGAAAACCTACATTTGGTATCAGAGCTTTTTCGGCTTCAAGGGGATGCCTTTGCTACTAAGGTTTTTTAGTTCGGGCCTAAGGTAGACCCTATTAAGTGGTAGATCTGCGGGATCGATTCTTGCGGTGAAAGAAGATGGCGAGCAGCGGAAAGATAGAGATCGAGAAATTTAATGGTCAGAGTTTTGAGTTGTATAAGCTCAAGATGGAGGATCTGCTGGTTGATAAAGATCAGTGGATCGCAGTAGATCCAGGTACTAAACCAACGACAATGTCAGATGAATACTGGAAGAAACTTGATCGGAAGGCCAAATGCACAATACGTTTGTGTGTATCAGATTCAGTATTGTTGAATGTATCTGGGGAAGCTATGGTGAAGAATTTGTGGGAAAAACTTGGGACTTTGTACCAATATAAGTCTTTGGTGAATAAGTTGTTCCTGCAGAAAAATATGTATAACCTGAGGATGAAGTATGGAGACTCGGTGATAGAGCATATGAATGCCTTTAATACTGTGGTAAGTCAGTTGTCATCTGTTGATATTAAAATCTCAGATGAAGATAAGTGCATCAGTTTGTTGTGCTCTCTACCAGACTCGTGGGACAGTCTAGTTATTGCAATAGGTAGCAATACAACTACCTTGAATTTCGATGACATTGTCTCAGCCTTGCTGTCGAAGGAAATGAGACGGAGAAATATGGAGGGTCAGAATGGAGATGCCTTATCTGTACGAGGAAGGTCCCAAAACAAAAACAAGAATAAGGCTTCGAGTGGGAGATCTACATCTAGAGGGAGATCTAAATCTCCTGGAAAGTTTGTAAAGGTGTGCTGGAAATGCGGAAAGGAAGGACACTACAAAAAGGAATGTAGATCTAAAGCTCCTAAGAAAGGAAAGGGATCTAATGAAGCTCCTTCCGCAGAGGAAAAAACCACCTCAGATGAAGCTGGAGATGTGTATTTGGCTTCTTCTTCAAATACACATGTAGATCATGATTCATGGTCGATTGACTCAGGTGCATCCTTTCACTTCACTCCCCATAGGGAGTGCTTCTGCGAGTATGAGAAATATGATGGTGGTGATGTCTTCCTAGGGGATGATAGGAAGGCCAAAATTGTCGGACATGGAAAATTCAAGCTGAAACTGCAAGGTGGAAGGATTAGAACACTTCCTGGTGTTCTGCATATACCTGCATTAGCTAAAAATCTGATTTCTATAAGCACGATGGATGATGCAGGTGTAAAAACAGTGTTCGAGAAAGATGCCTGGAAGATGGTTCAGGGAGCACTGGTATTAATGTGGGGAGTTCAGACTGGAACTCTATACAAGCTACAAGGTAGCATTGTTATTGATGGGTGTAACAACATGTAGTTTTTTTCAAAGTATGGTTTCTCTTAGTTCAAATGTTCTTTTTAGAAGTGATCATATATTATGTACAAAATGTACATTGATACATGAGTGAGTACTTATACTGCATGAAGCAGTGCAGTGATATGTTCAATTATTGATGACAGAAAATTGTCTATATGGGAAGCAGACCCAAAAGAGTTTTCTTTTCCATGGAAGAGGGCGAACAAGATATTAGAACTTGTGCACAGTGATGTGTTTGGGCCTGTGTCAGTTCCATCACTGGGAAAGTCCGTGTACTATGTTTCATTCATAGATGACTTCTCAAGGAATACATGGATATATTTCTTGAGGAAGAAATCTGAAGTCTTTGACAAATTTAAAGAATTTAAGGCTCTGGTGGAAAACCAGATAGAGAAGAAGATAAAGGTGCTAAGGACAGATAATGATGGGGAGTTCTGCAAGAAGGAATTTGAAGAGTTCTGTAAGAAGTGTGGTATAGCACGGTAGAAGACTACTCCATACACACCTCAGCAAAATGGAGTTGCAGAAATAATGAACAGAACACTGATGGAAAAGGCAAGAATCGTGCTCATTGGTACCGGGTTAGGACAAGAATTCTGGGCAGAGGTAGTGGAGACTGCATGTTACTTAGTTAACAGATCACCTTCATCAGTGTTGGAGGATAAGACTCCACATGAGGTATGGACTCGTAAGAAACCCTCTCTTTCACATCTAAGGGTATTTGGATGTGATGCATATGTACATGTTCCAAAGGAGAAAAGGACCAAGTTGGATAATAAATCTGAAAGGTGCATCTTTATTGGGTATAAGGATGGTTTAAAGGGTTACAAGCTTTGGAACCCAGAAACAAGGAAGGTTGTGTACAGCCTAGATGTGGTGTTTAGAGAAGTGAAAGATGTTGTTAAACATGAAGTCCTACCAAAGGAACCTGAGAAGATAGAGTTTGAGCTAAAGGAGGATGAATCAGACTCTACAACAGAAGAAGACTCAGAAGATGAAGAGCCACAAACTCCAGCTTTGAGAAGATCAGTTCGGGAAAGAAGGCAACCATAAAGGTATAGTCCATCTGCTTTATGTTCAGGTTTTGCCTTAACTATAACTGATGATGAACCCAGAACTGTCAAGGAGGCAGTAGATTCAGAGGATGGAAAACTCTGGAAGGAGGCCATGGTCGATGAAATGGCATCCTTGCACAAAAATGAGGCATGGGATCTGGTGGAGTTGCCGGCTGGAAGAAAGCCCATTGGGAGAAAATGGGTGTTTAAGAAGAAGATGAATGTAGAAGGCAAGGTGGAGAAATACAAAGCTCGATTGGTAGCAAAAGGTTATTCCCAGGTGCCGGGAATTGATTTTGGTGATATTTTTTCTCCTGTTGCCAAAGTTACTTATATTAGATTACTTTTATCTGTTGCTGCTGCATTTGATTTTGAGATAGAACAGATGGATGTGAAGACAACATTTCTTCACGGGGATCTAGAAGAGGAGATCTACATGAAGCAACCTGAAGGCTTTATGGTGAAGGGTAAGAAATAACTGGTATGCAGGTTGAAGAAGTCTCTGTATGGGTTAAAACATTCACCAAGGATGTGGTATCAGAAATTTGATACCTATATACGGGGACTTGGCTTCACTAGAAGCAAGGAGGATCACTGTGTTTATTTTAAATTAATTGGTGACCGTGTTATTTATTTGGTCTTGTATGTGGATGATATGTTGTTGATTGAAAATGACAAAGAAATTATCCAAGATTTGAAGACCCAACTGTTCTCCAAATTCGACATGAAGGATCTTGGTGCTGCAAACTATATTTTGGGCATGGAAATTAAGAGAGATTGGGTAAAGAGGAAGCTCTGGTTAAACCAGAGGAAGTATGTCGAGACTATATTGCAGAGGTTCAATATGCGTGATAAACTGCGAGTGTTCCTGTCATCGTAGGTAAAGTCGTTCGCCGGGTCAGTGGTTCCAAGACACAAGAAGAAGAGGAGGATATGTCCCTGTGTTCCACATGCGGTGTTACAGTTTATTGTATGCAATGGTTCTACTAGACCGACATTGCACATGCAAAGTGATTATTGATGTGTTTATGTCAAACCTGTGAAAGAGCATTGAGCAACAAAGTGAAGCGAAGCCAAAATATTTACGTGAGCACTGCATTATATCAGGCGGTCAAGGAAGACTGAAGGAGAAAGAATGTTGGACATTCGTGGTTTTGTTGATGCAGACTGGGCTGGAGATCTGGACCAAAGAAGATCTACAAGTAGGTATGTGTTTAGCCTATTTGGAGGCGCAGTCAGTTGGATGAGTAAAAGACAGTCTGTAGTGGCTCTTTCAACTACAGAGGCAGAATACATAGCAGCCACTCATGCAAGCAAGGAAGCAGTTTGGTTGCAAAGATTGTGTTCAAGTATGGGGTTGGTACATCAAGCTATAAGGATAGACTGTGATAGCCAAAGTGCA
The DNA here is from genome assembly GCA_034641835.2 of Pinus albicaulis. Taxonomy (NCBI): domain Eukaryota; kingdom Viridiplantae; phylum Streptophyta; class Pinopsida; order Pinales; family Pinaceae; genus Pinus; species Pinus albicaulis. The sequence continues at coordinate 1,692,281,215 of CM076575.1, read as the reverse complement.
ATTTTCTTGGCTAAGAACCCTGCTTATCATTCAAAGAAAAAGCACATTAATGTTCAATATCACTTTGTTAGAGATATGGTTGAGGCTAAAAGGGTGTTACTGGTAAAGGTGGACACTTTGAAGAATGTTGCAGATGCATTGACGAAGTCTGTGAGCACTCAGAAGTTCTCTTGGTGTAGAGAAACAATGGGAGTTGAAGAATTGGCCAAATGACCAAGCTCTCCTATGGCCCCCCGTGGAAAGAAAACAACAAGTGGGAGAATGTTGGGTATGTGTTATATTCTTTCCACGACTAGCCCCACGCGCTGTATGTTGCACCGGGCGCAGCAGGGGGGTCACAGGGGGGGCGGCAGCCCCCCCTGTTGGGGTCCGGGGCAGTGCCCAGACGAAATTTTTTTTGGTATGCGGTCCCACTCATATGTGGACCCACCAATGTTTTTTGCATGAGTTTGCAAATGGTTTTGGGGTATGATGGTTTTCAGCCCCTGGTATTTTGTAGATCCGGTCAAGGGAACTACGGTTATGTTCTAATCCAAGGTTAATGGATTGGGGTTTATGTATGCTTCGGCATGTATATATATGTGTTGTAACACTAAAAGGAATATAATGAAAATCAAGCTGGTAGTCCCGATTTGGGATCCAGGGGAAAAATCTCTGTGTTTATCTGTTTTATGTTTTATGCTCTTGCTATTGTTTATTTTCTGTTATAAGATTCGTGTGTAGATAATTTATGTTCAGGGTTAAAACCTACACACTATTGAGTATAATACAATTGAAGATATGAAGAAAACTAGGGCCAACATTTCAATTCATGAACTTACTAAATTAAATTAGCACAAAAAAAAATTACTTAGAGACTTGAATGTGGTTCCCGCTTTAACCTTACCTACTCCAGTAGTAGTTCAAGCTACTAATGAAATGGGTAAACCATCTTCTCCTTCCACTGAAATAGATGCTATAAATTTGATTATGATAGGTGATCGATCCATCTCTCATACTCCCCCATTTCTCTTAACCTATGAGATATATAATAAAACTTCCATAATTGTTTAATAGACTCAGGGGCTTCCTTTAATATAATGCTAACATCCGACTGTGCTAAGTTGAACATAACTCCTCAAAGTTATCCTATTCATATAGTACAACTTGATAGAACTAAAGTAGAGGTTGTGGGAGAAATAAATTATGTTTCTATTAGATTGTCATCAAATCCCAAGGTTTCACAAATAATAAATATGTTATTGGCTGATATTCCTGAGTTTTACGGATTATTATAAAGCAGAGACTAGTCTAAAAATCTTCATGAATATTTTGCAACAGACTAGTCACATATGTGGCTACCATACAATGGAAAGCCAAATCAAATCTGGGTAGACCGTGAAAAGTTCCTGAAACATACAGTCAACGATATTGAAGGAATAAATGAGCTAGTAGCATTCAATAATAATATTATTGGAAATTACTCTGTAGAATCAATTTTTGGAAATTTTAATGCTCAACCGTCACCCTTTTTCGATAATGCAATTATTTCTTAGATCAAGAAATTTTCCCAGAAAGACATTTCAAAATGTAATTTTTTTTAGATAAACCAATAGTTAATTATTTATTTTGGACTCTTTATTTGGATGGTTCTAAATCTGAAGATGGTGCAGGTGTTGGCTACATTTTAATAAGCTGAGAAGGAGAAAAAAACATGTTAGCCTGCAGACTTCAATTCAATTGCACAAACAACATAGCTGAATACGAAGCATTAATCCAAGGTTTGTACAAAGAAATTGATCTAAACATCAAATATCTGAAAGTCCTAGGATATTTTGATCTTAAATTACTTGCTAATTAATGTTTTGCTATTTTCATTTCAGATATAAACATTTCTTTGCATTGTTTTACTTATCCTTCATGAGTTTGTTTGAGAGCATGTGATTGGAAAATAGTGTACTTAGTGAAAGTATGAGTTTGTCATAAGTTTAAAATGAAAAATTTTAAATGACAGAATAGAAGCAATATTAAACATGCAAATCACAAATAACCAATCTTAACACAGAGAATTTTGATAAAGGAGTTCACCCCTCCTGGGCTACATCTCCTTGGTCCAGCTTCATAGTGTGACCTTTGTATTAGCTTTATATGTGCTCAAATTTGTGTTGCAAGCTTTAAAACCTTTTGGAACCTATTCCAATGAGCTTATAACATCATAATATTCCAAAAATGACTATTTTTTTGCTTTATTTGGACTCTAGATGCTCTGGAAATGACCCCAACACCTGTTGGCTCTTGCCTTAAAAAATATTCAAATGTACTAAAACACCTATAGATAACCTTTTCTGCCTCTCCAACTTGCTCCATTGAGTTTCTAACATGCCAATTAGCCATGAATGCCTTTTACTGAGCTCGGTTTGGTTGAACATTGAGTGAGTTATGACCAAAACTATTTTTGCCCCAAGTTCTCCACCAAAACTGGAGAGTCTGCCAGTTAGATTTCTAATTTTAGAAATACCGCCAAGTTTGGCGACACCTATGAATTTTCATCCAACATAATCCCAAGATTATCTTAGTGTTAATCTGAAATTAGTGGTTGGATAAGCGTGTTTTAAAATGGATAAGCATTTCTTAATGCTAATCGCGTCTTATCATGGGTTAACCATGTATTAACATTAAATAAATGTCATTAATGAAAATATCCCACCACTTTTGTATTTGACTTGGCTCTTGGTCTTCAACTTGTGATATTATGGGGAGGGGGTTGGCCCACGGGGTTGTCCCCCTCCAACCCCCATTCGTCGGATTTGTAAACAATAAAACGTAGTGGCGAACATAGTGGGTAAGAACCACTGAGCAAAAGAGTCGGTAAGGTATGTGGGTCATGGGCGAAAGGTTGCCAGTTCGACCCCCACTCCACCATATAAAGTTTTGTTTAAATGTAAATTGGCAAATCTTTTCTGCTTTTCATTGCAAATGAGGCGTGGCGCCGGTCACTCATTGTGCCACTCTTCCAAATTCTGGTTTAACTCCCGGCAAGTGGGTTGAAAACTATAATATATATATATATATATATATATATATATATATATATATATATATATATATATATATATATATATATATAATTTGACCATTCATCCTAATGTTCAAACCTATAATGTGCAATGATAATTCGACCCAAGGGTTCGAGAGGGCCCACTAGAGAGGACATGTGGCGCCCTCTCGTTGGGTTGTGCTCCAACCTAGGAAAAATTCAAATTCAAAATTAGGAAGAATATTGGAGGTCATTGGGAATTTTTTCCTTTTACAAACCCATCTAGTAAATCTGAAGACGACACTTTTCATAGTGTCACTGGCTGTAATCTGAAGAATATTCCTGCAATGCTGACTGTACCTGCCACATCAACACTATACCTGTTCTACTCATTGTTTTTTGCTTGTTTTGGAAAACAAACAACAGACAATAACTCAGCCACACGAACTCAGATTTTAATGAAACAAGTTGCATTGGAATCCTGGTAAGGAAATTTATCCGGTCATTTAGGTTTGAAGAAATTTCGAGCACTTTCAATTTTTAGCTAAAAATTGAGCTTTATATCATTCCTTCCCACTAGAAGCCTTTTGGACCCCAAAGGATATTATAAATTATTCAGAAAGTGAGGGTACAACTCCCTCACTTTTCCAATCTCCAACCATTTTTCCTTTGAAGGATTTTGACCTTTGAGTCCAACTCTAAGGTATTCAACATCCCATCTTCTTGAAGTTTTGATTCTTCTATCAAGTATGAGATCTTTCTGAATTTCATCAAGATATTATGGGGAGAAATCATCTATTGATGGCAGCTGAAGATGTTCTCCTTGATCATCAATCAAAGGAGGCTCAAACAATATCAAATTCCCAACGTTAACGACAAAATAGATTTGCATATAAGGAGGAAAATCCATCTTGAATGAATTTGTACCAATATTTTCCATAATTTTAAATGGACCATAATAGATTGTTTTGAGTTTTTTTCCTTCCCCTTGAAATATTTCTTTGGTTATGTATAGCCAAACTTCATCTCCAACTTGGAATTTGTGATAAACCTGATGTTTGTCATGCCTTTCCTTGTAGATGCTTTGACTCTTCACAAGTTGCTCTTGTACTGTGTGATGTACCAACTGAATTTTCTTAATGAATTTTCTTGATTTATCTATGTCACTATGTCCATCTATAGTAACATCTTTCTCAAAGATAAATTCCAATGGCGATCTTGGCAAGTAACCAAAACATGCCTCAAATGGCGATGTATTTGTGGAAGAATGTTTTTCCTAGTTGTATGTATGTTGTATGTAGTGTAACTGTTTATCCCACAACTTGAGATGCTTGTTGCAATAACCTCTTAGAAAATTAATAATAGTCCTATTTACCACATCTATTTGACCATCTGTTTGCAGATGAAATGTTGTACCCTTCTTCAACTTTGTATCCATCATGTCCCATAATTTTGACCAAAAATTCCCAACAAATCAAGAATCTCGATCACTTATAATAGAAGTAGGAAGACCAAAATGGATCCATATATTTTGAAAGAAAATATTAGTGTCTTGTTCAACTGTAATATTTTTCTTACATGCCATCAAAATACAGATTTTGCTGAATCGTTTTACCACAACATACAAATAATCATGACCTTTCCTTCACATAGGAAGGCCTCCTACAAAATCCATTGAGATGCTCTCCCAAGGATGAGAAGGAACTGGAAGTGGTGTGTACAAGCCAAGCTTCCTATTGCTAGGCTTACTTATTTCACATAAAGAACATCATCTAATAAAATGAGAAACACTATCATTCATGCGTGGCCAATAACAATACCTTTGCAGATGCACTATTGTCTTACCTATAACGAAATGTCCTGCAATCAATGATTGTGCGCCTCCCTCATGACACTATCTCTTTCTCCCTGTGGTATACAAACTTTCCCAAGTGATACAACAAACTGTTATGCACATGCTAATCTAACTCTTCACTTTGGTTTCCCTTACACAAGTTCTCATACACATCTTGAAAAACACTATCATTCACATACTATTCAATGTAAGTTTCGTGCATAGTATAATCATTATTGAGAATAATAGATGAATTTACAATAGGCCTAGAGATCATATCAACTACCTTATTGTAGATTCCTTTCTTGTACCTGATAACCAAGTGAAATTGTTGTAGAAAACCCATCCACCTGAAATGTCTTGATTGCTGCAATTTGCACTGGATTGTAAATATTGCAATGGCTGATGGTCAGTATGCATAATGGTCTCTTTTCGTATCAAGTAATGCTTCCATTTCCTTAAAATTTGTACCAATGCATATAAATCTTTATCACATGTAGGATATTTAGTCAGAGCTCCATTAAAAGTTTCAGAATGAAATGAGATAGGCTTACCATGCTGCATGAGCACTGCTCCCATAGCCAGGGAAACTTTTAAGGATGGAAAATTCTTTTGAAGTATAAAAAATTGGTGAATGTCAGCAGTACCTAATATGCAAACTATAAAATTTGTATTGATCTATTTGTAAAATTACTGAAATTTATAATGATTTTATATATATTATCTATATAATTTTGGCATTTTTTAACGTAAAATAAATTTATACTGTCAAATTTGGGCGATTCGTTTTATAAAAAAATGGAAAATGGCGATTTTTTTTTTTTTGGAAAAATCATGGAAAATTAGCCCACCAGCAAATATTAGCCCCTAAAATTTTCCATGCCCATAGCATAATCACTTGCATCCGTTTGGATCGCAAATGGATTTCTTAGATATGGAATTGCTAGTACCGATGCCAAACTTATCTTTTTTTTTAGAGAATCAAATTCTTTCTACTGCAGATCTCCCCAATGGAAGACTTCCTTTGTGCTTGTCAATGCATGTAACGGTGCTGCAATGGAAGAAAAATTATCAATAAATTTCCTCCAATACTGTGTTGAACCTAAAAAGATTCTTACCTCAGTAACTGTATTGGGATTGGGCCAATTGAAAATGATCTCAACTTTGGAAGGATCAATATTCAATTCTCCTCCTCCAACTATGTGTCCAAAATATAACAATGATGTCTTACCAAGCTTGCACTTTGATATCTTGAGAAACAATTGCTCTTTTCTCAAAACATCAAGTACCTTGTTCACATGCATAACATGTTCTTCACTTGATTTTCTTAATATGAGTATGTCATCTATGTAAACAATGAAAAATGAATCTATAAATGGTCTAAGTAGCTCATTCATCACTCTCATAAAAGTAGTGGGTGCATTTGTTAAGCCAAATGGAATAACTAACCACTCATTCAATTTTTGTCTAGTATTGAAATCAGTTTTTCAAATATCTTCTTCAGCTATCCTAAATTGATGATAACCACTTCTCAAATCTAACTTAGTGAAATAATTTTCATGCTTTAATTGATCAAACAAATCATCAATTCATGGAAGTGGGTAGCGATTATTTATCGTGATTTTGTTGAGTGCTTAGAAATTAGTAGACATGCACCAAGTCCCATCCTTCTTTGGAACCAAAACTATTGGAGAACCACATGGCGAAGTAGATAGGCATATGATACCTTTATTCAACAACTCTTCTATTTTATTCTTGATTTCCAAAATTTCCATGATTGACATGCAATACATACCAATATTTGGAAGTGGACAGCCTGCTGCAGCTGAATCTCATGTTGAATTCCCCCTTGGGTGGAAACCCCCCTGGTTATTAAAACATCTTGCCATGCAGACTTACCACATCAAACAAATTAGATTTAAATTTTTCATCACATCCTTCAAAATATTCATAGTTAACATCTCCCTTTTTCTTGATCATAAGAAGCACACATTTTTACTTGCATTTACTAGCCTCTTCATTTTCCCTGCATTAAATAAAGAGATATCCCGTTTCTTGTGATGAGCTCTCACAATATACTCCAATCCATCTTTGATCAAATGATATTTGTTCTCATGATGGTATAATAATGTTTTCCTATCATACAAATATGGACTACCCAAGATAATCCCTGAAATATCAAGTGGTACAAAATCTAACTTAACTTCATCAACAAAGTTTGCAGTAATAGAAAATCTAAAAAATACATTTCCTTGTCACCTATAAATTTGCATTGCTAACTATCCAACCTAGAGGGAATGACTTATGATGAGGTACAGTTTCAAGGTTCAGCGTTTTAAATAATTCTTCTGAAATCAAGTTTGCTTGTGACCCTGTATCAAATAAGGCATCAATCTTTGTATGATTAGAAATTACTCTAACTTGGAATAATTCTATCCTTGTATCCTCATTTGAAGTTTTATTGTGATTTTTTTAGGTACTAGAACTTGCAATTGCTTCCTTTCCTTTGTTAACGATGACAACTATCTTGGTTTCATCTCCCAAATCAGATCCAAGTTTTTTTTATGTGGTGGAAGTCATATTTTGCTTCCCCTTTTTATTTGGTTTCTTTGGTCTTACTTCGGGATGTAATTTTCAACAGTGAGATTCATGATGCCCCTCTTTGGAACAATGTTTTCCTTTTATTTTCTCCCCTTCTTGCTTCAAACTTTCATTCTTCTTTCCCTTCCATTTTCCTCCATTATATTTTCCCTTACCCTTGAATGGATTCTTCTTAGTACCCTCTTCAGAAATTTTTTTACCCCTTGCTTCAGGATGTGTGGCTTGCACACATACTTCATCAAAGTTATTTGGGTTAAACATGAGAATAATGTGTTTTAAGTAGGAATGTAGACCTCCTATAAAATTCAAGAGTGTGTCTTGTAAATTTAAGTCTAATCCAAGTAATAAAGCCCTTTTCCTAAACTCTTGTGTATACTCTTGGGCACTTTGACCTTTTAGTTGTCTAAATTTTTTCCAACGCATTATTGATTTATACATATAGGCTAATGGATAGAATTTTCTTTTACTGGAAGAAATGATTTCGACCAAATTAATGGAAATTTTACCATGGATGTGCATTTCCTCTTGTGTCTTTGCCTTCCACCAAACTAATGCTGCTCCTTCTAGCCTTAATGGATCCAATTGGATTTTAATATAATTTGTTGTAGATTTTGAATTCTAGAGTAAATTTCTAATTGACGAATCTGATTATCTATTTTTCCAGTGTTAACTTCTCCATTATATGTAGGAAGTTCAAATTTAATGTCCAACTTAAGTAACAAAGTCTTACCTTTTTGGATCTTGGAATGAGTATGGGTATGAGTTTTTGTAGTCGATTTGGAAGATGAATATGTGGATGAGGATGAGGATGATGATGATGATGGTGGTCGAGAAGGAGATGGTTTTCCACCACTGGCTTTTGAGCTCCTCTCTTCCTCCTTTTTACTATTTGAAAATTCTTCTTTATGAGGGTGTTTTGAACCTTCTCCAGCTTCCTTTTCCATAAGATCTTCATACATAAGTTTCACCATCCTTTGCATTTCTTTGAAATCATTATTGACATCCTCTTCCTCAGAATGTTCATGAGCTCCTTCATGGCCTGGAATTTTGATTGTTGATTCAAGCTCTATCTCTGTAGCTTATATATCTTCAACCACTTCAGCCTCTTATGCAATTAATTTCTCTTGTGCTTCAAGTGTTGCCTTGAGTGATCCTTTGGGTAAGGATGTCATTATCTTAGCCTTATTCCTTCTTGTCCTAACTTCTAGACTAGCTATCAATAGCTTCCCTTATCCTCTTTGCAATCTCAATCTCGTAAACATCATTAATTTTGCACTATTAGAAAGTCTTCAAGTAAAAAAATCAAGAAACCTTGTGCTCTGATACCAAATTGATTTGGAATTACTTGCTAGTTAATGTTGTGCTAGTTTCAATTCAGACATAAAAATTTCTTTGCATTGTTTTACTTATCCTTCATGAGTTTGTTTAAGAGCATGTGATTGGGAAACGATGTACTTACTGAAATTATGATTTTGTCATAATCTTAAAAATCATAATTTGAAATGATAAAACATAAGCAATATTAAACACAACAAGCACATATAACAGAGCTTAACACAGAGAGTTTCGATAAAGGATTTCACCCCTCCTGGGCTACATCTCCTTTATCTAGCTTCATAGTGTGACATTTTTATTAGCTTCAAGTGTGCTCAAATTGTTGTTACAAGCTTCAGAACCTCTTAGAGGCTGTTCCAATGAGTTTATAACATCATAATCTCCCAAAAATGACTATTTTTTTTGCTTTTTTTGGACTATAGATGCTTTGGCAATGACCACAACACATGTTGGCCCTAGCCTTCAAAAATATTTAGATGTACTAAAACACCTATAGATACACCTTTTTTGCCTCTGAAACTTGCTCCATTGAGTTCCTAACATGCCAATTAGTGAGGAATGACTTTTACTGAGCTCAGTTTGGTAGAAAAATGGGTGAGTTATGACCAAAACCATTTTTCTCCCCATTTTCTCCTCCCAAATTGGAGAGTCTGCCAGTTAGATTTCTAAATTTAGCAATACCACCAAGTTTGGTGCCACCTCCAAATTTTCCACCAACATAATCCCTAGATTATCTTAGTGTTAATCCAAAATTAGTGGTCAGATAAGTGCATTTTAAAATGGATAAATGCTTCTTAGAACTAATCGCGGCTTATTGTGGGTTAATCACGTATTAACGTTAATTAAACGTCATTAACGAAAATATCCCACCAGTTTTACATTTATCTTAGCTCTCGGTCTTCGACTTGTGATCATATGGGGAGGGGGCTAGACCTCCGGGCTGGGCCCCTCCAACCCCCATTCGTCAGATTTATAAACCATAAAATGTAGTGGCGAACATAGTGGTTAATAACCATTGGGAAAAAGAGTCGGTAAGGTGTGCAACTAGCGGGCGAAAGGTCGTGGTTTTGACCCCAACTCCACCATATAAAATTTTGTTTAAATGGCCTTTGAAAAATCTTCCAGTTTGTCACCACGACCATATGTGGCACTGCTCCACCGTTTAGTTAACTCCTCCTCCACATTTGGTTTAAATTTGCCGAAAAGTGGGTTGCAAAATTTATAATCTATCTATCTATCTATCTATCTATATATCTATATATATATATATATATATATATATATATATATATATATATATATATATATATATATATATATATATATATAATTTCACCATTCAACCTAATGTCCAAAACTATAATGTACAATGATAATTTGACCCAAGGGTTGGAGAGTGCCCACTAGAGAGGACACATGGCGCCCTCTGGTTGGGTTGTGCTCCAACCTAAAAAAATTTAAAATTCAAACTTACGAAGAATATTGGAGGTCATTGGGAAATTTTCCCTTTCACAAACCCACCTGGAGAATCTGAAGATGACACTTGTCACAATGTCACTAGCTGCAATCTAGAGAATATTTGTGCAATGCTGACTGTACCTACCACATCATCACTGTACCTATTCTGCACAATTTTGTTTTCCTATTTTCGAAAATGACCAGCAGACGAAAACTCAGTCATGCGAAATCGGATTTTAAGGAAACAAGTTGCACTAGAATCCTACTGCCAAACTCTATCTGGTCATTCAAGTTTTAAGCCATTTCAAGCACTTTTAATTTTTAGCTAAAGCTTGAGCTTTGGATCAGATTCAGAAATCATTATTAGATAGTTAAGAAATATTATTCATTGTAATTCTGGACATTTAAAGCATTACCAATCATTAGTCCAAGAATTGACTATTCATTTCTTAGCCTTCAATAATTCTTTTGTGCCTAGAATATAGAATGCTAGTGAAAATCTACTAGCTAATGTAGCATTGAAGTTAATTCCATCTCAAGAGTTTAGTCTCCATAGATTTTCCACTGAATTTATTTTTAGACCATCTGTTCCTGACAATATTACTAATTGGAGAGTATTTAATAATGATTAAGATATCATAGATTTCCTTACATCTGAAGGATCTTATGATAGTCAAATTTTAGATGAAAATGAACATGACATTCAGATAAATGAAGAGCAAGATGAAAATCCAATTCCTAAGTTATTTTTAAAGTTATAAGATGTCTATGATCTAAAATATAGGCTTAAAAGGGTTATTAACTCAAAAAATCAAAGTTTTACCTTAATATTTGAGTTAGTAAATCTTGGAACTGATAAAAAACCTCAAAATATCAATCTAGGTCTTGGTATATCTTCCAATGAAAGATTATAATTTGTCAAGTTGTTAAGAATGTACAAAAGTGTTTTTTATTGGGATTACACTGATCTTAAAACATATGACACTTCTATTATTCAACACACAATTTCTATGATTTCAAATGAGAAACCTATAGAACAAAAATTGAGGAAGATTCACCCCAATCTTGAAAATAAAATAAAATTAGAACTGAACAAACTCCTCAAAGAAAAGATCATCTTTCCAGTTAGACATTCTAAATGGGTTTCAAATTTGGTTTCTGCCAGGAAGAAAAATGGTGATATTAGGATTTGTATTGATTTTAGGAATTTAAACAAAGCATGTCAAAAGGACAACTTTCCATTACCAACCATGGAAAAAGTACTAAAAACAATAGCTCGTTCTAAACTTATGTCTTTCCTAGATGGATTGTCGAGATATAAACAAATTCTCGTAGATCCTGATGATAGGTTAAAGACTACATTCAGGACTAAGTGGAGAACCTATTCCTATCAAAAGATGCCATTTGGGTTAATTAATACAGGTGCCACTTTGAAGAGAGCTATGGACACAACGTTTATGGGACTCATCAATAAATAAGTAGTTATTTATTTAGATGAAATTACAATCTTTTCTAAACAAGCAACCAACCATGTGAAAGACCTAAAGAAAATATTTGAGCGATGTAAAAGGTATGGATCTCATTAAACCCAAAGAAGTCATTTTTTGCTTTAGATGAAGGAAAACGTTTAGGATTTATTGTGTCAAAGAAAGGTATCTATATTGATCCTAAAATAATTGAAGAGATTAAAAGGATTCCTTTTCCTCATAACAAGAAATATATGCAATCGTTTCTTGGGAAAATAAATTTTCTAAAAATGTTTGTCCTTGACTTTTCGCAAATAGTTTTACCATTGCTAAACAAGATTAAGAAAACATCAGTCTTTAAATGGGGACATAATGAAAGAGAATCATTTGATTTGATCAAAAAATCCATTATCAATGCTCCATCCTTGATTACCCCCAATTTTCTTAATCCTTTTACTTTATATACTTTTTCATCGGATGCATCATATGTTGTTTTCTTAACACAACTTAATGACCAACAAATTGAAGCACTAATATCATTTTTCAGTTCCAATTTTCAAGGTGTAGAACTAAATTATTCATCTATTGAGAAGCAAGCATTTGCTTTCTTTAAAGCTATAAAGAATTTTAGACCATTTATCCTAGAAAATCACACCAAAATAATAATTCCATTCTCTGTAGTGAGACAACTATTAATGCAAAGAGAATTAGGAGAGAAAAGGGCTAACTGGGTTACCGCTTTACAAGAATATGATGTAGAAATTAGACCCTCTAAAATTGTTAGAGGTCAAGGTTTTTGTAAAATGTTAACAAGAGCATCCCATTTATCATCAGAAGAAGATTTAGGTAATAATGTGCAAATATCAGAGGTAAGACTCAACAATGTGCAATATTAATACGCTGATCTCATATTTTATTTGAAAAATGGATATGCCCCAACCCAACTCAGTCATAAAAAAAATGTGCTTTGATATTAAAGGCTAAGCAATATGAATTAATCAATGATGTATTTTTTAGAAGAAACTTTGATTATGTGCTATTAAGATGCTTAGAAAAATCTGAAGTGGAGAAATTCTTGTAGGAACTCCATGATGGACCAGTTGGAGGAAATTTTGGAGGAAATGCAAAATCACACAAAATCCTACATGCAAGTTACTATTGGCATACACTTTTCACAGATGCTCATGAATATGCAAGAAAATGTAAAGTTTGTCAAAGTGCATCTGGAAGACAATGGAAACAAGCCTTCCCATTACAACCAGTTAATATCAAACAACCATTTGAACAATGTGGATTAGATACAATCGGTGAGATCATTCCTAACTCTTCCAAATAGCATAAATATATTCTTAGAGCTACAAATTATTTTACTAAATGGGTGGAAGCAATTCCATTGAAGGTAGCCAACTATGAGAATATTATTGATTTCATTAACCAATTTATCATAACTAGGTATGGTTTACATATTGATTTAACATTTGATAATGCATCTTATTTATCAGGAACTGCCATGACAAAATTTGCAATCAAAAGAGGCTTTAAACTTAAGTATTCTGAAAATTATTATTTGCAAGGAAATGGTCTAGCAGAATCTACAAACAAAAACCTGATTAAAATCATAAAACGAATTGTTGATCAAAACCAACAAAATTGGCATGTCATTAATCTTTGCTCTTTGAGCAGACTGAATAACTCAGAAAGCTTCTATTGGCACTTCTCCATTCAATATTGTTTGTGGAAAAGAAGATGTTCTTCCTACAAATGTAGTTATTCCTTCTCTTGCCTTAGTTCAGTTTATTGATGAATCTCCTTCTTCCTCCTCACAAGTAAGACAATTCCAAATTCATAAACTTGAAGAAGAAATAGAAAAAGCTAAACATACTGATGCACATCATCAATAGATAGTAAAAGCTTCATTTGATTCAACTTATGTTACTCCAAGAAACTTTCAAATTGGTGATCCAGTATTGAAATGGGACAAAGTGCATGAGGAAAAAGGTAAAAACACTAAATTTCAAAAACTTTGGCTAGGTCCATTTCAAATAATTGAAGAAATAGACGCATAAACATTTTTATAGCAAGATCTATCATGCAATAAATATTCTTTGCCTGTTAATTGGTAGATTTTAAAGAAATACTTTTCATAGGGGGTAACCCCTTCTATTCCCTATATACTAGTATTTTTCTTTTCCTTAGGAAAATAAAAGTTGAGTAGCATTTATTTTTGGCTTTTCAAATAAACATCTTAGATAATCTTTTTGATTTATTACTTATAGAAATAAGAAATGTGAAGGAAACAATTGAAATATTTGAATACAAAAAAGATTCTATTTTCACTGAAAGATGAAATTTCACTGAAGTTATTTATTCTCTAATGAACTCTCATCTTTATAGATCATGGTTATTCTATTATTAATTAAGAAAAGAATATTTAACATAGTAAAGACTCTTTTACAAAGAAGTAATATGAAAACTCAAAAAAGTATCATCCAAAATCCTCAAAAGGACCAATGATTCACCCCATCTAGGAAAACCTATCATTTTTTAGAAGAAATTCAAAAAAATGATTATACTATAAAATCTTAAAAGATAATAAGTCTCATCACGAGCCTGTTTACCATGTTCATAGGGAAATAGTTGAACTGACATTACCAATACTTCCTACCAAAACAGGGTAATGACTTGAGATTATATCAAGAGGACAAGGGGTCTCATCAAGAGCTAGCTTGATCAGATTAATTACAACTAGTGAATGGCATTGTCAATAATTGGTTACCAAGCCAAGAAAATGGATTTTAAGTAAAGAAAAATACAATAAAAAATCTACAAACAAGAAAAGAAATTTTAAAAAAAGATCAAGTGTATACGGTTGGAATTTATTTTTGAAAATTGTAAGAAAGATTGGATGAGACAATGAATCATTTTTGGGTAAAAGGTAACCCTGCCAAGAGATTAAATGGGCTATTGGATCAAAGGCTCTCCCTGTGATAAAAGAGTAAATACTTATAAATCTAATCTGTAAGAGCCACCTGCTTTATCTTTTTGAACTACGTAAAGACCGATATAGATTTTCATAATTTTATTTTTAAAAGATAAAATCTTATGAATTATAATTAAGAGAGATTTTGTTGCTTAGTGAGATATTATTTATTTGAAATCCATTCCTACAACTATTTTTATTTCAAAAATCCTTTTTTAGAAATTTCAAAAATTTAGTCAGAGATAGTTGTTCTCCCAAGTGAGTAACCAATTTCTATGGTATACAAAAAACCCCACTTATTTTTACTATATGGGGACCCTGTAAAAATAAATAGGAAATTTATTTTGATTAATTTTTAGCTTAATTAAAAAATAATTTAGAAAATAAAGTTTCTTTTTCTTTTCTGCTTTCATTCCTTAGCACGCATCACAATTCACATAGCTTACGAGCTTAAACAACTTGAAACATATTAAAAATTGTGGGTTGTGATATGTGCTAAACTCTTTCCAAAGTTATATAAAAATCTTATTGCAAACGCTTTAAACACTAATATAAACGAAAATCTCATCGCACCTAATTAAAAAATCAAACTTATAAGCAATTCGGTGAAAGTTGCGATTAAACAGACTCGACGAACCAATAAACAAATAAACATAAAACTCCAAAGTCTGATAAAGTGCATCAACTTTATTCCTTAAAGTGAATTTAACATTTCGCAGGACATAAATAAAAGCAGGTTTATTTACCACATAAAAATTGTGATGTGTGATTTGCGCAGATCACATTTCTTGAGATTTATTGGTAACATCACAAATGGAAATATTTAAAAGTAGCAATATGCGATGAACTGGTAGTTAATTTCTCAAGAATGTGAAATGATTCATGTCAAATCAAACAGAATATGAGATCTAACATCTTAAATTGATCGATAGAAATTTCATGTGAAGGGGTAAGAGATTTGATTTAAAATATTATCGGTGATTAACAACATTTAATAGGAGTAAGTTTTGATAGATTCATCTCTACTTCGAGCATATTTTAAATGATTTAGTGCTGGATTTTTTTAATTCTATTTGCCTCTCTATTCTATATATTTTTAATGTTTTCTCTATTCGCTTGAAATCAGGAAACCACTTAACGGAGCAAGGAAAATAGAAATGAGCAAGAAAGGAAAAGAGATTTCCTAAGCATCATCTACCGAAGGCTCAGATATGTCTATGATATTATCAGATAGCACCTACGACAAGCATTGAAGAATTTCTTCGTGGGATGCAATGTATAATTTTTTCGAGGATGAAAATCCAAGGGTAATAATCAAAGGTTCTACAACAGGCACATCAATTCCTTCAGACCTGAACTCTTTCAAAGTTGCATGCTCATTCATCCATAAGGTAGCAGCAAGGCCAAATATTATCCCCTATAAAAATATGGTTAAGTGGGTAATTGACCACTTGAACATAGAATATAGAACATACAAGGATTCAAGGGGCGAGAATATCAGTTTGTTTAGGGTAGAAGATTTGAGGACAATGAACCACTTACGCGTCCCACAGCAGAACTATGACAAAGCTTTTCTCTAATGCTTTAGAACATAAAATCCATACCTAATGAAAGTCATAAAGGAATGGAAGGATGAAAAATGCAAGGTTAAACAAGACAAACTCGATATGTACCCAATAGCGCAAGTTCCTTCCCCTTACTGCTATGCTTCTGATATGTTGTGTAGATTATTTGCAAAACTTGATACCACTAGGTTTTCTGTAGATTGGGTCCCATTAATTGATGCAATTGTCAATTCCTTAATTTTGAATTAAGAAAATATACTATCTGATAATTTATCCAAAATTTTCATAGAGTATAGCAGTAAAAGAAGTGTTTCATCTAAAGAAATACCCCCCTTTTACATGGGTGCCTATGTCATGGATGCAATTTTCTTTTCTTCTAGTTTTCCTACCATGGGATGGAAATGGATAGCCAAAGACCCTACTCCAATCCACATTTAGCACAGAGCCCTTTCGGATTCAGACTTCCATCTACATTTTTACAAAATTTGGCATAGAGTCATGTTGCCTATGCACCAGATGATTTTCAGTGAGAAAGCCCCTAGGGTTTCCAAAGAGGCTAGTACATACATTTTTCCTGTTTCTAGATGGTTTGCAGAGGAAATTTTCACTTATGCCAAAGTTTTTGGTAGTTATGATTCTCCTCATGTCCTACCATATTATGTTCCTGATAAGTTACTTGGTAGAGAAATTTCCTACTAGCTTGTTATAAATGGTATTTCAAAATAGCTTAAACATGATAAGAAGGTCGTTTAGCCTAATTTTCCTTTACACTGCAGTACTTTTGCACTTTTTGATATTGGTCATGCCTACAAGGAAGTTTCAAATGTTAACTTGTTGAATTTGGATGTAATGCCAAAACAGCCATATGACCCCAATGATGTAATTAAGAACTTCATTGCAGATCTCAAAGTGAAGCCTTTTGTGAAACAGATAGATAGATTTGATTATTTCTTTCAAGTTATTTAAAATTTTTCAGATGTACATAAGTTTTCATCCAGTCAAGTCAATCAATATGACTTGGAAGCCTTCCAATCATACAAAATCAAGAGACTGGAAAGGATTCCTATGGATTTATTGACTGTTGAGTATGTCAACAGGCCAACTCCAAGTATTATCTTGGATAACGAAGTTAAAGAAATGTCTGAAGATGAGTCAGGGAAATCAGAACACCAATATGAAAATTCGGATCATTCTGAAAATGAATCTGAAAAAGTAAATGAAAACTCATAAAATGTAATTGATCAAGTAATCAAAGAGATTGAGATGCAGGAGAAAGGAAGAAGTAATGGAATAGAATCATCTTCCCAAGAAGTTCCACTCAGTCAAGATACACTTGATTAATCAGAAAAATCTCAGCCAGAGGATTTGAAAACTGAATGGGATACATTCTCTAAGGAAATAAAAACACCTCAAACAAATCCTAATACTAATTAGTCTACCAGTTTTTAGATGCCAGAAAATTCTTAAAAATTAGTGGAAATTTTTACTCCACTATGACAAGTTCCTCAAACTCGTGATCGAGAGATCATTCCAGATTATCCTACAAAACACATAGTGTTACAAGTTCAAGAAATCCCTTGCTTGGATGTCTTCTATATCCCTAGTCATAAGGTTGTCATAAAGAGAAGAAAAATGACAAGAATTGATGATACAGTCTAAAGTCTTACAAATGAATCTGTTGATGTTTTATGGAAGGATCCTCTAGTTGATACTACTGAACATTTAAACAAACTATCATAGTTTGCAGGGGCATATCTACTGCCACTGAATTTAAAATGTTACTGAAGAAAAAATAATATAAAATACAATATTTAGAGAGACTGTTAGATCAAGAGAAGTCTAACTCCAACGAGCAATGGAATTGGAGATGCCCCAATTCAAAAAGGATTCTGAAAGGTTAAATTTTAAGCATCAAGTACAACTCAGTGAGAGGCAAACGCAATTGGAAGAAGAAATTAATAGATTACAAAGCCAACCACAACTAGAGTAATTCATAAAGGAAGCATTGGATGTGAATGATAAGTTAAAGCAACAACAAGAAGTATTTGCCAACAAGCTTCTATCACTAGCTCTTATTGTGAATCAAGTGAAATATTGATCCATCAAGTAGCTATCCAGAAACTTCAGTGTGAGAAAATTGGAAAGAAAATTAGTGAACACATTCAATGGCAAGCATCAGACTCAGGCAAGGAAGCTGATCTACCCCAGGTGGATAAATTCCATAAGGATATCTTATTTAAGGATTGGAAAGCACAAATAAAGCAAGCAGAGAAAGTAGCAACGAAATCATAGGGGTTGACAAAGGAAATTATTGAATCTGTATATGAACATATTTTGAAATCAGAACCTATCAAAGAGTGCACGTCTGAAGTGCTCTCAGAAGTCAAGCAACTGGAAACACAGTGGAAACAAAAGGCAGAAATGCAAGATGAAACGATTAAAAAAGTAAATAAGTTTAATCAAGAAAATTATTAGAATTTTCTAATCAAACCTTATCATCAGTATGAGACCTTGCAGTCTTTAACAGATTCAAAAAAAAGATCACATCTAGTAATCCCAAATGTGATATTCAAGGGATACGTCAGAATGAGGATTTCGCAGCAATATGAGCTCAAACCTATGATAGATATTTTCCTGCTTCGGGATCAAATCCAAATGAAAGATCAAAATTCATAGTTATATCATTACTTTATTTTCCTAGATTGTAGTTAAAGTTTGTCGTACGAGGATGGTTGTTTGAAACCTCCTCTATTTTTATGTAATAAATCTATTTTTAAAACATAGTTAGTTTAGTATTTAAACCCCTCTCATGCATTTAGAAAAGGGTCTAGAAATTTGTCAATTTTTTTTGCAAAGAATGCACTTTTGTAAGTTTGTGAATGATTTGATGAATTAATGGAACATAGTGTGTTATCTTTTCACATTTGAGGTTGTTTAACTGATGTTGCACTATTGTACTCTTTAAATTTCTTTAAAGTTAATAGGAGTAGAAATCCACTGTTAGTTTACATGAGGAGAACTTCATACATATGGTACTTCTATTCACTTGTGTGTTTTTTCTTCTAGATTGACAGTCATATTTTTATTGCATTATATATTTGAAACGTCATTATAGATTAATGTTATATGCACTTATGTACTAATATTTGTCTATGATTTCTTATCTGATATATAATCAGACATAGGAATGCGATATAATTTTCAGAATTATTCTAATCAAACTATTTTGTTAGAAGAATCATATTTACATAATTTTCATCTCTTTCAACTATTAAATAATCTACATTACTAATAGTTGAAAGATATCTCTTTAGATATCATAAAGGAAGAAACACCCTGGGAATATAGTAGAATTGATAGTGTTAGATATATGCATGTGATAGATTAGAATAATTTTCCATTGCATGTTATATAACCAAAACACACCCCAAAATCATCCTGATTGGGAAATTGGTCCCACTATCCCCAGTGGGAGCCATCACACCAAGCGCAAAAGGATTTTCTTTAAGGTCCGAACCAGGTGGTTTTCCCCCATGTTGTGGAAATGGAATTATGAGGCCTCAATGGTACCCAAATAAATTTTTTTATGTAATGTACCTTTAGGGATATTGGGGAAAACATATACCTTAGGATGAGGGATCCATAAGGTACCATTTGATGACAATAGAGGCTTGGTGGAAACTTGATGTTGGAACTAAGTCAAAAACTTAGTAAGTGGCTTTTCATATTGGCATGATTGAGTCTGAAGGTTGAATTGTTTAGTGTTGAGCATATCAGAATTCTTCATAAGGATATGATAATCGTTGTGATCAGATTGTGAAGGTTGTGGAGCTACATGACCTTGTGTACGTTGAGAATCTATATATCCTTGATGATGGAAAGGATTGGTAAACATAGCTAGTCAAGATGAAGCAGGGGGAGGAGGATGTGGAGTGATGGGTTGTTGTCCACTAGAAGTAGCTGCTTGAGCTTCCCATGATTTGGACATATGAGGTAATAGGAGACACTCATGAGTATAATGGCCATAAACAATACAATAGGCGCAAGGATTGTTGGTATGAATAGCCTTGTTTTTCTTGGGTTGTCTCCCCTATTGTTGGGTTACAGGATTAGGCTAGTTTATATGAGGTGCATTAGGTGGTGTACCCTAGTTATCCTCATTACCTTGATATTGTTGGTTATGGCTACCTTTCTCCTTGTTATTTTTCTTAGGGTTAGGGGGATTGTTTGTGGTACACTTGACCTTGTGGAAGATATTGTTGTTGTGGAAGAGGTGGAGCAGACATGGGTGCTTGGGGCATTGCTTCCAGAGGGACTGGGAGGTGCATATGGATACTAAGGAGAATGGGAAACATTTGGATAAACAGGTTGAGAAACAACTATCCGTGACATCTATTGATGTGGTTGGGGATATGAATATGACATGCTTTGACCCGGATAATGGTTTCCATGTGGAGGGGACTAACTGTAAGAGGAACTGGTTACCACCTGGTGTTTACCATAACTCACCAGAGGTGGAGTATATG
Source organism: Pinus albicaulis (assembly GCA_034641835.2). Taxonomy (NCBI): domain Eukaryota; kingdom Viridiplantae; phylum Streptophyta; class Pinopsida; order Pinales; family Pinaceae; genus Pinus; species Pinus albicaulis. The sequence goes on along the minus strand of CM076575.1, from coordinate 1,692,260,434 downwards.
GTTGAGGGTGAGGGTGTGAAATGGATATAATGATATTGTATGTGACATGAGATTCCCCCAGTGCATTAGAACCGTCGGGCTGAGGCATATTAGGAAGACAAATATAACCATAACGTGACTAAGCATAGATTGGGTCATATTTTAAAGCTACTTGGATCAAATATTCCTCAGACTCAGGGAAGTGTGAAGAGAATTAGTTACCTATGGGGGCCAAAATTGATCTGAGGAAATAATCCATGTAAACACGAGCTTGAAAATTAGGGACCCTACACATGCTCCTCCTTTTGTGCCATTATTGAGCATGGTCAAATAGGTGAGTGGAAGGAGTTTGACAGAAAGAAGTCAAGAGTTCAGTACTAGTATCATCGTGGAAGTGGAATGAGTTGCACTGGGCTGGTCAACATACCCCTTAGAAAAAAACTCCAATAAGAGTGCATTGGAATAGATGATGATGGATGGAGTCTTCATTGATCGAATTAGATGAAAATTATAGATGAAATGAATGAACATGATTTGTTTGATCTTCTCTAGGATTTTAGATGGAATATTTCTAGAAATAAATGGCCAATTGGGGTTATGGAGAAGAGGGTATTTGATCAACTAGTTAAAATAGGGGAGAATTAAACGAGCCATGAAGGGTATAAATAGAGTAGAAGTGACCATACCAGAAGAGGTTCCATTGGTGGGGTTACCCGAGTTAGCATCTGGGTTACCACCTTTGTTTCCTGCACCTATGTTGGTGTGTGACATGGTGGTGATACGAGGTTGAGAAGAGACATAATTAAATGATGAAATAAAAGAATCAATAGAAACAGAGTCAGAATGAAGACTCAATGGAGGACTCATAGGATGAACTCTAACTCTTTGGGGAGGAGTAATATGTCCTAATGGAAACTGAGGGTCAATGCCTCGAAGTCTCCACAAAAAATGCCTATGGGGCACTAGGATGTCAAGACAATGATGAATCTAAGGACTAGATGATGATAGGAGAAAAAGAGTAAAAAAAAGCATGAAAATGCCAAGTGCAGTGGTGAAAAGTTTAAACTAAATATATTAAGATTCCACTATAGAACAAGAAAGCACATCCTATAAACGAAAAATTACCTCTATCTTATAAGTGGTATAAATACTCAAATAATCATAAATATATTATTTCATATCGCCTTCCAAAGAACTTATTACTTGGCATAATATGATCCCCGCAAGCAGAGTTTTCTAAAGAAAGGTGGGGTAGAGAACCAACTACTTCCCACAACCAATCCTATGGGGTGCTTTCCTATGATTGGTCACTATGATTAACTTCATCCCATGGGGGTGGTCGAGTCTTAAGCTTCTTGGTTATCATCCGCCACACATAATTCCTTTCCAAGGGTTGGGTATCCCCTAGGATAACTGCTTGCATGATGACCTAACCTAACTCCCTCTGAATTGGGTTTCTAGTGCACTCTGGCTTTGGACCATGGGATGGTGAAGGATTTTAAACTCCCTACAAATTTAACTTCTATGTCTCAATGTAAATGATCAATGGGTGTTATTGGAAGCCTATCCTACCAATCCTACACCTAACTACACAATTTTTTTGGCCCTGATGCCCATGTGGGATTAATATATTTGTGCTATATTATTATAATGTGGTGTGTTTCATATATTGGCTTGGAAATGTTAACGAAGCTCACATTTGCATAAGGAGTGAAAATATGTGCACAAAATTATGTTCATTGTATGAGTTAACTAAGCATGTTTTATGATGCCATGTGTTGTTGATATAAAGTGCTGAAAAATGTAAATAATGTTGTAAATGAAAGTAAAATAAGCAACAAATCCAAGCACACAAACCCAACCCAAAAAGTCTCTCAAACAACTAAACAATGAGAGGAAAGAAATCTACTGAAAAAAAAAAAAAAAAAAAAAAAAGGTCTACAGGATCTAATGGCAATGGGATTG